>JAQPZY010001271.1:1320000-1911093 GCA_029931535.1 Margaritifera margaritifera | reverse complement strand
GAAACATGTTAGGTTTGTAAGTTACACGTTTTTGTGAGGTAAGTAACAAAATAATAGACGGTGATGGGGGTTTGGTGTGATTAAATGAATATCATATTTGATATTCCCCCACCCCCACACACCCAAACGGCAATAATCTCCACTGATGGTGAGGGTAGAATTTCTTTGCTGTTCGTAAAATAATTGTTTGAATAAAACTTTTGAAAAAAAAAAAATTTTTAAATGTTGGGTCAGAATTTTATTTTTTAATAGAGACCTTACTCGGAATAATTTTCTACAAATTGTTTTCATTGTTGTTGTAATTATGTTAAGTAGTACTTAAAGAAAACAAAATCGATACTAAAACTAAGGTACCAAATTTGAACCCCCCCCCCCCCCGCCCGGCCGCATTCAAAATTAAAAATGTTTTCATATTTTGTTAAATCCATTGATCATAAAAAAAATCAAACTGGACTAGATGGAATTGGTGCAGATTTTAATAATTGGGTCAGTATGAATCAAGGCAAAATGAATTTAACAAGTCCAGGTGCATGTTATATTTACCGTAAAGTTAACCCTTTCCCCCGCAAGTTATCATTTGTTATCACTGCCGGATTTCCGCAAGTTATCATTTGTTATCATTTCATGATGAAATCGTACCAACTTGTATTTCAAAACTTAAAACATCAATATGCAAATATTAATTTGTATATTAAGAATAGAATCAGTGAAAGTACTTCTCAATATATATTTATTGTTCATTTAACTGCTGTGCTTGCGTTATTTTCTTTATAAAATCAGTTTGAAACCACAAGTGAGCCTGTCAAGGAGTAATAATGGTGGACATCGCTGTTATAGGAAGCACCTCTTCATTTAGACTGTTTGTTTTTGTAATCAATTGTGGACATAAATTAAGAAAAATATAAAATTCTTAGAAAGCAATGTCTAAATATTGTGTGATATAAGATTTAGCCTTAACATATTAATTTTTATGTAATAAAAATATATGACAATGCTCGAACAGCGCTGTAAGGTTAAGGTTGAATTGTTAAATCACTTAGTTTGTAAAAATATTTTAATAAATCAGCGAGTTAAATACTATATAATCAATACAAAACGTTATTTCAAGTATGTAGACAAATAATTAAACCATAAATTTGCAGTCATATCTATAGATTGTTGTAAAGAATCAATAAAATGTGAGTGGTCACATTAAGAAAATTCCTGTTTCTAAAAAGAGATGCACCCACATGGCATGCGTGGCACCATTTTTATTATTGACCGAGGACCCCATTCAGTTGGAAATATAGATCTAGTGCATTCATGTATACTTTAATGCTTCATTCATCGTAGATGAATAGCAAAGGTAATGATTTATCGGCAATAATGAAATTAAACATCTAACTTTTCATGTTATTATATATTTCGGGCTTGAAAATATTTGCATTTCAGGTGTTACTAATTGTAGAATTTTCAGGCAAAATACAATCACCTTCAAAAACTTATTATCTAGAGTTATTCACGGTATCGCTGAACCTTTTTGATGTACTCGTGCATGTTAAATGTTCTTATTAAAATATTTCAACAAACAATTAAAGTGAAAGAATTAAAATTAACTTACAGTATAGAATATCCTTAAAAGTCCTAAATTGTTCTAAAGTTCACTGATCAGGAAGTCAATCCAAATATTCTGAATGAGGTATTCCAAATGAAGTAACCTTCACTGTACTAATGTGTCAATAAGAATAAGTTATATCCAAGTAATCCTTGCGAATATGGAATATCACAAGTTCTAGAAATATTTCCGATAATTCCACGGAGCTGTATAATTATTCAGGTTGAAGAAACAGTACTAATACAGAATGCACTGTATTTATAATAAATAGATCTCCAAAGAAGAATAACCCATACACAATGAACTAAATTTGTTTATGACCTCTCAATTCAATATAACTATGAAGAATGCCAGAATACTACTATTAATCCATATATATATAGCCTTAATGCGCAGAATCGAAATAAAAACCCATACTTCATCTTCGATAAACAACTGGGTATTTCTAAATAATTTCCTTCTAATAAACATGATTCATTCTTCGGATGTGACCTTAAACTATAATTCCTGGTCAATACAATGTTTACTCTTAAAAGTACAAGAAATAGGTCAAAAGTTCAAACCTCTCACGCGCTGAAAACATGTCACATGACTTAAGCTTCACCGAAATATCACAATGATCATGTGCTTGGGTCATGGATTTATTAATGTTTTCAATAAATACCTTTTCCAGCAGTATATATTTTCAATCAACATTGTTGAATCCGACTGTAGCATGGTACCGTTTCCTCGTCAGTTAAAATGGCTTTGTCCTGGGCATTGGATATGGTTATTTTAGTGGAGAAGTAAATTGCAGAAAAACATGCAGTAGTCTGAATCCACTGTGATTCAAAGCATATATTACTGGAAAATTGAATATTTATTGTAGAAATTTATAAATCCATGTCTGTGATAATGATATATGTTTGAACTTGTACAATAAATGAGAAACCGGTATGGATATATGCTCTGCTTTACTGGTCAGACCAGAAGAGCTTAGGGGATGGTGTGTTGTCCATCTGTCCATGAGGACAAGTTTGTTATCACTACTCCCACTAAATTACTTAGAGGAATGCCATGAAACTAAACAAGTGCATTCATCCCATGGTCTAGTTGGTCTTAAATAAAAATGGTTCTTCTCAGGCATCTATTATGGCCACTACAGCGGCCATCATGAAAATCGTCATAGGTACCCCTCCTGAATGGATGGTCACATTGTCGAGTTTTCACTAAAAGACTTCTTATGATGTCTTGTTGGTTCTGAATGAAATTAGTGTTGATCTGATGTCTTAAATGGTCTCCATGGCAGCCATGGAAAGTCATATTGACATCGGGTTTTCACCAGAAGACTTGTTATAATGTCTAGTTACTCTAAATGAAAATGTTTCTACTTGAACATCCAATATAGCCTCCACAGCAGCAGCTTAAAAATCTTGTTGCTACTCCTAAATGGAGGGTTGTATCAACATGGCGTTTTCACTAAAAGATTTCTTGTGATGCCAAGTTGGTCTTAAATGAAAATAGTGTTGATTTGACATCTAATATGGCAGCCATCTTGAAAATTTTGCTATAATGCTACTCCTCCTGAACAGAAAGTGATATTGGCATGGGTTTTCACCCAAAGACTTCTTATGATGTTTAATTGGTCCTACTTCCACAGTGGCCATGTTGAAAATCCTGTTATTGCTACTCTAGCTGAAGGATAGTCACATCAGCATGGGGTTTTAACTACAAGACTTTGTATCGAGTCTAGTTGGTCCTAAAATGAAAATTGTGCCGATCTGACCTCCAATATGAAAATTTTGAAAATCTTTTTGTTGCTACTCTTCCTGAATGGAAAGTCAGTCAGCATTGGGTTTTCATCGGATATTTAATAGTGTCTAGTTTGTTTTAAATAAAAATTATGCTGATCTGATATCTGACTTGAAAATGTTATTGCTACTCCTCCTAGATCGATTTTTCATATTGACCTTGGGGTTTTTTTTATGTCTAGTTGGTAATAATTGGAAATGGTGCCGTTCTGACATGCAGTATTTCCACCATGGCAGCTGTCTTGGAAATCTTATTATAAGCTATGCCTCTTAAAAAGAAAGTCTTATCGACATTGTATTTTCACCAGAATATTCAGTATGATACCTGAATGAAAATGGTGCTGATCTAACGTCAAATATGACTGCCATGGCAGCCATCTTAAAAACTCACCAAAAGTCTTCTAATGGTGTCTGGTTTATCTTTAGTTAAAATGGTACCAATCCTGCATCTAATATGGCTACCACAGCGGCTGATTTGAAAACCTTGTTCAAGAATATCAGAGATGGTTTCAGCACTTGTAAGTTAAACGAAGAAATTATCTTGAATTCCGTGACATTTTTTGGGACAGTAGAGTGTCGGGCCCTTCAGTGGACTCTCGTTTTCTAAATGACCCCACTTTTTGACCTGATCGGGGCCATTGGGTCCTGCTATTTTTCTTTCTGGAATGAACACTGCAGTTTAATTCCATTAATTGGGGCCCTGGGTGGCTGAGTGGTCTAAGGTGCTTGCTTTTACTGCTTACTGAAATCTCACCTCCATCCATGTGGGTTTGAGTCTCGGCCCCGGCTAATGTGGGTATGTGAGATAGCGTGCCAGTAGCTTCCCGTGGGTCGGTGGTTCTTGCCAGGGTTTTCCCAGATTCTTCCTCTACCAGATGTACTGGCCGCCATGTATAGCCTATTATGTGCTACAACAACAACAACATAATTCCATTCATCTTTTTAAGCAAGAACCTTTTAAACATTGAGATCTTATTTTGAGTGGTTCATAGGATGCACAATGTTCTTGGAGTTGTGTTCCATATGTGGTTGGTGTGTCAGAATCCATAAAGTTCAAAAGTGCGGAGCATGTTAAAAGAAGTGAAGAGAATGTTGTAAGTTTCTAGTTTGAGAGTTTTCCCAAGATGTTTTCTATCTTGAAGATTTATTCTGATGGTTTTAACTTGCACAGAATGAACAGGCATGTTCCTGTCATCTCCTGTTCAATTGTCTATCCTTTTCTCCATCTGTTTTGAGATTATTTTGACACATTTTCTAACCAATTTTGGGATTTTAGTGAGATGAAGGCAAAAAAACAATTATCTGAAACTGTTTGCTCTGTATTCAAGAACAAAAGCTTTCATATGTTGAAAATTCACTTGCCCAACTAAAAATTGTGCATGAAACTTTCCTGCTGTCAAGTAAAGTTTCCAGTCACTTGCCGAATCAGGTGAGTGCTGTTTCTGTTGTGACCATTGTTTCACTTTAATGAATAGGATGTTCTGTTGAGAGTCTTGCCAACATTGTTCATTAAAAAGACCCATTGTTTCTACTGGGAGTTGGTTTTCTATTTTTTTATATGCTTAAACGAGCATTTTGCTCTCACTCCTCAATACTAATAAACACTTACCAGAGGAAAAGCATATTGGTCTTAGTTTGTAAGTACTTGTAACTGCTGCTACAAGGATCACAGAAGTTCTGGAAAACAACCTTTCACATGATAGAATTGAAGTCATCAACATCCTCAACTTCTATACCTGTCCAATAGCTAGCGAGTTAATCTGGACAAGTAAATTTTTGTATACTCCGACCTATATAAATGTGGGTATAGATGTGGGTGAATATAGTAATCCTTGTGTCCATCCATCCATTGTTTTGTCCAGCCTGCAATCTGATTATTGCAACTACTCTGCTGTCCTTAATGAATTGTAATGAAATTTTGGAGAAACTATGGTCAGCAGCTGAAGATAATTATATTGACAAATCACTTTGCTTCTGTAATTTTTAACTCTATTGGTCAAGACAAGAGGAGCTTATATATGGGATGGTCTGATGTCTATTGTCCATCCATCCATTAGCACAAGTTTGTTATTGCTACTCGTTGTAAGGTACCTGGAGCCCTGAATCTTTACACATTCATCTCAAGGTCTAGTTAGTCCTAGAGGAAAATGGTGCCACTCGTACATTACATACATATGTCATAGCAGCCATCTTGAAAATCTTCTCACTTCTCCTCCTGATAGAATGGTCATATCAACGTGGGGTTTTCAATAAAATACTTCTCATTGTATCTAGATTGTTCTAAATAATAAAATGATACTGATCGGACAGCCATATCAATATGGGCTTTTAAGCAAAAGACTTATGATGGACTTGTTTCTTCTTACTTGCAGTCTTGTGTCCACCATATTGAAAGTCCATTCTCCAAGTCTGTTCTTGCCTGCAGTCTTGTATCCACCATGTTGAACTCCATCCTTCAGATCTTGAGGATTGGTACTCTGATCTGTAAATTGAAAAGGTTAAACATTTTTTTCTCGACTGTAACAGCATGGTGAGACCTAGGTATCAATTTTCTGATGGCATCAAGATTTTCCTCAACATTAAGATTCTGGGCTAAAGCTTTGTGTTGGCGTTTTTGCAATTTAGAAATAAGGGGATACACCACAGCATAGGTTGCAGGTGAGACTGTGTTCTGTACAACCGTTATTGTGCCCCATTATGGCAGTGGCAGGGGCATATACATTTAGTGTACTTTGTTACTTATCCATCTGTTCATAAATGTTTGCCCATCTATACATCACACCTTTGTTAGACTGTGCACTGAGTCAGTTTTTATGTTGGGAATCTGTGTTCCATCAGCACATTGTTAGTTTAATTTTGTAATTGTACAATAATTTATTACAAATAATGCCATGTACACTCATTATGGATCAGATGATAGTATATAAGGTAGTATTCGGTGCAGTGGAAACCAGAGAATCCTGAGAAAAGCAGTGACTATGAATGAAAGACCACTGTGCACTTGCTAAAACTGGGGAGCAAACTTAACATGATCCAAGCACTATCTGAGGATGCCTTAATGCGCAACATTTACATGAGACCTCTCGATTTCAACAATTGACATTGGGACAAAGGTCCATGATGTTATACAACTTTGCAGGATTCCCATATTGCTAAAGAATCAGGTCCATGATGCTATACAACTTTGCAGGATTCCCATATTGCAGGATTCCCATATTACAGGATTCCCATATTGCTGAAGAATCAGGTCCATGATGCTATACAACTTTGCAGGATTCCCATATTGCTCAAGAATCAGGTCCATGATGCTATACAACTTTGCAGGATTCCCATATTGCAGGATTCCCATATTACAGGATTCCCATATTGCTGAAGAATCAGGTCCATGATGCTATACAACTTTGCAGGATTCCCATATTGCTCAAGAATCAGGTCCATGATGCTATACAACTTTGTAGGATTCCCATATTGCTAAAGAATCAGGTCCATGATGCTATACACCTTTGCAGGATTCCCATATTGCTGAAGAATCAGGTCCATGATGCTATACAACTTTGCAGGATTCCCTTATTGCTCAAGTTTCAGATAAGGTAGTCACACAAATATATAGCAGCAAGAAAGTGCACAGCTTTGTTTTGCATGGTAATATTTTCAGAACAATACTTTTGACATTTCATTGAACAAAAACTGAGTCTGTTCTAAATGTAATAAATAGGATTTTTACACTTGTGCTTTTCTTGGATGAAATGTATGAAGCTTGTTCAATAATTTAAATCTTAAGCTCGCCTAATTTTGCAAAAAAAAAAGGGATACAAATTATTCAACCTGTTTTATAAATTTCATTTGAAATGAGCACTTGCATGAAGTTCTTGCTTCATTTGAATTTGCAGAAATTCTTGGTATTTTTCTGAAGACTTGTTTGTTCTGACCACTGATACTGATGTTTAGATGTGAGACCGTCAGTTTTCATACGCTGTGAAATGCAGGTTGCACAATTATAAATAACATTAGCATGTAGTTTTAATACATCATGTTCATAATCATAAGAAATAAATTTATTTTACCCCAGATAGCTGCAGGTGTTATAATACTGCACAGGTCCTCCTATTACACTGCAGTTGTTATAATACTGCTCAAGACATCCCATTACAGATAGCTGCAGTTATTATTATACTGCACAAGATTTGCATTACAAATCTTCTAAAATTAAAGGTGACCAAGGGTTCTTGTGAGGAATGCATGACATTGTTTAAGTGGTTCCACAAACCTATGTTCAGCTTCACAGGCTTGCAAAGGACAAGATTCACAATCATAAATTCACAAAGTAATCTATGCCTTTTGTCGTGCTTGTGAATGGTTAAACATAGATACAGTGACTTGCATGCTGGTAATGGTGGCATAGCCATCAAGAATGGCTAGGTATTATATTAAAGTATTTGAAAGTTGTATATTTTCTGCATTATTTGCTTACTCAAAAATGAAACTTTAGATCAGTATTAATGCATGAATCTTTCTTGAAGATTTTACAGAGTGACATCAGGATTCCACGTATCCAGGTGAGATAGCAGAATTCCATGTGTCTTGGTGAGATGTCCCAGTGAGATGCCAAGATTCCATGTGACCAGGGAAGATGCCAGGATTCCATGTGTTGTGGTGGGATGTAAGGATACTATGCATCTTGGTGAAATGTCCGTGTTTTATTAAGAGCAGTTCTGTGTGGCATTCACCTTTTTTTAAAATTTGGGTGTGATGGTTTTCATAGTGACTGTTGATGAATAAATGACTGTTCATCAATAATTGCATATTTTTCAGTACCTTTTATACGAGTTGTACTTAGAAATGGCCAAGTTTGCAATTTTGTCTAGGTAGCAAGGGTATGTTGAAAATATTTCTCCGTTGAATACATTCCTTGTCACATTAATATTAGGAAATAAATTCTGCTGCCTCTCGACTTCAGTCCTCACGGAAAGAGAAGGTTATGTTGAAAATATTTCTTCGTTGAATACATTCCTCATCACATTAATATTAGGAAATAAATTCTGCAACCTCTCGACTCCACCCCTCACGGAAAGAAAAGGGTATGTTGAAAATATTTCTGTGTGGCATTCACCTTTTTTTTAAAATTTGGTTGTGATGGTTTTCATAGTGACTGTTGATGAATAAATGACTGTTCATCAATAATTGCATATTTTTCAGTACCTTTTATACGAGTTGTACTTATAAATGGCCAAGTTTGCAATTTTTTCTTGGTAGCAAGGGTATGTTGAAAATATTTCTCCATTGAATACATTCCACATCACATTAATATTAGGAAATAAATTCTGCTACCTCTCAACTCCAGCCCTCAATAAGTGACTATTGATGAATAATTTAATATTTTTGATCAGTACTTTTGATGCGAGTTCTGTGAATAAATGCCAAGGGACTCCCACTAGAAATGGCTGCAGTTGTTATAATACTGCACAAGACTTCCATTACAAATAGCTGCAGTTATAATACTGCACAAGACCTTCCATTATAAATAGCTGCAGTTGTTGAAATACTGCACAAGACTCTACAAATAGCTGCAGTTATAATACTGTACATGAACTACCATTACAAATAGTTGCATTTGTGATAAGACTACACAACGACTCCCATTGCAAATAGCTGCAGTTATAATACTGCAGAAAACCTGCCATTATAAATAGCTACAGTTGTTGAAATACTGCACAAGACTTGGATTACAAATAGCTGCAGTTTTAATACTGTACACGAACTACCATTACAAATAGCTGCAGTTGTTACAAGAATACACGTTGCTCCAGTTATAATACTGCAGAGAACCTGCCATTATAAATAGCTGCAGTTGTTATAATTATGCACAAGTGGTGGTGCACAGGTTCTCGAGAAATTAGTGTTGTCGACTGCTTCAGGTTGAATCACTTGTGTTGTGTCAATTTGTTCTGTTTCATCAGGACAGCATATTCCTGAAGGTGGAATGTTGTTCATAGTGTGCACAGGTTGTTTTTTTATAAAGGACAGTGGTGTTGAATGGTTGTGTTGTTGCATATGTTCTATGACATGGTTTGGTGGTGTGCTTATGTTCTCAGCATTACAAATAGCTGCAGTTGTTACTATAATGTACAAGACTACCATTACAAATAGCTGCAGCTGTTATAGTACTGCACACGACTTTCATGATGAATATCTGCAGTTATAATACTGCACAAGACTCCCATTACAAATAGCTGCAGCTGTTATAGTACTGCACATGACTTTCATGATGAATATCTGCAGTTGTAATACTGCACAAGACTCCCATTACAAATAGCTGCAGCTGTTATAGTACTGCACACGACTTTCATGATGAATATCTGCAGTTATAATACTGCACAAGACTCCCATTACAAATAGCTGCTGTGGGTATAATGCTGCACAAGACTTCCACCAGAAATTACTGGAGTTGTCATAATACTACACAAAACTTCCATTGCAAATAACTGTTGTTATAATATTTCACAAGACATTTCATTGCATATAGCTGCAGTTCTGATAATACTGCAGAAGACCTCCCATTAGAAATAGCTGTAGTTACAATACTGCAGAAGACTACCAACAGTTGTTATAATACTGCACAAGACTCCCATTACAAATCGCTGCAGTTATTATAATACTGCACAAGACTCCCGTTCCAAACAGCTGCAATTGGCTTAATACTGCACAAAGCTCCAATAAAAACAGATGCAGTTGTAATACTGGACAAAACCTCCAATTACAAATAACTAGTTGTTATAATACTGCACAAGACTCCCATTACAAATCGCCGCAGTTATAATACTGCACAAGTCCTTTGAATGCATACAGCTGCAGTTATAATAGTGCACAAGTTGTTGTGCGCACAGGTTATAAGCAAATTCGTGTTGTCGAATGCTTCAGGTTGAATCGCTTGTGTTGTGCCACATTTGTTCTGTTTGATGGTCAGGACTACATATTCCCAAAAGTTGAATGTTGTTCATAGTGTGCAAAGGTTTTCTATGAATGGTTCAAGTTGAAGATATTCTTTTGTGGCATGTGTTCCATGACATGGTTTGGTGGTGTGCACAGGTTCTCAGGATTACAAATAGCTGCAGTTGTTATAATAATGCACAAGACTACCATTACAAATAGCTGCAGTTACAATACTGCACATGACTTTCATGACAAATACCTGAACTTATTATAATACTGCATAAGACTTCCGTTGCAAATAGCTGTAGTTATAATATTGCACCAGACGTTCCATTGTATATAGCTGCAGTTCTGATAATACTGCAGAAGACCTCCCATTAGAAATAGTTGCAGTTGTAATACTGCAGAAGACTAGCTGCAGTTGTTATTATACTAGATAAGCCTCCCATTACAAATAGCCCCAGTTGTTATAATACTGCACAAGACTCCTGTTACAAACAGCTGCAGTTGGCATAATGCTGCCCAAAGCTCCAATAAAAACAGCTGCAGTTGTAATACTGGACAAGTCCTCCCATTACAAATAACTAGTTGTAATAATGGACAAGTCCTCCCATTACAAATAACTATATGTTATAATACTGCACAAGTCCTTTGAATGCATACAGCTACAGTTATAATACTGCAGTATTGTGTTCATCATGTTGAACTCTGAACTCCATCTTCCAGATCTTGAGGGTTGGTAAACTGATCTGGTTATTAAAATGAATAAATATTTGTCTCTAGTATAACAGCATGGCAAGACATATGTATCACTGTAACAGCATGGCAAGACAGGTATCACTTAAACGGCATGACAAGACATAGGCATTACTGAAATGGCATGGCAAGATATAGGTAACACTGCAACAGTATGGGAAGACATGTATCACTGTAACAGCATGGTAAGATGTGGGTATCACCAACAGCATGGCAAGACATAGGTATCATTTTTATGATGGTATCCATCATTGTCAACAAGATTGTCATTAGCATTAAAATTCTGGGATGAAGCTTCATGTTAGTGTTCAAGTTTTTGTAATGCACGAAGAAGGGTATACATAGGTTGCAGGTGAGACGAGTGTTCAGTACGACACTTGTTATGCCCCACAATGACATTGGCAGGGCATATACATGTAGTGTTACTTAGTCATCTGTTCATCCATCCATAGGTATATCCATTTCTCCAACACACCTTCGTTAAGCTTTGCATTTAAGTTGGTTATTAGGCATATTGGAGGGAAATCTCTGTTCCATGAACACACTTGTAGTCTAATTTTGTTATTGTTAAAAAATTTTGAACATAATACCACTTTCATTACAAATAGCTGCAGTTGTTACAATACTGCACAAGACTCCCATTACAAATGGCTGCCAGTCATTATAATAATGCACAAGACTCCAACTAGAAGTGGCTGCAGTTGTTACAATACTGCACAAGACTTGCATTACAAATAGCTGTAGTTATAATACTGCAGAATTTCAATTGCATACAGCTGCAGTTTGGATAATACTGCACAATACACTCTGATTAGAAATAGCTACAGTTAAAATACTGCAGAGGACTCCCATGACAAATAGCTGCAGTTGTTATAATACTGCACAAGATCTCCTATTACAAATAGTTGCAGTTGTTGCAATACTGCACAACACCTCCCATTACAGATAGCTGCAGTGGTTATAATCTTGCAGAGGACTCCAGTTACAAGATGTTGCAGTTGTTATAATACTGCACAATATGTCCCATTAGCAATAGCTGCAGTTGTTATACTATTGTACCAGATTTGCTTTCCAAATAACTGTATTTCTCGCAATGCTCCCACTATAAATACATGCAGTTACAATGCTGCACAAGACCTTCTGTTATAAACATCTGCAGTTATAATACTGCAGATGTCCCATTATAAACTGCTGCAGTTGTTGTAATACTGCACAAGAATCCCATTACAAATATCTGCAGCTATAATACTGCACAACAACTGCAGTTATAATACTGCACAAGATGTCCATCTTGAAGTGGCTGCAGTTGTTGTAATACTGCACAAGATTCCATTAGAAATATCTGCAATTATAACAATGCACAATACTCCCATTAAAAAGGCTGCAAGACTCCCTTTATAAATAGTTGCAGTTAATGTACTGCACAAGACTCCCATTATAAATAGCTGCAGTTGTGGTATTACTGCACATTACACCCATTAGAAATAGCTGTGGTTGTTATAATACTGCACAAGACTCCCATTACAAATAGCAGCAGTTGTAATACTGCAGAAGACCTCCTATTAGAAATAGCTGCAGTCCTTTTGTATCTTCTGGTTTTAGTACTTTATGATGCATCCTATGGTTTTAGTACTTTGATCATGCCATCCTTCAGATCTTGAAGGTTGGTAAACTAGTTATTGAAATGGTTAAACTTTTGGCCCCTACTGTAACAGCATGGCAAGACATAGGTATCACTGTAACAGCATGGCAAGTCATATGTATCACATTAACAGCATGGCAAGACATAGGTATCACTTTAACAGCATGGCAAGACATAGGTATCACTTTAACAGCATGGCAAGACATAGGTATCACTTTAACAGCATGGCAAGACATAGGTATCACTAATAGCCTGGCAAGACATAGGTATCACAATCAGAATGGCAATACATGGAGTATCATTATAATGCCATGGCAAGACATAGGTATCATTGTAATGGCATGGCAAGACATAGGCATCACAAACAGCATGGCAAGACAGGTATCATTGTAATGGCATGGCAAGACATAGGCATCACAAACAGCATGGCAAGATATAGATATCATTGTAATGGCATGGCAAGACATAGGCATCACAAACAGCATGGCAAGACATAGGTATCATTGTAATGGCATGGCAAGACATAGGCATCACAAACAGCATGGCAAGATATAGGTATCATTGTAATGGCATGGCAAGACATAGGCATCACAAACAGCGTGGCAAGATATAGGTATCATTGTAATGGCATGGCAAGTCATAAGTATCACTCTTATGATGGTATCATCATTGTCAACAAGATTGTCATCAACATTAAGATTCATTAATACATTGATATGATCATAATCGTAAAGAAAGACATTTATTTTACCCAAAATAGCTGCAGTTATAATCCTGACTAAGATTCCTCTTACACATAGCTGCAGTTATAATGCTGCACAAGATGTCCCTCTTGAAGTGGCTGCAGTTGTTGTAATACTGCACAATACTCCCATTAAAAAGGCTGCAAGACTCCCTTTATAAATAGTTGCAGTTAATGTACTGCACAAGACTCCCATTCGAAATAGCTGTAATTGTGGTACTACTGCACATTACACCCATTAGAAATAGCTGTGGTTGTTATAATACTGCACAAGACTCCCATTACAAATAGCAGCAGTTATAATACTGCAGAAGACCTCCTATTAGAAATAGCTGCAGTCCTTTTGTATCTTATGGTTTTAGTACTTTATGATGCATCCTATGGATTTAGTACTTTTATAATGCATCCTATGGTTTTAGTACTTTATGATGCATCCTATGGTTTTAGTACTTTTATAATGCATCCTTTGGTTTTAGTACTTTTATAATGCATCCTATGGTTTTAGTACTTTATGATGCATCCTATGATTTAGTACTTTATGATGCATCCTATGGTTTTAGTACTTTATGATGCATCCTATGGATTTAGGACTTTTATAATGCATCCTATGGTTTTAGTACTTTTATAATGCATCCTATGGTTTTAGTACTTTATGATGCATCCTATGGTTTTAGTACTTTATGATGCATCCTATGGTTTTAGTACTTTATAATGCATCCTATGGTTTTAGTACTTTATGATGCATCCTATGGTTTTAGTACTTTATAATGCATCCTATGGTTTTAGTACTTTATAATGCATCCTATGGATTTAGTACTTTTATAATGCATCTTATGGTTTTAGTACTTTTATAATGCATCCTATGGTTTTAGTACTTTATAATGCATCTTATGGATTTAGTACTTTTATAATGCATCCTATGGTTTTAGTACTTTTATAATGCATCCTATGGATTTAGTACTTTATGATGCATCCTATGGTTTTAGTACTTTATGATGCATCCTATGGATTTAGTACTTTATGATGCATTCTATGGTTTTAGTACTTTTATAATGCATCCTATGGTTTTAGTACTTTATGATGCATCCTATGGTTTTAGTACTTTATGATGCATTCTATGGTTTTAGTACTTTTATAATGTATCCTATGGTTTTAGTACTTTATGACGCATTCTATGGTTTTAGTACTTTATGACGCATCCTATGGATTTAGTACTTTATGATGCATTCTATGGTTTTAATACTTTTATGATGCATTCTATGGTTTTAGTACTTTATGACGCATTCTATGGTTTTAGTACTTTATGACGCATCCTATGGATTTAGTACTTTTATAATGCATCCTATGGTTTTAGTACATTATGATGCATCCTATGGATTTAGTACTTTATAATGCATTCTATGGTTTTAGTACTTTATGATGCATCCTATGGATTTAGTACTTTTATAATGCATCCTATGGATTTAGTACTTTTATAATGCATCCTATGGTTTTAGTACTTTTATAATGCATCCTATGGATTTAGTACTTTTATAATGCATCCTATGGTTTTAGTACATTATGATGCATCCTATGGATTTAGTACTTTTATAATGCATCCTATGGTTTTAGTACCTTTATAATGCATCTTATGGTTTTAGTATTTTATGATGCATCCTTTGGTTTTAGTACTTTTATAATGCATTCTATGGTTTTAGTACATTATAATGCATCCTATGGATTTAGTACTTTATGATGCATCCTATGGATTTAGTACTTTATAATGCATCTTATGGTTTTAGTATTTTATGATGCATCCTTTGGTTTTAGTACTTTTATAATGCATTCTATGGTTTTAGTACTTTATGATGCATCCTATGGATTTAGTACTTTATGATGCATCCTATGGATTTAGTACTTTATGATGCATCCTATGGTTTTAGTACTTTATGATGCATCCTATGGATTTAGTACTTTATGATGCATCCTATGGTTTTAGTACTTTTATAATGCATCCTATGGTTTTAGTACTTTTATAATGCATCCTATGGATTTAGTACTTTATGATGCATCCTATGGATTTAGTACTTTTATAATGCATCCTATGGTTTTAGTACTTTATGATGCATCCTATGGTTTTAGTACTTTATGATGCATTCTATGGTTTTAGTACTTTTATGATGCATCCTATGGTTTTAGTACTTTATGACGCATTCTATGGTTTTAGTACTTTTATGATGCATCCTATGGTTTTAGTACTTTTATAATGCATCCTATGGTTTTAGTACTTTTATGATGCATCCTATGGTTTTAGTACTTTTATAATGCATCCTATGGATTTAGTACTTTATCATGCATCCTATGGATTTAGTACTTTTATAATGCATCCTTTGGTTTTAGTACTTTATAATGCATCCCATGGATTTAGTACTTTTTAATGCATCCTATGGTTTTAGTACTTTATGATGCATCCTATGGTTTTAGTACTTTATGATGCATCCTATGGATTTAGTACTTTATAATGCATCCTATGGTTTTAGTACTTTATGATGCATCCTATGGTTTTAGTACTTTATAATGCATCCTATGGTTTTAGTACTTTATAATGCATCCTATGGTTTTAGTACTTTTATAATGCATCCTATGGTTTTAGTACTTTATGATGCATCCTATGGTTTTAGTACTTTATGATGCATTCTATGGTTTAAGTACTTTATGATGCATCCTATGGTTTTAGTACTTTATGATGCATCCTATGGTTTTAGTACTTTATAATGCATCCTATGGTTTTAGTACTTTTATAATGCATCCTATGGATTTAGTACTTTTATAATGCATCCTATGGTTTTAGTACTTTATAATGCATCCTATGGATTTAGTACTTTTATAATGCATCCTATGGTTTTAGTACTTTTATAATGCATCCTATGGATTTAGTACTTTTATAATGCATCCTATGGTTTTAGTACTTTATAATGCATCTTATGGATTTAGTACTTTTATAATGCATCCTATGGTTTTAGTACTTTATAATGCATCTTATGGTTTTAGTACTTTTATAATGCATCCTATGGTTTTAGTACTTTATAATGCATCTTATGGATTTAGTACTTTTATAATGCATCCTATGGTTTTAGTACTTTTATAATGCATCCTATGGATTTAGTACTTTATCATGCATCCTATGGATTTAGTACTTTATCATGCATCTTATGGATTTAGTACTTTTATAATGCATCCTATGGTTTTAGTACTTTTATAATGCATCCTATGGATTTAGTACTTTATCATGCATCCTATGGATTTAGTACTTTATCATGCATCTTATGGATTTAGTACTTTATAATGCATCCTATGGATTTAGTACTTTTATAATGCATCCTATGGATTTAGTACTTTATCATGCATTCTATGGATTTAGTACTTTTATAATGCATCCTTTGGTTTTAGTACTTTATGATGCATCCCATGGATTTAGTACTTTTTAATGCATCCTATGGTTTTAGTACTTTTATCATGCATCCTATGGTTTTAGTACTTTATGATGCATCCTATGGATTTAGTACTTTATAATGCATCCTATGGTTTTAGTACTTTATGATGCATCCTATGGTTTTAGTACTTTATAATGCATCCTATGGTTTTAGTACTTTATGATGCATCCTATGGTTTTAGTACTTTTATAATGCATCCTATGGTTTTAGTACTTTATGATGCATCCTATGGTTTTAGTACTTTATAATGCATTCTATGGTTTTAGTACTTTATGATGCATCCTATGGTTTTAGTACTTTATGATGCATCCTATGGTTTTAGTACTTTATAATGCATCCTATGGTTTTAGTACTTTTATAATGCATCCTATGGATTTAGTACTTTTATAATGCATCCCATGGATTTAGTACTTTTATAATGCATCCCATGGATTTAGTACTTTTATAATGCATCCTATGGTTTTAGTACTTTATGATGCATCCTATGGATTTAGTACTTTTATAATGCATCCTATGGATTTAGTACTTTTATAATGCATCCTATGGTTTTAGTACTTTATGATGCAACCTATGGATTTAGTACTTTTATAATGCATCCCATGGATTTAGTACTTTTATAATGCATCCTATGGATTTAGTACTTTTATAATGCATCCCATGGATTTAGTACCTTTATAATGCATCTTATGGTTTTAGTACTTTTATAATGCATCTTATGGTTTTAGTACATTATGATGCATCCTATGGTTTTAGTATTTTATGATGCATCCTTTGGTTTTAGTACTTTTATAATGCATTCTATGGTTTTAGCACATTATGATGCATCCTATGGATTTAGTACTTTATGATGCATCCTATGGATTTAGTACTTTATAATGCATCTTATGGTTTTAGTATTTTATGATGCATCCTTTGGTTTTAGTACTTTTATAATGCATTCTATGGTTTTAGTACTTTATGATGCATCCTATGGATTTAGTACTTTATGATGCATCCTATGGATTTAGTACTTTTATAATGCATCCCATGGATTTAGTACTTTTATAATGCATCCTATGGTTTTAGTACTTTATGATGCATCCTATGGATTTAGTACTTTTATAATGCATCCTATGGATTTAGTACTTTTATAATGCATCCTATGGTTTTAGTACTTTATGATGCAACCTATGGATTTAGTACTTTTATAATGCATCCCATGGATTTAGTACTTTTATAATGCATCCTATGGATTTAGTACTTTTATAATGCATCCCATGGATTTAGTACCTTTATAATGCATCTTATGGTTTTAGTATTTTATGATGCATCCTTTGGTTTTAGTACTTTTATAATGCATTCTATGGTTTTAGTACTTTATGATGCATCCTATGGATTTAGTACTTTATGATGCATCCTATGGATTTAGTACTTTATGATGCATCCTATGGTTTAGTACTTTATGATGCATCCTATGGATTTAGTACTTTATGATGCATCCTATGGTTTTAGTACTTTATCATGCATCCTATGGTTTTAGTACTTTATGATGCATCCTATGGATTTAGTACTTTATGATGCATCCTATGGATTTAGTACTTTATGATGCATCCTATGGATTTAGTACTTTTATAATGCATCCTATGGTTTTAGTACTTTATGATGTATCCTATGGTTTTAGTACTTTATGATGCATTCTATGGTTTTAGTACTTTTATGATGCATCCTATGGTTTTAGTACCTTATGACGCATTCTATGGTTTTAGTACTTTTATGATGCATCCTATGGTTTTAGTACTTTTATAATGCATCCTATGGATTTAGTACTTTTATAATGCATCCTATGGATTTAGTACTTTTATAATGCATCCTATGGTTTTAGTACTTTTATAATGCATCCTATGGTTTTAGTACTTTTATAATGCATCCTATGGATTTAGTACTTTTATAATGCATCCTATGGTTTTAGTACTGTTATCATGCATCCTATGGTTTTAGTACTTTTATAATGCATCCTATGGTTTTAGTACTTTTATAATGCATCCTATGGATTTAGTACTTTTATAATGCATCCTATGGTTTTTAGTACTGTTATCATGCATCCTATGGTTTTAGTACTTTATAATGCATCCTATGGATTTAGTACTTTATCATGCATCCTATGGTTTTGGTACTTTATAATGCATCCTATGGTTTTAGTACTTTTATAATGCATCCTATGGATTTAGTACTTTATGATGCATCCTATGGTTTTAGTACTTTTATAATGCATCCTATGGATTTAGTACTTTATGATGCATCCAATGGATTTAGTACTTTTATAATGCATCCTATGGTTTTAGTACTTTATGATGCATTGTATGGTTTTAGTACTTTATAATGCATCCTATGGATTTAGTACTTTTA
The DNA here is from genome assembly GCA_029931535.1 of Margaritifera margaritifera. Lineage (NCBI taxonomy): Eukaryota > Metazoa > Mollusca > Bivalvia > Unionida > Margaritiferidae > Margaritifera > Margaritifera margaritifera. The sequence continues at coordinate 1,891,781 of JAQPZY010001271.1, read as the reverse complement.
TAATGCATCCTATGGATTTAGTACTTTTATAATGCATCCTATGGATTTAGTACTTTATAATGCATTCTATGGTTTTAGTACTTTTATGATGCATCCTATGGTTTTAGTACTTTTATAATGCATCCTATGGTTTTAGTACTTTATAATGCATCCAATGGTTTTAGTACTTTTATCATGCATCCTATGGATTTAGTACTTTTATAATGCATCCTATGGTTTTAGTACTTTATAATGCATCCTATGGTTTTAGTACTTTTATCATGCATCCTATGGATTTAGTACTTTTATCATGCATCCTATGGTTTTAGTACTTTATAATGCATCCTATGGTTTTAGTACTTTTATCATGCATCCTATGGATTTAGTACTTTTATGATGCATCCTATGGTTTTAGTACTTTATCATGCATCCTATGGTTTTAGTACTTTATAATGCATCCTATGGTTTTAGTACTTTATCATGCATCCTATGGTTTTAGTACTTTATGATGCATCCTATGGTTTTAGTACTTTTATGATGCATCCTATGGTTTTAGTACTTTATCATGCATCCTATGGTTTTAGTACTTTATCATGCATCCTATGGATTTAGTACTTTTATAATGCATCCTATGGTTTTAGTACTTTATAATGCATCCTATGGTTTTAGTACTTTTATCATGCATCCTATGGATTTAGTACTTTATGATGCATCCTATGGATTTAGTACTTTATGATGCATCCTATGGATTTAGTACTTTTATAATGCATCCTATGGTTTTAGTACTTTTATAATGCATCCTATGGATTTAGTACTTTATAATGCATCCTATGGATTTAGTACTTTTATAATGCATCCTATGGTTTTAGTACTTTATAATGCATCCTTTGGTTTTAGTACTTTTATAATGCATCCTATGGATTTAGTACTTTATAATGCATCCTATGGATTTAGTACTTTTATAATGCATCCTATGGATTTAGTATTTTATGATGCATCCTATGGTTTTAGTACTTTTATAATGCATTCTATGGTTTTAGTACTTTATGATGCATCCTATGGATTTAGTACTTTATAATGCATCCTATGGTTTTAGTACTTTATGATGCATCCTATGGATTTAGTACTTTATAATGCATTCTATGGATTTAGTACTTTATAATGCATCCTAATGATTTAGTACTTTTATAATGCATCCTATGATTTAGTACATTATGATGCATCCTATGGTTTTAGTACTTTATGATGCATCCTATGGATTTAGTACTTTTATAATGCATCCTATGGATTTAGTACTTTTATAATGCATTCTATGGATTTAGTACTTTATGATGCACTTTTATAATGCATCCTATGGTTTTAGTACTTTTATAATGCATCCTATGGATTTAGTACTTTTATAATGCATTCTATGGTTTTAGTACTTTATAATGCATCCTATGGTTTTAGTACTTTTATCATGCATCCTATGGAGTTAGTACTTTTATCATGCATCCTATGGATTTAGTACTTTTATAATGCATTCTATGGTTTTAGTACTTTATGATGCATCCTATGGTTTTAGTACTTTATAATGCATCCTATGGTTTTACTACTTTTATGATGCATCCTATGGATTTAGTACTTTTATGATGCATCCTATGGTTTTAGTACTTTATAATGCATCCTATGGATTTAGTACTTTTATCATGCATCCTATGGATTTAGTACTTTTATCATGCATCCTATGGATTTAGTACTTTTATAATGCATTCTATGGTTTTAGTACTTTATGATGCATTCTATGGTTTTAGTACTTTATAATGCATCCTATGGTTTTAGTACTTTATCATGCATCCTATGGTTTTAGTACTTTATCATGCATCCTATGGTTTTAGTACTTTATCATGCATCCTATGGATTTAGTACTTTTATGATGCATCCTATGGTTTTAGTACTTTTATCATGCATCCTATGGTTTTAGTACTTTATAATGCATCCTATGGTTTTAGTACTTTTATCATGCATCCTATGGATTTAGTACTTTTATGATGCATCCTATGGTTTTAGTACTTTATCATGCATCCTATGGTTTTAGTACTTTATCATGCATCCTATGGTTTTAGTACTTTATCATGTTTCCTATGGATTTAGTACTTTTATAATGCATCCTATGGTTTTAGTATTTTTATAATGCATCCTATGGATTTAGTACTTTATAATGCATCCTATGGATTTAGTACTTTTATAATGCATCCTATGGTTTTAGTACTTTATAATGCATCCTTTGGTTTTAGTACTTTTATAATGCATCCTATGGATTTAGTACTTTATAATGCATCCTATGGATTTAGTACTTTTATAATGCATCCTATGGATTTAGTATTTTATGATGCATCCTATGGTTTTAGTACTTTTATAATGCATTCTATGGTTTTAGTACTTTATGATGCATCCTATGGATTTAGTACTTTATAATGCATCCTATGGTTTTAGTACTTTATAATGCATCCTAATGATTTAGTACTTTTATAATGCATCCTATGATTTAGTACTTTATAATGCATCCTATGGTTTTAGTACTTTATAATGCATTCTATGGTTTTAGTACTTTTATGATGCATCCTATGGATTTAGTACTTTATAATGCATCCTATGGTTTTAGTACTTTATAATGCATCCTAATGATTTAATACTTTTATAATGCATCCTATGATTTAGTACATTATGATGCATCCTATGGTTTTAGTACTTTATGATGCATCCTATGGATTTAGTACTTTTATAATGCATCCTATGGATTTAGTACTTTTATAATGCATTCTATGGATTTAGTACTTTATGATGCACTTTTATAATGCATCCTATGGTTCTAGTACTTTTATAATGCATCCTATTGATTTAGTACTTTTATAATGCATTCTATGGATTTAGTACTTTATGATGCACTTTTATAATGCATCCTATGGTTTTAGTACTTTTATAATGCATCCTTTGGTTTTAGTACTTTTATAATGCATCCTATGGATTTAGTACTTTTATAATGCATCCTATGGTTTTAGTACTTTTATGATGCATCCTATGGATTTAGTACTTTTATAATGCATCCTATGGTTTTAGTACTTTTATAATGCATCCTATGGATTTAGTACTTTATAATGCATCCTATGGTTTTAGTACTTTATGATGCATCCTATGGATTTAGTACTTTATGATGCATCCTATGGTTTTAGTACTTTTATAATGCGTCCTATGGTTTTAGTACTTTATGATGCATCCTATGGTTTTAGTACTGTTATAATGCATCCTATGGTTTTAGTACTTTATGATGCATCCTATGGATTTAGTACTTTTATAATGCATCCTATGGATTTAGTACTTTATAATGCATTCTATGGTTTTAGTACTTTATGATGCATCCTATGGTTTTAGTACTTTATGATGCATCCTATGGTTTTAGTACTTTTATAATGCATCCTATGGTTTTAGTACTTTATGATGCATCCTATGTTTTTAGTACTTTATCATGCATCCTATGGTTTTAGTACTTTTATGATGCATCCTATGGATTTAGTACTGTTATCATGCATCCTATGGTTTTAGTACTTTATAATGCATCCTATATATTTAGTACTTTTATGATGCATCCTATGGTTTTAGTACTTTTATAATGCATCCTATGGATTTAGTACTTTTATAATGCATTCTATGGATTTAGTACTTTATGATGCACTTTTATAATGCATCCTATGGTTCTAGTATTTTTATAATGCATCCTATTGATTTAGTACTTTTATAATGCATTCTATGGATTTAGTACTTTATGATGCACTTTTATAATGCATCCTATGGTTTTAGTACTTTTATAATGCATCCTTTGGTTTTAGTACTTTTATAATGCATCCTATGGATTTAGTACTTTTATAATGCATCCTATGGTTTTAGTACTTTTATGATGCATCCTATGGATTTAGTACTTTTATAATGTATCCTATGGTTTTAGTACTTTTATAATGCATCCTATGGATTTAGTACTTTATAATGCATCCTATGGTTTTAGTACTTTATGATGCATCCTATGGATTTAGTACTTTATGATGCATCCTATGGTTTTAGTACTTTTATAATGCGTCCTATGGTTTTAGTACTTTATGATGCATCCTATGGTTTTAGTACTGTTATAATGCATCCTATGGTTTTAGTACTTTATGATGCATCCTATGGATTTAGTACTTTTATAATGCATCCTATGGATTTAGTACTTTATAATGCATTCTATGGTTTTAGTACTTTATGATGCATCCTATGGTTTTAGTACTTTATGATGCATCCTATGGTTTTAGTACTTTTATAATGCATCCTATGGTTTTAGTACTTTATGATGCATCCTATGTTTTTAGTACTTTATCATGCATCCTATGGTTTTAGTACTTTTATGATGCATCCTATGGATTTAGTACTGTTATCATGCATCCTATGGTTTTAGTACTTTATAATGCATCCTATATATTTAGTACTTTTATGATGCATCCTATGGTTTTAGTACTTTTATAATGCATCTTATGGTTTTAGTACTTTTATAATGCATCCTATGGTGTTAGTACTTTATGATGCATCCTATGGTTTTAGTACTTTATCATGCATCCTATGGTTTTAGTACTTTTATGATGCATCCTATGGATTTAGTACTGTTATCATGCATCCTATGGTTTTAGTACTTTATAATGCATCCTATGGATTTAGTACTTTTATGATGCATCCTATAGTTTTAGTACTTTTATAATGCATTCTATGGTTTTAGTACTTTATGATGCATCCTATGGTTTTAGTACTTTATGATGCATCCTATGGATTTAGTACTTTATGATGCATCCTATGGATTTAGTACTTTATGATGCATCCTATGGTTTTAGTACTTTATAATGCATCCTATGGTTTTAGTACTTTATGATGCATCCTATGGATTTAGTACTGTTATAATGCATCCTATGGATTTAGTACCTTTATGATGCATCCTATGGTTTTAGTACTTTTATAATGCATTCTATGGTTTTAGTACTTTATGATGCATCCTATGGTTTTAGTACTTTTATAATGCATCCTATGGATTTAGTACTTTATGATGCATCCTATGGTTTTAGTACTTTATGATGCATCCTATGGATTTAGTACTTTTATGATGCATCCTATGGTTTTAGTACTTTTATAATGCATCCTATGGTTTTAGTACCTTATGATGCATCAATGGTTTTAGTACTTTATGATGCATCCTATGGATTTAGTACTTTATGATGCATCCTATGGTTTTAGTACTTTATGATGCATCCTATGGTTTTAGTACTGTTATCATGCATCCTATTGTTTTAGTACTGTTATCATGCATCCTTTGGTTTTAGTACTTTATCATGCATCCTGTGTTTTGGTAGTTATCAGGCATCCTATGGGTTTAGTACTTTTATCATGCCATCCTCCAGATCTTGCGGGTTGGTAAACTGGTTATTGAAATTATTAAACTTTTTGTCACTACTGTAACAGCATGGCAAGACATAGGTATCACAATCAGCATGGCAAGACATGGGTATCAAAATCAGCATGGCAAGACATGGGTATCATTGTAATGGCATGGCAAGACATAGGCATCACAATAGCATGGCAAGACATAGGTATCACAATAGCATGGCAAGACATAGGTATCACAATCAGCATGGCAAGACATAGGTATCACAATCAGCATGGCAAAGCATGGCAAGACATAGGTATCACAATAGCATGGCAAGACATGGGTATCACAGTCAGTATGGCAAGACATAGGTATCACAATAGCATGGCAAGACATGGGTATCACAATCAGCATGGCAAGACATAGGTATCACAATCAGCATGGCAGGACATGGGTATCACAATCAGCATGGCAAGACATAAGTATCATTATAATGGCATGGCAAGTCATAAGTATTACTTTTACGATGGTATCATCAATATCAACAAGATTGTCATAAACTTTAAGATTCATTAATATATTGTTATGGTCATAATCATAAATAAAGATGTTTGTTTTACCCAAAAATAGCTGCAGTTATAATGCTGCCTAAGACTCTTATTACACATAGTTGCAGTTGTTATAATACTGCACAAGACCTCCCATTACAAATAGGTGCAGTTATAATACTGCACAAGACTCCCATTACACATAGTTGCAGTTATAATACTGCACAAGACCTCCCATTACCAATACCTGCAGTTTTTGTAATACTGTACTCCAATTTTTTTTTTATAGCTGCAGTGGTTATAATATTGCAGAAGACTCCAATAACAAATAGCTATAGCTGTTATAATCCTGCACAAGACTCCCATTACAAATAGCTGCACTTGTATTCTTATAATAATGCACAAGACTCCCATTACAAATAGCTGCATAGGCTATATTTCTGCAAGACTTCCATTACCTATAAGTGCTGTCGTTGTAATACTGCACAAAACCTGCTGTTACAAATAGCTGCATTTATTGTATTAGTGCACAAACTCCCATTACAATAGCTGCAGTTGTTATAGTACTGTAAAAGACTTCCATTATAAATAGCTGCAGTTGTTGTAAGACTGCACAAGACTCCCACTGCAAATAGGTACAGTTGTTACAACACTGCACATGACTTCCATTACAAATAGTTGCAGTTGTTATAGTACTGTACAAGACTTCCATTATAATAGCTGCAGTTGTTGTAAGACTGCACAAGACTCCCATTACAAATAGGTACAGTTGTTACAACACTACACATGACTCCATTACAAAAAGCTCCATGGTCACTTCTGAGATGGAGTTTTTTTCTACCTATTGTTGTACTGGATCATCATCGTCATCGTCATCATCATCCATCATCATCATAATCATCATCATCATCATCATCATCATCATCATCATCATCATCATCATCATCATCATCATCATCATCGAGATCGTCAATTTTTTCTCTATGGTCACTTCTGAGATGGAGTTTGTTTTTGCTATTGTTCAACTGCATCATCATCATCAACATCCGTCATCATAATCATCATCATCATCATCATCCATCATCATAATCATCCGTCATCATCATCATCATCCATCGTCATCCATCATCATCATCATCATCATCATCATCATCATCATCATCATCATCATCATCATCATCATCATCATCATCATCATCGAGATCGTCATTTTTTCTCCATGGTCACTTCTGAGATGGAGTTTTTTTCTACCTATTGTTGTACTGGATCATCATCGTCATCGTCATCATCATCATCGTCATCATCGTCATCATCGTCATCATCATGATCCATCATCGTCATCATCGTCATCCATCATCATCCATCATCGTCATCATCATCATCCATCATCATCCATCATCGTCATCGTCATCATCATCATCATCGAGATCATCATCATCATCCATCATCATCATCAGTCATCATAGAGTCAGGTCAGGCATTGCCTGCTACCGTAAGTAGAAGTAGACGGTACTACCTGCGACTGTCATCATCATCATCATCGAGATCGTCAATTTTTTCTCCATGGTCACTTTTGAGATGGAGTTTTTTCTACCTATTGTTGTACTGGATCATCATCGTCATCATCATCATCATCATCGAGATCGTCAATTTTTTCTCCATGGTCACTTCTGAGATGGAGTTTTTTCTACCTATTGTTGTACTGGATCATCATCGTCATCATCATCATCATCATCGAGATCGTTAATTTTTTTCTCCATGGGCACTTCTGAAATGGAGCTTTCTTGTTGTTATTGTTGTACTGCATCATCATCCATCATCATAATCATCATCCATCATCATCATCATCGAGATCGTCAATTTTTTTTCCATGGTCACTTCTGAGATGGAGTTTTTGTTGTTGTTATTGTTGTAGTGCATCATCATCATCATCATCCATCGTCATAATCATCATCAATCATCATCATCATCATCATCCATCATCATCATCATCCATCATCATAATCATCCGTCATCATCATCCACCACCACCACCATCATCATCATCATCATCATCATCATCATCATCATCATCATCATCATCATCATCATCATTATCATCATCATCATCATCATCATCACCATCATCATCATCATCATCATCATCATCATCATCATCATCATCATCATCATCATCATCATCATCATCATCATCTTCCATCATCATCATCATCATCATCATCATCATCATCATCATCATCATCATCATCATCATCATCATCATCATCATCATCATCATCTTCCATCATCATCATAATCATCCATCATCATCAGCAGCATCATAATCATCATCATCATCATCATCCAACATCATCATCATCTTCCGTCATCATCCATCATCATCATCATCATCATCATCATCATCATCATCATCATCATCATCATCATCATCATCATCATCATCCAACATCATCATCTTCCATCATCATCATAATCGTCCATCATCATCATCATCATCTTCATCTTCATCTTCTTCATTATCATGATCATCGCCATCTGTCGTCATCATCATCATCATCATCCTTCAGAGAGTCAGGTCAGGCATTGCCTGCTACCGTAAGTAGAAGTGGACAGTACTACCTGCGACTTTCATCATCAAGATCGTCATAATCGAGATCCTTAACGTCGTTATCATCTGGATCGCAATCATCGAGATCGTCATCTTCGAGATCTTCAACGTCATTATCATCGAGATCGTCATCATCAAGATTGTCATCATGGAATCGTCATCATCGAGACCGGCATCATCTAGATCGTCTACGTCGTCATCATCGAGATCGTCATATTCGAGATCGTCATCTTCGAGATCTTCAACGTCGTTATCAGAGATCGTCATCTTCGAGATCGTCAACGTCGTTATCATCGAGATCGTCATCATCAAGATTGTAATCAAGGAATCGACATCATCGAGATAGTTATCATCTAGATCGTCTACGTCGTCATCATCGAGATCGTCATCTTGGAGATCGTCATTATCAAGATTGTCATGGAATCGTCATGATCGAGATCGGCATCATTTAGATCGTCTACGTCGTTATCATCGAGATCGTCATCTGCGAGATCGCCATCTTCGAGATCTTCAACGTCGTTATCATCGAGATCGTCATCACCAAGATTGTCATCATGGAATCGTCATCATCGAGATCGAATACGTCGTCATCATCGAGATCGTCATCTTCGAGATCTTCAACGTCGTTATCATCTAGATCGTCATCTTCGAGATCGTCAACGTCGTTATTATCGAGATAGTCATCATCTTGATCGTCTACGTCGTCGTCATCGAGATCGTCATCTTCGAGATCTTCAACGTCGTTATCATCGAGATCTTCATCATCAAGATTGTCATCATAGAATCGTCATCATCGAGATAGTTATCATCTAGATCGTCTACGTCGTCATCTTCGAGATCGTCAACGTCGTCATCATAGAGATCGTCATCTTCGAGATCGTCAACGTCGCTTTCATTGAGAGCTTCATCATCAAGATTGTCATGATGGAATCGTCATCATCGAGATAGTTATCATCTAGATCGTCTACGTCGTCATCATAGAGATCGTCATCTTCGAGATCGTCAACGTCGTTATCATCGAGATCTTCATCATCAAGATTGTCATCATGGAATCGTCATCATAGAGACAGTTATCATCTAGATCGTCAACGTCGTCATCATAGAGATCGTCATCTTCGAGATCGTCAACGTCGTTATCATCAAGATCTTCATCATCAAGATTGTCATCATGGAATCGTCATCATCGAGATAGTTATCATCTAGATCGTCTACGTCGTCATCATCGAAATCGTCAACGTCGACATCAGAGAGATCGTCATTTTCGAGATCGTCAACGTCGTTATCATCGAGATCTTCATCATCAAGATTGTCATCATGGAATCGTCATCATCGAGATAGTTATCATCTAGATCGTCTTCGTCGTCATCATCGAGATAGTCATCTTCGAGATCGTCATCGTCGTTATCATCGAGATCTTCATCAAGATTGTCATCATGGAATCGTCATCATCGAGATAGTTATCATCTAGATCGTCTACGTCGTCATCATCGAGATTGTCAACGTCGTCATCATAGATATCGTCATCTTCGAGATCGTCAACGTCGTTATCATTGAGATCTTCATCATCAAGATTGTCATCATGGAATCGTCATCAGTGAGATAGTTATCATCTAGATCGTCTACGTCGTCATCATCGAGATCGTCATCTTCGAGATCGTCAACGTCGACATCATAGAGATCGTCATTTTCGAGATCGTCAACGTCGTTATCATCGAGATCTTCATCATCAAGATTGTCATCATGGAATCGTCATCATCGAGATAGTTATCATCTAGATCGTCTACGTCGTCATCATCGAGATCGTCAACGTCGTCATGATAGAGATCGTCATCTTTAGATCGTCAGCGTCGTTATCATCGAGATCTTCATCAAGATTGTCATCATGGAATCGTCATCATCGAGATAGTTATCATCTAGATCGTCTACGACGTCATCATCGAGATTGTCAACGTCGTCATCATAGATATCGTCATCTTCGAGATCGTCAACGTCGTTATCATCAAGATCTTCATCAAGATTGTCATCATGGAATCGTCATCATCGAGATAGTTATCATCTAGATCGTCTACGTCGTCATCATCGAGATTGTCAACGTCGTCATCATAGATATCGTCATCATCGAGATCGTCAACGTCGTCATCATGGAGATCATCAACGTCGTTATCATCGAGATCTTCATCATCAAGATTGTCATCATGGAATCGTCATCATCGAGATAGTTATCATCTAGATCGTCTATGTCATCTTCGAGATCGTCAACGTCGTCATCATAGAGATCGTCATCTTCGAGATCGTCAACGTCGTTATCATCGAGATCTTCATCATCAAGATTTTCATCATGGAAACGTCATCATCGAGATAGTTATCATCTATATCGTCTATGTCGTTATCATCGAGATCGTCAACGTCGTCATCATAGAGATCGTCATCGTTGAGATCGTCAACGTCATTATCATCGAGATCTTCATCATCAAGATTGTCATTATGGAATCATCATCATCGAGATAGTTATCATCTAGATCGTCTACGTCATCATAGAGATCGTCATCTTCGAGATCGTCAACGTCGTTATTGAGATCTTCATCATCAAGATTGTCATCATGGAATTGTCATCGAGATAGTTATCATCTAAATCGTCTATGTCATCATCATCGAGATCGTCAACGTCGTCATCATAGAGATCGTCATCTTCGAGATCGTCAACATTGTTATCATTGAGATCTTCATCATCAAGATTTTCATCATGGAAACGTCATCATCGAGATAGTTATCATCTAGATCGTCTACGTCGTCATCTTCGAGATTGTCAACGTCGTCATGATAGAGATCGTCATCTTCGAGATCGTCAACGTCATTATCATCGAGATCTTCATCATCATGGAATCGTCATCATCGAGATAGTTATCATCTAGATCGTCTACGTCGTCATCATCAAGATCGTCATCATAGAGATCGTCAATGTCATTATCATCGAGATCTTCGTCATCAAGATTGTCATCATGGAATCGTCATCATCGAGATAGTTATCATCTAGATCGTCTATGTCATCATCATCGAGATCGTCAACATCGTCATCATAGAGATCGTCAACATTGTTATCATCGAGATCTTCATCATCAAGATTGTCATCATGGAATCATCATCATCGAGATAGTTATCACCTAGATCATCTACGTCATCATCATCAAGATCGTCAACCTCCATTACTCAAGTATTATTATTATTATTATTAATATGTAGTTGTCCCTGTTTAACATATACAACTTTAAATCTTTATAACTTGGATAATTTTTTCTTGACTTTCGTAAAATTTTCAGTATATATTCCAGATAACTGTCATGAAATAAAAAATTTCCTCTAACAATAAAAGACCAATTTAGAAGTAATTATCATAACAAGTATGTGCATCATTCTCCACTTTTCCAAGAGATGAAGTAGTTTTGAAAGTAAGTCATAAAGTGAGGTTTTTTTTCGGGGGGTGGGGGTGGGGGTGAGGGGTGTTGTTGTTTTTGTTGTTATTTTCAGTATTATTTGTAAGCAAATCACAATCAATTCTTCAATCTGAATGGTTTTGACACATTGATACCCATTACCTTTTGCTTCCAGATGCTCAAGCCATTTTATCGAGTTCTTCCTTTTTTACTAACATCATAAAGCATGACAAATACTGAAGACAGGTTAATGAATTTCTCAAGAATAAAAATCAATCTTACAGTCAAGGAGATACTGGTTAAAGAAAGAAAACAAAATTCAAAAATCAATTTCATATTTTTTTATTTTCAAAATTCTGATAACATAAGACAGAATAAGCCTTTTCTACATTATTAAACTGTAACAATGTTTGCCACACATTTCCTAAACTTATTAAAATTTTAAAAATCACACATGATAAGAATTAAAATCAGTAGAAACAAGTTAACATATTTAAATAAACATAGTATTACTATTATGCGTAGTACACCACACCCTTGGCGGGTGTATATAAAAAAAAAGAATGATTCAGTGAAACATGGAAATAAAAAAAATATTGGCCATTTGTTGACCTCTTATGAAGAAAAAAAAAAGCATCTATAAAAAGATAACAATTCCTTGAAGGGACTGATGCTCTACTGGGCGAAAGGATTTTTCAGGGATTCAAAATAATACCATTTCTTCCTTTTAACTGATAATTGTGTCGAAATTTCTCTGATATTCTTCAGCGATAACAAGATTTTCAAATTAGCTGCTGTGATGGACATATTTGATGTCAGATTGGCACTATTTTCATTTAGGACAAAATAGACATCATTAGAAGTCATTTGGTGAAAAAAACCCATGTCAATATGACCATCCATTCAGGGGGAGTAATGAGAGCAAGATTTTTAAGGCATCCATCATGTCAGCCATATTGGATGTATGACTGGCACCATTTTCATTTAGAACCAACTAGATACCATAAGAAGTCTATAAGTGAAAACCCCATGTTGATATAAACATCTGTTTGGGAGGAGTAGAGATAACAATATTTTCAAAATGCCCACCAAGGTGGCCATATTGAGGGTCAGTTTGCATCATTTTTATTTAGAACAAGCAAGGCACCATGAGAACTCTTCTGATGAAAGCCATGTCAAAATGACTTTGCACTCAAGAGGAGCAGCAATAACAAGATTTTCAAGATGGCCACATTGGTGGCCATATTGGATGTCAGATCAGCACCATTTTAATTTAGGACCAACAAGACATTATAAGTCTTCTGGTGAAAACCCAATGTTTCCATTTTGGAGGAGTAACAATTACACGATTTTCAAGATGGCTGCCATGGTTGCAATATTGGATATCAAATTCACACCATTTCCATTTAGGACCAACTCGGCATGATAAGAAGTCTTCTGGTGGAAGCACAATGTTGATATGACCAGTCATCTAGGAGAAGTAGCAATAACAAGATTTTCAAGATAGCCATTGTGGTGGCCATACTGGAGGTCGGATTGGCACCATTTTCATTTAAGACCAACTGGACATCATAAGAGTCTTCCGGTGAAACTCCATGTCAAAATTACTTTCTGTTTGAAAGGAGTAGCAATAACATGACTTTCAAGATGGCTGCTGTGATGGCCACATTGGATGTCAGATTGGCATCCTTTTCATTAAAGACCAACAGGACATCATAATCATAAGAAGTCTTCTGGTGAAAATCCCATGTCAAAATGACTTTCCATTCAGGAGGAGTACTGATAACAAGACTTTCAAGATGGCTGCTGTGCTGACCATATTGGATGTCAGATCTTCACCATTTTCATTTGAGACCAACTAGACCGTAAGAAGTCTTTTAGTGAAAACCCCATCTTGATATGACCATCCATTCAGGAGGAGTAGCAATAACAATATTCTCAAGATGGCTGCTGTGACAGCCATATTAGATGTGCAAACAGCACCATTTTCATTGAGGACCAACTAGACAATATAAGAAGTCTTCTGGTGAAAACCCCATGTCAATATGACTTTTTGTTTAGGATGATTAGCGATAACAAGATTTTCAACTTGGCGGCTGTAGAGGCCATATTGAACCTCAGATCAGCACCGTTTTCAATTAGAACCAACTAGACATCATAATGAGTCTTTTAGTGAAAACCCTATTGATATGACCATCCATTCAGAAGGAGTATTGATAATAAAATATTCAAGATGGCTGCCATGATGGCTATATTGGATGTCTGAGTGGCACCATTTTCATTTGGACCAACCAGACCATGGGACGAATGTGTCTGTAAAGTTTCATGGCAATCCTCCAGTAGTTTTTGGAGGAATATTGATAACAAACTTGCACTAACGGATGGACAGACAATGGATGACAAACCATGAGCTCTTCAGTATAGCTCAAAAAGAAAGAGGCTATCATGAATAAGATTGCGTCTGATAAAATGAAATTAAGTAAAATTTGACCAAAAATAAACAAAACTGAACAACAAAATTTATAGATAACTTGCACATAACATTATTGCTGTTTTTATTACCTACATCTGGAATTTCACATTGAAATGCTGGAATAAGCTTATTCAAAATTAGCAAAACAATCTGCATTAAAAAACTTTATGTAATAAAATGTGTTCTTGTCAAAACATCTGGGATATATCTGAGATTTGTAATTCTGGAAAAAGCTTATTGTATTGTGTGATACAGTAAAATGTCTAAAGGATGACTGCTTGTGAAATGTTTGAGTATTCATCTTTTTAAAAAACTTCAATTGTTATGAGGCTAAGGGTCCAAGCAATCCAAAATTACTTTGCAATTTATAAGCTGGTGTGCATTTTCTTACGCTATCCTTAGTTGAATATCTATCCCTCACGTAAGGGTCATCATATAAAAAGTATGCGAAAAAAAGTACTCTCACAAATTGCCCGTAAAATATTAGCTGAATGAGTATTTAAAAATTTACCAAATTTGCACAGGTTTAAGATAAGACCCTTCTTATCAAATAAACAATGAAAAGGGTATGTTGGTGAGTGAATTTTTTCAGTATGACACAATTATTTTGACCACATCAGTTTTCTTTAACAGAGGTTGTCAATTGGTAACCATTACAAAAGATGTCACATACTTTTGTTTCAACATAATTTTTTATTCACATGACTGTAACTGAGATTATTAAAATTGTATAAGAATTTTTCTTTTTCATTGTTTAACAAGAGACAAAAGTCACAACCATGTCATTTGACATCCAATCACTCACAGTGTGATGATACATCTAGGGAAAAAGTGATGTCATATCAATGATCTCATAACATAATTATGTCACATCAAACTGACCAGTATGCATTGATTGCATAACATAATAATTATGTCACATCAAACTGACCAGTATGCATTGATGTCATAACATAATAATTATGTCAAATCAAACTGACCAGTGTGCATTGATGTTACAATTATGTCACATCAAACTGACCAGTATGCATTTATGTACCAATTATGTCACATCAAACTGACCTGTATGCATTGATGTTACAAAACTGGACAACATTAATTTTGATCCATTTTTGTTCAAAGCAGTAATAATCTTTAAAAGGTATTTTTTTAAAAAACTAAAATCTTTTTTTTTTAAAATATTGTCATTCATTTTAGGAATTCAGTTCCACTATAATAGACATTTTTCTAAATTCTTCCCCTGGGTAATAGCTAAGTGAACCTGGAGTCTTTTCTTGGAAAGTGCCAACAACTCTGTGTTGTGCCACTTGCATTACAATGAGGGAATCATACAGGCTTCTCTTTGCTCAGTTTTGTTAAAATGAAGCTTTTGATTAGGAAGGTTATTATCAATGGATATTATCATATATGTTAATCTTTTCATTGCAAATTATTCTTATCTCAGTTTTAATGAGATTATGAGTGTTTATATTTTAATTGCAAATTATTCTTATCTCAGTTTTAATGAGATTATGAGTAATTGTTATATTTTCATTGCAAATTATTCTTATCTCAGTTTTAATGAGATTATGAGTGATTTTATTATTTAACAGTCACCCTTACACAGTTTCGGTTACTCTGTAAAAGATCAAAAAGCAGTTGGCCATGTAGAATAGACTTAGACTCGGCTGATTTCCAAGTGAGAAAAATATAGATCAAATGCTTCCAAAAAATGTGCTGAGGAAACAAAATTGAAATATAATGCAAGGGCCTTCTTTAATTATAGATGGTGATGGTGAAATGCACGTACCCAACCAGCCTCAAGGCGGTAAAAAATAAACTCCAGTCATGAATTGTGGTCCTTGTACAATGCAGGCTACTGATTTTTAACCAAAGCCAACATAAAAGTCAAGTTAGGGATGCAACTCTTGATATTTTGGAAATCGTCTATTGATGTCAACATTAGAAAATTGCATTTGTATCATCAAAGTTAAGTGATACTATGATCTAATACCTGTTATTGAATAAAACAGCATATTTGGTGAAACAGTTCACAACTGTGCATGAATTTATCAAAACTTTGGTAATCCTGAGTTCTTATACATTTGGTTATAATGAACCTTTCTTGTCTTGTGTATCTTTTGGTTGTTGGATAACAAGGTGCTAAACAAAATATTAAATAGGTTATAAGTACTGTAACACTGACTTTTAGTACTGAAAAACAAGTAGATGGTAGGTTCAAAGGGATTTGCTGTGTATTAGGTAATGGAACCTCAAAATATATTTTGCATGAACTTCAGGCACTTCCAAAGTTACATATTTTGAATTTCAACTATTTACTGTGACAAGTTTTAATAATGAGGTCCTAATGACATAAACAATGCAAATAAAAAGCTAGTTTAGAAATGTGTAAATGTTTAAACTTTGCTGCATGAAAAAAAATGTGTTAGGAAGAACAACTTTAAGCAGATAACTAGAAAAGCAAGAGTCTTAAAATTACAGTCTTGAAATTATCATGCTCATTGACAAAAAAGTCACCCTTAACTTATGTACAGTAGTTTTTATTATAAAAAGTTAAAATAAGGAAAGTCCCTGGGAGAAGTTCATAGGTTCAGAGAGATGTGCTTTTGTTTTCTACAGTGAAACCTTGCTGTAACATGCTTAGTTATATCATGAATTCGGATATAACACAATCGTGGCATGGCTTCTGAGAGTTTAGTGCCAAAATAAACAAGAGTTTGATTTAATGATTTGGCAAGATGTGTCGTATTCCTGAAGAAGAAAAATATCTTATCATGTTTCTTTCTTTATATGAATAATAAAGATGCTACAAGTTTACATTTGTTAATGTTCATTTCAATTGTGACAATAGTCTAACACTTCACTTTGATCTTTGCTTACTTTTGAAAGAAGTCAGCTCTTTAAAAAACTTATAATTGTTAATCTAATTATTATTGAACTATCAACAATAAAGTATTAAGTCTTCCTTGTCTCTTCAATGCATCCTGCATACAATTATTGCACAATAGCCAGCAGATGTTTGCTCAGTCAACTGACATACACAACCAAGCACCAAATAATGCAGTGGTCAGAATAAGTTTCCCATCCAATTCAATAATAATTTATTAATTAAATTGATTAATTTACCTACCTACTTAAGTTAATGCTTCTCACAGCTTAAGGTTGTTGAAATTATCAGGCACTGCTTTATAAAAACATAAAAAAACAAAAGATACCATCATGTGTATGTGGCTTAGACTTGATGTCAGACAATCATCATGTAATCAATCATCCAGTGAATATCAACCATTCCACACCCCACCCCACCCCAATGATTCTTTTTGTTCATTAACAATTATCCATGCTTTTGTCAAAAGAATTACATATTGTATTCAGATTCAAATGGAATCTTACAGAAACTATTCTAGCAGTCTGAAATTTATACTGACACCACTTAAAGACCTCAATATGTGCACATGCATACTGAACCATAAATATTCCTTATCTTTCCATACATTAATTTTAGATTATTTATTGCATGAATTCTCACACATCATGATCTGTGTTGAAATTATTAAAACATATGCTTCTTTGTGCATATATTTGATGGAATTATTATGGATTTACTGTTATGGATGCAATGAGATCGATCAGTGAAGATGGTAACTGCCATTGAAGCACGAGCTTTTCACCCACACCTATACCTCCTTCCCCAATTTATGCATTATTTTCTTCAGTTAATTGACTTGTCATGCTATTGCATGATATGTTACATCGTACAATGGCACTCTGTGGACCACGACATCAGTGTTATAGCAGGGTTTCAGTGTGTATTTTGATTCTATATTTAAGAATTCATTGACTTAAGAAAAACATTTTTTGGAAAAATATTAGATCCATTGTTATAGGTACAGAAAATCAATCCCTGACTTTACTTGAAATGAAAAGAAAATGTTACCTGATTAAGATGCTGTGATATATCCCTAGATATTCTGTAACAACACAGTCTATATGGCAACATTGTCTATAAGTAATGACACTAACCTGGCAACACATGTAAAATACTGACTGTGAACAGATTCTGCATGAAACTATGGAGAAAATAGAATACATTGTTTTGCAGCATGAATTCTCAACAACATTTTATACAATGAACTTAATGAGAAGTGGTATGCTTTGATTAAATAATTAAATAGTAAGGATAATATTTATAAACAGTACACATTTTATACAATGAACTTAATGAGAAGTGGTATGCTTTGATTAAATAATTAAATAGTAAGGATAATATTTATAAACAGTACACATTTTATTCTACAAAAATGAGAACACGAATGAATGAAATGTGTCACCTTATGAATAAATTTCAAACTTAAATGGTAATCATCTCCACCTTGTTTAACAGAAAATTGCACAATAAAATTTCAAGGAAATGTGTAAATAATTTTGCTAAACATAGATTTCCTGTCTCATTTAAGCATTACTTCTCTTCGCAATACATATTGATTCTAAAACAAACAAGTGCCCAAAGTGGGCCTGAAATAGCTCACCTGGCTTGCATCTACCTCAAAGCCAAAAGCATGGGAAGCTGGACATACAATCCCTGTTATTATGATGCTTGCCGACATTTAGAGGTTTATCTATTTTTCTTTTAAAAAGCGGATATATTTGACAGCATATTTGCATCATTTGTATACATTTTAAAGGCTTCTATGCCTTGATGCTTTCTGTCAAATTTGGTCAAATTCTTAAAAAAAAAATTTTTAATTTTGTTTGTAACTTTTAGCAACAGTAGTCATATTTCATGGCAGATCTGCATCATAAGTACAATTTGAAAAGACTCTATGCCAGGATATATTCTGTCAAATTTGCTTTAATTCTGTGCAGCAGTTTTTGAGAAGTTGTTGTTTTAAGATTTTTCTATATTTAGTAAAAGCAGACATACTTGAGAGCAGATTGACATTATTTACAAAAGTTAAAGACCTCTATGCAATTACATTTTCAATCAAATTTGGTTAGGTTCTTTTCAGTGGTTTGTGTGAAAAAGTCATTTTTAAGTTTCATATTTATATTTGGTAACAGCAACCATATTTGATGGTAGATTGGCATCATTTGTACAAAACTTAAAGGCCTTTATGCAAGAATGCTTTCTGTAAAATTTGGTCAATTCTCTTCAGCAGTTTTTGAGAATACAAAGGTTTTCTCATTTTTAGTAATGGTGGACATAACTGATGGCATATTGGCATCATTTGCACAAACTTGAAAGGCCTCCATGTCAGTATGTTTTCTGAAAAATTTAGTCAAATTCTGTTCAGGTTTTTTCTTGTTGTTAGATATATACATATATATAACATATATATATATATATATATATATATATATATATATATATATATATATATATATATATATATATATATGTTTACATATATATATATATATATATGTAAACATATATATATATATATATATATACATATATATATATATATATATATGTATATACAGATAGATAGATAGATATATGAATATAAAGTATAGGGTGTAATAGCATAATAGCACATCAGCACAATCATAGCTACAGAGTGCTGATTACAAGTTTAGTTTTAAAAATACAAGAAGGGCAGGGCCTACATGTGTGAACCCATTGCTGAAAAAACACATGACCTTGACCCCAAAGTCAAAAAGTTGAATGAGCATGTCAGAGAATGAATTACACTAGTTTCATGATACATCATTAAAGTATGAAGAAAATCCATCAGGGTCTTTAGGAAATATAAGCAATGGAAAGAAACTTTATAATGATTCATCCAATATATGAAGAAAATCCATCAGGGTCTTTAGGAAATATAAGCAATGGAAAAAAACTTTATAATGATTCATCCCAAGTATGAAGAAAATCCATCAGGGTCTTTAGGAAATATAAGCAATGGAAAAAAACTTTATAATGATTCATCCCAAGTATGAAGAAAATCCATCAGGGACTTTAGGAAATATAAGCAATGGAAAAAAACTTTATAATGATTCATCCAATATATGAAGAAAATCCATCAGGGTCTTTAGGAAATATAAGCAATGGAAAAACTTTAAGCAAAACCTTAACATAAAATTTCTTCTGACTGTGACATTAACTCCAAGGTCAAAGGGGTGAGTGAGCATGTCACAGAATGAATTGTCCCAGCTTTATAATGATTCATCCCAAGTATGAAGAAAATCATCACGAGGTTTAAGAAATGTTGGCAAATTAACTCCAAGGTCAGATGGTAAGCAAGCAGGTCTGAGAATGATCTTAGCTTCATAATGATTCATACCAATAATGAGGAGATTCTATCAAGGGGTTTAGGAAATATATGAGAATGAAAAAATGTTAATGAAAACCTTAATGCAAAGTATATATGACTGTGACTTTGACCACAAGGTAAAAGTGGTGAGTAATTACATCATAGAATGATTTGTCATAGCTTCATAATGATTCATGGCAAGTATGATGAGAAAACTTTAGGAAGATAAACCCTTTCAAACAAACATAAATGTGTAGTCCTTACTATTTTTAGTAATGATGGCTACATTTGATAATGGATGGGCATTATCTGTACATACTTAAAAAGCATCTTTGCCAGGATACTTTCTACAAAATTTATTCAAATTCTGTTAAGAATTTTTTTTAAGAAATCATTTTAAGTTTTTCTATTTTGCATATTTTGATGGCATCATTTGAACAAACATTCCAGGATGCTTTCTGTCAAATTTGCTCAAATTCTGTTCAGCAATTTATGAGAAGCTGGTTCAAGTTTTTCACTTTTGGTAATGGTGGCCACATCTGATTGTGGATTGGTATGGTATGTAGACAACTGAATGGCCTTCATGCCAGGATGCTCTCTGCCAAGTCTGGTTGAAATTGGTCCAGTGGTTTTTTATAAGTATAAAATATCAATTGTTAATCAACAATGGACCGATGATGCATGATGGACTTAGGACCATACCATAAGCTTACATGGCCATACTGCTAGGTAAGCTAAGTAGGCAGCATTGGATTTGATCCATCATCAATGTCAAAATTCCTAATGAAATAAAATCCAAATAAATCACCTCTTCAAATGAGCACACAAATCCAAATTTTGGTTATGGCTTGCTAAATGCCAGAGATGAATTACTAGCAAAATAACAGATACTGTATTTATTATGGATACACTGCTATTTGCCGCTCATCCTGTTGTGGATTATGGATATACTGCTATTTGTCACTCATCCTGTTGTGGATTATGGATACACTGCTATTTGCCACTCATCCTGTTGTGGATTGTGGATACACTGCTATTTGCCACTCCTCCTGTTGTGGATTATGGATACACTGCTTTTTGCCATTTCTCCTGTTGTGGATTTTGGATACACTGCTATTTGCCATTCCTCTTGTTGTGGATTATGGATACACTGTTATTTGCCATTCCTCTTGTTGTGGATTATGGATACACTGCTATTTGCCATTCATCTTGTTGTGGATTATGGATACACTGTTATATGCCATTCCTCCTGTTGTGGATTATGGATACACTGCTATTTGCCATTCATCTTGTTGTGGATTATGGATACACTGATATTTGCCATTCCTCCTGTTGTGGATTATGGATACACTGCTATTTGCCATTTCTCCTGTTGTAATTTAATCCACATACTCAATTTACTACTTACCATATTTTTGTGTATTTTATTATGATTATGATCCAGATGCCATGAACTCTCTCAGCTATAGATTTGCTTCAGAATTTAGCTAATATGTCTTCTTCCATTGTATATATTTTAATATTTTGGGTAAAAGCTTTTGTTTTTATTCTTTTGTTTACTGTCCTCGAATTCATAAAACTTTCAAGACCAATACTAAGAATTTACTCAGAACTTTGATAAAAATACATCTAAAGCTATCAATGACAATAGCATGCAAGTTTCAGTTCTGGTTACTTTGCTGCTTTAAAATATTCATGCAAATTTTTGAAAAGCTTTACCTTGGGTAGAACTAAAATTCTTAATGAGTATGTTTAGAGTGAAGATCTGAGTCATTTTAATGGAAAAGTTTCATGAATTCCAGGTCAGGTTGTCCAACTCTTTTGTGCAATTTTGAGATAAGCAATTTTGTGGTGTCATGCCAGCACATTGTGCTACATCTATAATGTGTTTACCATCACTAGTGACAGACAAGTAATACCTATGTCTTGATATGCTTAAACAGCAAATACGATAAAAAATAAGTTTGATACATATTTTTATGGATAGATAAGGAGCCAAAAAGCCTCCATTTAAATTTAAACTACACTGTATACATATTCACAAACCATAAGAAAATAGCTTATTTGCAGACTGGTATATGTCTATGATATAGCTGGCAAAGGACACCAGAAGTAAGAAAATGCCTGGAACCAGTCTCTCAAAACCTTGGATTTCACTGGTTCCTTCTGGATGGAGGAACATCTGAAGAATACACTTGTTCACTTTTCATCTACCCTCTGGCTTCTCCTTTGTTGAGTCATAGACTCGGATTAGCTCTGCCTGTTGAAAGAACAAGGGTTGTTTGAGCACAATTAAATGGTTGCCTGCTATAGGTCAGTAATTTTCTTTGAAAATTTAAAGTGGCCAAGATAATGTTTTATGTTAAATTATTTGCTCTAATAAAATTCTTTTAACTTAACAGTTTATAACATTTCTATGAAACACATATTTTTATTATATTTGAAATATAATAACAGAACTAAAAAAAAGAAATAAGAAAACATATACATTTTGCTTAATATAATTGTGATTAAAATAAATGTAAACAAGAGTCCCTCCAAGGGACTGATGCTCTACTATTCAAAAGAATTTCTAGGAATTCAAGATAAGCCCATTTCTTCTTTTTAGCTTCTGAGATTTGAAACCATCTCTGATATTCTAGAGCAATAAAACTTTCAAATTAGCCACTGTGACAGCCATACTGGATGTTAAGATTGGCACCATTTTCATCTGGGACATATTAGACACCATTAGAAGACTTTTGGAGAAAAAAAAACACCATGCTGATAAGACCATTCATTTAGGAGAATTAGTGTCAAGATTTTCAATATGTTCATTTTGGCATCCATATTTTGCAGTCAAACTGGTAGCATTTTCATTCAGGACCAACTAAATATCATAATCAATCTTCTGGTGAAAACATCATGTTGACATGACTTTCCATTTTGGAGGAGTGGCAATAACAAGATTTTCAAGATGGCTGCCATGGTGATCATACTGGATATCAGATTGGCACGATTTTCATTTAAAACCAACTAGACAACATAAGAAGTCTTCAGGTGAAAACTCCATGCTGATATGACTTTCTATTCAGGAGAAGTAGCATTAACAAAATGTTCAAGATGGCTGCTGTGGTGGCCATATTGGATGTCAGATTGGCACCATTTTCATTTAGGACCAAGCAAACATCATAAGAAGTCTTTTAGTGAAAACCCCATGTTGATATGATCATCCATTCAGATGGAGTAGCAACAACAAGATTTTCAAGATGGCCATTGTGGTGGCCATATTGGATGTTACATTGGCACCATTTTCATTTAGGACCAACTAGACATGATAAGAAGTCTTCTGGTGAAAACCCCATTTTGATATGACCATCCATTCAGGAGTAGCAATAACACGATTTTCAAGATTGCTACTGTGTTGGCCATATTGGATGTCTGAGCAGAACCATTTTCAATTTGGACCAACTAGACCTTAGGAATAATGTGTGTGTAAAGTTTCATGGCAATCCTCCAAGTAGTTTAGGAGGAGTAGCGATAACAACTTGTGGTGACAGACATCAGACGATGGACAACAGGCCATCTCAAAAGCTCTTCTGGTCTATGACCAGTAGAGCTAAAACTTGCTGAAAGATCAAAACAGTTTAATAGGAATACTAACATGCCAATTAAAATTCCAGATAATTCCTGAATTTGTTAAAAAGAATTCTGGATTTTTGGTTTGGGATTTACCCTATACTACATACACACATGTATGTATGTATGTGCTTGTAGGTATGTATGTATTAAGTATCCTGAGTAAGTCTTGGTCTGTTGAATACATTTATCATTAAAATTCTTTCTTTTTTCTCTACCTCCCTGTGATGTAGAAATACCTGGAATAGACTTTGCTTGCAATCAAAACAACCTCTGCTTTTCTGTCAAGCCAGAAAGAACTTGGATGTACAAGGCACAATGATCTCCCCATTTCACGGGGAAAACAAAAAACCAAACAGCACAAACATGTAGTATGTAGACTACAATCTGTTTACTGAACAGATGTGTATTAAATAACATGTCAATTAACCATATTCAAGTGAGGAAATGCTGCTAACTGAAAGTAGCTTTTGAAGACAGTGACATGGTATTTTGTCACATGATCCCATCACAAGATAGGTGAGTTTTCATGAATGAAATTCAAAATGGTTGCCTCTGCAACAGATCTGAGTTTTTTCATGTAAAAGACCAAGATTGCTCTGATTGCCATTGATTGCTGTGAATGCATTAACTGACTGCTCTGCATTTAATATTTAAGTTTCCAAGCACTCAATTAAATACTAGATACAGTCAATTAAATACTAGATACAGTCAATTAAATGCTAGATACAGTCAAATATTGAGCCATTAATATACATGTATGTTGCCTGCTGTAATAAACTGATACTCTTTCCAATCAATAATCCAGTTTTTAAACACAATATCGAATAAAATTAATAGATAACTATCGATCAATTACTGAGATTAATAATATAAATCAGGCTTGACTGTTCAATTGTGAGATGATATTAGGAGGTATACCTGATGAATTGGTCCATGCTCTTCTTGTGAAAAGGCAAATCCATCTGAAAAATTAACATATTTGCTTATTTCCCACAAGTTCATATATTGCCTAATTTATTAAAATACAAGAAATGTATAGTACCTAGCTTTTTAAAAAAAAAAAAAAAAGAATCATTAAACATAATCTGCTCTGAAAAAATATACTGAAGTTTTAAAGTTACAAGAAATACAGTAATTCTATTTTCATTATTATTTTTAAGAATTGTATTGTTCCTTGAAATTAAATCTGCAACAAAATATAACTTTACATGATGGATCTGAAAAGATTGACAGACTATTGGTTGGGATCAACTTTGATGTTAACTCTGAAGAGAATACAGTCTAACTGACATTATGTAAGCATAGAGTATTAATTTTGTAATGTACTGATTACCTATCTATGATATCAATTTTTCTTAAATGCTAAGACTGAATAGCTGAAAAGCTCCAAAGAAAGAAAAGATCAGAGTAGCCAGTCCCATAAATTAAAAGCAAAATATGGGTTTTGAGGCCAAAAATAGGTCACTGCTACTGCTGAAAGCTTTATTTAAGTACATTTTCACAAGCATCGTATAATCCTGAAGTAACATGTTTTTTTTCTTGTCCATGAAGTCACTACATAACAAATAATTCCAACGAAATCTCTTTTATGCACGATTTATGAGAGCAAACATTTGGGTAGAAGATGGTCTAAGTTTGGAGTAAAGGTGAGCAACTACAAAAAGGACAAAAAGGCCCAAGTGGGCCTGAGATCACTCACCTAGATCACTCGCCTAGCTGACATCAGCCATACTGCCTAATGCAAGAGCAAATGGCCAGGTTATCTTGCCAATGAGGATGGTTTCTGTCAAATTTGGTTCAATTCTACTGAGTGGTTTATGATAAGTATTTTTGGAAGGTTATTTCTAATTTTAGTAACATGACCATATTTGACGACCAATTTGTGTAATTTGTATAAGCTTGAAAAGCTTTTAAACCATGATGCTTTCTGTACAATTTGGTCAAATTCTGTTGAGCAGTTTCTAAAAAAAAGTTAATATTTGGTGTTTTTATTCTTAATAATTGCAGCTATATTTGATAGATCAGCATCAGTTGTACAAATGCCAAATTTTGTCCCATTCTGTTGACCACTTTTGGAGTTTTTGTTTAAAGATTTTTTAATTTTTATTAATGGCAGTCTTATTTGATGATGGATTGGCACTATTTATATAAACCTGAATGCCAGGGTGGTTTCTATCAAATTTGGTTCAATTCTGTTTTGTGGTTTGAAAGAAGAAGTTATTTTAAGGTCTTTTTGTTCAAAATGTAGTAATGATTCCTACATCTGATGGCCTTTATGCCAGAATCCTTTCTTTCAAATGTGATCAAATACTGATGAGTGGTTTTTGAGAAGTTGTTTGAAGGTATTTCTATTTTTAGCAAAAACAGCTGTAGTTGCTGCTGGATCAATATCATCTGTATAAACTTGAAAGGCCTTCATTCCTGAACTTCCTGTGAAACTTTGGTAAAAATTTGTCCAGTGGTTTTTGGGAAGCTGAAAATAGCACTCATTGACTGATGCACAACTTACAATGTACAACATATGCAGGCCATAGCATAAGCTCACAAGGCCTATGGCCAAATTGGTTAAAAATTCCATCACTTTTTGCTACACAAAAAAATCTATGTCTTAAAAAATGATGACTAATATCCAGGCCAGTTAAAACTGCCCCTGACCCATGCACAAGCCCCCATATACCAAAATAAGGTAACTATGTAATTATACCCGTCCGATAACTGGGGTTTGTGAACAGTTCCCGATTTTCTATGAAAGCTTAAAAAGGAAGAGCAATTATTGATTCATGAGAAACAAATTTTCAGTTGAAATTTGGTATTCAATATTTAGAATTGTCTTTTTTTTTTTTTAAGATCCTGGAAAATGCTACCTATGTTGTAATGATATACCATACTGAATGGAACCATGACTGGATAGATAAACTAGATTCTTGCAAAAGTCTTCAGGAAGGTTATGCATTTCAGTTATGGTATAATTCAGCTGTATAAAAACTGTCTATTGCCAGTGTGTGTGGTATCAAGTCTTGTAAATGTATACCACAAAATAATGAAAGTGCTAAAGTAATTTTTTTTATATTGGTAAAAATTAATTTATTTTCCTTCCATTATGCTATATATTTTTCACAGGTTTTAATTGTTTGGTTTCTTAGATGAAAATCCTCAAAGACCAAAACTTACTGTAACTTTTTAACCTTTTTAAAATATATACCTGATGATCCTAGTAGCAGTTGTTATGAGCCAGTGCAAAACTTGTCTGACATTTTCAAGACAACATTTTACATAAATGACTTTAGGACATGGCTGATTCCAAGCTCAGATCTCTCACTCAGTTTCCATGGACAATTTTAACATTTAGGGAAATTAAATAACATTGTATACTGTATGGCCAAGAACATGACTCATAGGTTTCTTGATCAGAGTTAGCACAAAGCTTTTGGGACATCAAAATGGGCTAGTTCTTTCAAGTATTTTGTTGAGAGAAGTGTCCCAAAACAGTCTCACACCATTTTGGCTTTGAATACCTTTCAAGCCCCCCCCCCTCCCCCCCCCCCCCCCCCCCCCGCCTCCAATAATTAAGTAAACCAAAAAATAATATGAATACATGTATGTATTGAGAATATTCGTTAAAATCTTCCAAAAAAAAATCTGACTAGATCATTTTAATGTGATATTCTATCCAATGGTCTGATCTCAGATTATTAAGTACTTGCTTTAATGTTTCCCCATCCCAAGACTGGTACCCTGTTCTAATAGCAATCAGAGGTTGGATATCTTCAAGTGACTGGTTTATGTTGTTTAATGGTCTAAAGTAAATACCATGGAAAAGTGAATTTTCTTCCCTTTGCAATCCTGAGTTTGAACTTGCAGATAATTACCTACAATCATGATCATTGTGCTAAACTTTCATCATGAACCTAAAAGCTGATTTTTATGTATTGCTGTGGGTACAAAATGGTAAGATATTGCAAGCAATTATGACTAAAAGAAACAATGGGTTGAAAACTTTTTAAATGGTTGTGACACCTAGAAGAAAAATTGAGACAAGACGATCACACATATCAGCTTCAAAGTAGAAAGTTTGTGCAGCCATTATCCAAACATGTAATGAGACCCATTATCCAAACATGTAATGAGACCCATTATCCAAACATGTAACAAGATGCATTATTCAAACATGTAATGAGACCCATTATCCAAACATGTAATAAGATGCATTATTCAAACATGTAATGAGCCCCTATAAATAGCTAAATACCCAAGTGAGAATTAAAAAAAGTTTTCAACCACAGGTTATGAGTGACATTATAGGGATTCTATATGGGTGAAAAAGATTCTGGATATTTTAGGGAAAGTAACTGAGGGAGCATACAGAATTTTCGGCGTAATAGTGTTCGTCTCAGCTCCACTAGAGTGTTTCCAGCTATGACTAAACAAAAGTATGCAAATTTATGATCATAAATGAGCAATTTTATTTTTATGAAGTCTACAAAATTGTTAAAAAAGACCTAAGTATCTTGGCAAACTAAAGTATAATGAAATGTGCAAAAGTAATCTCCCCTTGATAGTACTAACAAGATGCCATAGATGTCATTTTATTTATTTGCAATAACATTGTTCCATGTCCCTATATCAAAACCAGCATTTCTGCAGGAACAGAATAAAATAGCATTGTATCATGACATAAAGGCCAGATGAAGATTAAAAGTCTGGTTTAATGACATAGAAGACTTTTTATGTAGAAATCACATGTAAGTTGAAAATGTGATACAAAATAAAAATTATTTCAATTTGCATTTGGAAACATGAACAATTTAAAAATTTTACAAAGTAACAAAGACTTACAAGTCTCTGAAAATAAGTAAACTATAAAGATTTTTTTATCAGATATGCATGTATACAAAATGTGAATATGTTTATGATCATTGTGTTAGTTCTTTAAGTTTCTGGTTAGCAGATAAGAAAGAAATCTAGACTAAATAAATATATATTTTGACCAAAGGTTTGAGGATGTTCATCCGGTCAAAGGAAATCCAAGTATAGCAGGGTACAAGCATTGGAAATATAGTAATAAGTTACCAAAGTTTGTATTTACTACATCCTAGTATGTTTGACACCCCTATCCTAGTATATCAGGGTACAAGCATTGGAAATATAGTAATAAGTTACCAAAGTTTGTATGGACTACATCCTAGTATGTTTGACACCCCTATCCTAGTATATCAGGGTACAAGCATTGGAAATATAGTAATAAGTTACCAAAGTTTGTATTGACTACAGCAACTGATGTAGGCAATACAACGCTCTCAAAAGCTTTAATACAATCTTAACATTGTTGATGCCAACAGCAGTGTTGTCATCACCAGAAAAGTGCTAAATATCGCTCACCATTCATACTGTATATACTTGCTTATAAGTTGAGTCCAACTGCAAACATTATAGACCCTGATCTGCCATCATGTAATGCGCCAGCAGATTAGGGTCTATGTTGCTTGTTCTCCTGATGACTCCTAACAGACTACAAAGACCCAGATCTGCTGGTGCATTATGCAATGTTTATGAATGACCTCTAATTAAAAAGTTTTCTTAAAACAATGCTCAATTAGTAAGTGCAGTTCTATTGTTATTTATTCACACTTCAAGGCACAACTAAGTATGAATTAAATCCAATGAGACTTGGGCCAGAAATTGAATTAACCTTTAAAATCTGTTTTTAATATCTTAGGATCTGGGTTTAAGATTAACAAAAACCTATTCTTTACAGTTTTTTTTTCTTCTTCAAAATCTTATACAATTAACTTCAATTATATTGAACTTATTTACAACACATCCTCACAAAAAAGAAGTTATTATCATGTCCTGGCCAAATCTGTTATTATTTCCCAATAGTGGTCAGTACAAATTTCTTAAAAGACATATTCCAATGTGTGGCTCTAGAAGCTGACTGTGCTTTAGTGGCAATAAATTTACAAGATTACCACAAAAATTTCTTAGAAAATTACCATATATACTTGCTTATAAGTCAGGTCCAACTACAAACAAAATAGACCCTGATCTGCCATCGCATAATGTGGAGGCAGATCAGGTACTATGTTGTTTGTTCTACTGATTACTCCAAACTGCATAGACCCAGATCTGCCAGTGCATTATGCTATCGCAGATCTGGGTCTATGAAGTTTGCAGCTGGACCTGACGTATAAGCGAGTACATATAGGAAAGAAAAGCATGTTTTCACCAGTGTCAACAAGAAAAACACATACAGGTACATTGTATCATGACTTATATTTCCCTGCCATCAATACATGTACCTGACTTGTATCATGTAACTTTAGCCCTACACTCACAAACATTCTCCAACACAGTAAAGTCTAACCTGTGCTGCAAACAACCTGTGTTTTAAGACAAACTTACTTCCGACCACAAAATTTAATTTGAAATCTGATACTGCAGATGGTCAAAAAGAACAGTATTCAAGAGTCACTTGTTTCTGAGAAAACGTTTTTCATTTCCCACAGGTGCCACAATGCAAACCCTGTGCAGAGAAATTTTAGGAAATATTAAGAACAATTAAACTCACCAAAATGTCTAATTACTGTAAAAACTGATTTGAAATATTGAGTATGTATGTATGTATAGGGTTCAATAGCATTTCAGTACAATCATGGCTATATAGTGCCAATTATAAGTTAAGTTTTAAAAATGTAAAGGTACAAATTGTAACTAAATTTAGAAAGCTAAATACTTGCAAAAAAATATGTAGTCTAACAAGATAAAAGGTAAATATGTTAAAATTCTTTAGACGGTAAATAAAAAAAAAGATATGGGTAAAAAAATATAAAATCCTTAAATTATAGGGTCCAAATTTGTTATATAAACTGCATTCATTAAAAAGTGATGTTTTTTTATTGGTCACTCTTCTACATTGATTTACCATCAATACTTTTTGCTTGTTCTCAAACATTTGAGTGACTATTTGGTGAATTTTAAATTGAAACAAACATGTTCATCCTAAATCTTTAATTAAATGTCCTATACATTATAACTTTGACTGTCCAAATACTTTAAAGACATTTGGATGTCAATGCAGTTTCCTCCTTTTCCATGAGGCCAACATAGGTAGCTGCATGATGTAACCATTTTAAGCTGATTGCTACTGAGCCAAACCCTTTAAAGACATATGGATGTCAATGCAGTTTCCTCCTTTTCCATGAGGCCAACATAGGTAGCTGCATGATGTACCATTTTAAGCTGATTGCTACTGAGGCCCAACTTATATTACTAGTACCTAATTCATCCTTTAACACTCACGGAACTTCTTTAATTCAGTAATAGCTTTGCAAAGGGAAAAAGTTGAGGAAATGAAGAATAATGACAATCACTGATTGTCTACATTGCATTACATTTAGCAATGGCTACAAGTACTCACATAAAAAGCATAGCTGCATTTACCTCTGGATCTCTTTCAGAGAGAAAAGTATGTTCTACACTTCTTCAGAAGAAAACAAAGCTGCTCCAAATGGTGAATTCATTTAAATCTCACAACTTATTTTACATATCTGCTGATCCGATGGAGGGTCACAGACTGTGACATAATGGTATATGGCTAAAGATAATATCATGAAATCAGTGTAGTTCATTGACATTCATTTCAGTTGAGCACAGCTTGTACAATTCTGAAGTACAAAATTATTTGTACAACTGATCATGACTCATGTCGATTCCTATCTACTTCAGCCAAGAAAATCTGTCATATTCTGCTTTTGTGACCAAAGTTTAATACTTATACAGTACGGAGGTTCCCATCTTATAAGGCCACCCCTTCTGCAATAAAAAGGTGGCCTTATTAAAGTGGTGGCCCTTCATGATGTGAATGAAGTAGTAAAAATTTACTATTTTAGTGTCATGCAAAGTGGCTTCTGATCAGGAGTGTCCTCTCATGAGAAGGGTCTCTCAAGAAGCTGACCACTGTATATGAATTCAAAAGACAGATGTGATGTGTACAATATAACAGAATGAAAGTGTGTTAAGTGTTAGATTTCATTTGAATTGATTTCTGCCCTTCCATATGGTAAATGTGCTCATAAGAGGAAACTATTAGTTTCTGATGAATTTTGGCTTTTTTTGTATAGATGACTGTAAATCACAATGTTTTATGTCAGCAAATATTTTGGTTTTGTACGCAAATTCAGGAAATTTTTGCCACAAAATTTATGTGAATTGCTTATTTTCAATATGCATACCATATTTGCTTCATTAGCTTGAATGCAATTTTGTGAATGTAATTGTCATGATAAATTTGGGTTTATTTTATGCTTGTAAAACTTTTGTGATTTATAGTTTTAGTTCATCAAGCTATATAAGCTTCATCTATAAATTTGTTAACTTGCTGCTTTCTGTTTCCTTGTGCCAGATCTAAATTGAGCCAAATGGTTAGTGTTGGCTAGAGAATGTGAGGTGCTAGATCACAGAATACAGTGCTTCAGCTAGGAATTTCTTACAGAGGGAAGAGCAAAAGCGGTACCCTTTAGTTACAGTGGTACTTTTTGGAACACAGGGTCCTTTCTTGCAATAAAAGGACTTTATGCCAATGATGAAATTTAGAATTTCATCTTCTTAGAAGAGGAAACAATCAAAAGCACATTCATATATTTATCATACAGTAATTAAACAGAAAAATATGTGGAATAAATAGAAAAAAACTTTTTTTTAGGTGTTTTGATGATCTGGAGATAGGCAGAGGGAAGGGTTTTAGAAGGGCAAGAGGGTAGGGGATCGAAGTACACTGTGGACAGACGGGGATGAGACCATCTGTTTCAATCTAGCTGGAGCATTGGAATAAGATTAATGAGAGAACAAACCAAACTTACGTGATGGTGTAGGTGATGGAGCTAAATAAGCAAAACCAAGAAAAACATGTAAAACCAACAAAAAGAAATAGACGAAACAAAATGAATGATGTCAATGTTTCGCATGCCTTGATAAGTTTCATAAATTTTATATGAAATGATAACTCCTATAAGGATTTATCACACAACAAAAATGTGTAATAAACTACAAAAAGTTTTTCAGTTGTATGACTTGAGTTGCATTGGCACACGTAAAGTTACTTTTATATTTTGTGTAATTTTGTGACAAAGTGCTGGAAAAATCCTTTGTTCAGCAAATCAGGACACTGAGAAAGTTCAATTTGATGCAAATTTTCTTCAATTATAATCAAAACATGAAGAAAAAAATAGTTGCTGGGTACAATTTTCTTTGCAGTCACTACCTTCAACAAGCAGAGAAGTTTTTTTTACTTTTTATCAGCTTGTCATGCTTGATGACAGATTATCCAGATAATCACTATCTTGAACTTTGTTGAACATGTTTAATATGGAAAATATGAGACTGGTTTATCAGTTATGTCATGTGATATATTAAAACATCAGTTTATCAATTATGTAATACGACAGATAAAATTACAGTTAAAGATCATTTATCCAGATAATCACTATCCTGAACATTTCAATCATCCAGACTGAGTATATATCCAATAAATATAAAAATGTGTTCCTTTCTCCATTAGTAATAATCTACACAAAATCTGTTTCAATACATGTGGATAACTGATATTTTACTGTAGCAATGTTGCATCATATCTTTGAGTGTAAACCAAACATGGCCTGGAAATAATAACACTCTTGAGCTTGAGTTTGCTCTTGAAATTTTGTTTCAACCAATCACAAATTACATTACTTTTGAAAACTTGTTTCTGATTGGCTGATGTCCACTATCAACTCAATCTCAGAATCAAGCCCCAATTTGTATGATCCCCAGGTCAGAATTTCACCAAACATAACTTGATTCTGAAACTTAAACTCAAATTTTGCATACTTGGAGGGTCAAGATAACAGCACATTATAAAAAGAAAGTCACTAAACTGCTAAAATCTTATACATTTCATAAATTAGTTTTTGTAAACATATAAAATCATTACAATTTTCTTTTGGTCCAGTACTGATTTTTGTGGATATACAAAATATATATTTATTTATATATAAACATATAGGTAAAAACAAGAGCACCATAATTGGCACATGATATACCTATCTCTTGACCTTTTACCTAATTATGACCTTTACCTCTGAGTTAGAGACTTGACTATTTCATAAGGTGTGGACCTGGGTAAAGTTTCATCAAAATACATGTAGGAGTTAAAAAGTGATTGCTTGTATAAGTAAATAGGCCATTGATGTACATTATCCCTTGTTGTGACCTTGAGCTTGAAGCAGAGACTATGACTGTCAAATGAAGCTATATCACAGGCTAAAGTTTCATTAAAATATCTTTGCTGGTTTAAAATTCAAACCCATAAATTAATGATTTATATCTTCCTTGCCATGACCGTGACATTGAGGCATGATATATAACTGGTTAAAGTTTCATTCAAATATCTTCAGTGGTTTAAAAGATATACTTAGCACAGGGACACAAGTCATAATTACATTTTACCTTGATGTGACCTTCATCTTGAGACAAGGGGCATGGTCATGGTATGCAACACACCATCTATACCTGATACAGAATTGGCTAAAGTGTCATTTAAATATTTTCTGGTGTTCAAAAGTTATATTCCAGACAAGGATACAAACCATATAATTACATTTTCCCTTGTCATGACCTTGACTTTTAGGTGGGGGCATGGTTATGGTATGCAACATACTTGCTATCTATACATGATACGCAACTAGCTAAAGTTTCATTTAAATATCTTCAGTGATTTAAAAGTTATACTCCAGATAAGGATATGTCGCATAATTACATTTTCCCTTGCTGTGACCTTGACCATGAGATAGGATGCATTGTTATGGCATGTAACACACCATCTATACATGATATATAACTGATGAAAGCTTCATCCATATACTTTAAGTGCTTCAAAAGTTATACTCCAGATAAGGATGTGTCAAATTACATTTTCCTTGCTGTGACCTTGACCTTGAGATAGGATGCATGATTATGGCATGTAACACACCAGCTATACATGATATATAACTGATGAAAGCTTCATCCATATATTTTAAGAGCTTCAAAAGTTATACTCCAGATAAGGATATGTCGCATAATTACATTTTCCCTTACTGTGACCTTGACCTTGAGGTAGAAGGCATGGTTATGTCATGTGACACACCATCTATACATGATCTATAACTGATGAAAGCTTCATCCATACATGATATATAACTGATGAAAGCTTCATCCATATATTTTAAGTGCTTCAGATGAAAGCTTCATCCATATATTTTAAGTGCTTCAGATGAAAGCTTCATCCATACATGATATATAACTGATGAAAACTTCATCCATACATCATATATAACTGATGATAGCTTCATCCATATATTTTAAGAGCTTCAAAAGTTATACTCCAGATAAGGATATGTCGCATAATTACATTTTCCCTTGCTGTGACCTTGATCTTGAGGTAGAAGGCATGGTTATGTCATGTGACACACCATCTATACATGATATATAACTGATGAAAGCTTCATCCATATATTTTAAGTGCTTCAGATGAAAGCTTCATCCATACATGATATATAACTGATAAAAAGCTTCATCCATATAATTTAAGTGCTTCAAAAGTTATACTCTGGACAAGGATACAAGAAATTATTTTTATCATTTGCTATGACCTTGACCTTGAGGCAAGTGGCATGGCTATGCCAACTATTCATGACATATTTCTGCAAAGTTTCATGAAAATCTCTTCAACCATTACAAAGTTATGGGCTGGAAAAGAAAATGTTAATGAATGGACTGATATATGGGCAGCTGGACAATGCCATAACATATTTGTAAGTTAAGACAGGTGTAGCTAAAAATATTATTTAATATATTTTAGCTCATTCTTAAGTAAAAATTTCCAACAAAAAAAAATTCCTCTGTGAAAACAAATTAAGTACAAAATTAGATTTGTGTTTGTAAAACACATATGCCCCCACTGCAGACCAAAAAGTATAAGTCAAACATTTTTAAAAGCTTAGAAAAGTTTTTTAAACTGCTATAACAGACTGAAAATCTAATCTGGCCTTGTAGCCACTCTTGCCCATGTTTTATCTGAAAATTTTCTACCTCTCAAAGCCACCCTTCACCAGTACCAGAAATCACTTAGAAATCGTGGATATGTACAGTCTGCCAAAAAATTCTAAAGTTTGATATAATATGGTTGACATTTCTGCCACAATATTTCACAGTCAGTGCAAGCCTTGCATGGAGTAAACATAACTGTGCAATCACTAAACAGAAAAATAACTTAAGCTTGCTGTAAATTTGTCAATATGTACTGAAGCCTGGGATTAGATATGTGAATTTACATTTTAAGAGATCCCCCTTCATTTCCCTCTCTCTCTAAAAGGTTTTGGTGCAATATTATTGATAAATTTGGTGTGCATCTTTACATGTACTTATATTACTGACTAATATTGATTATGTCAACACTCTTTTAGGAATGATGACCCACAGTTTGATAGTTCTTTTTAGTAGTAATCAAATTATGTATTCCATCTTTAGTGTATCACAACTGTTGCTGCTATGTGGAAAAGATACATAAGAAACTACTGACTTTGCACCAGGCTAATATTTAATGTGTTTGTTATATTATTTAATGTGTTTGTTATATTATTTAATGTGTTTGTTATAATATTTAATGTGTTTGTTACTCGTTTTATTTTCTTAAACTGAATGCTCTGAGCATGCATTTGTCAGCTTGTGTACATGTACTTTTATTTTCTAGCTTTCATTACATCTTCAAGGTGTAGAATAATGAAGTGATTATTCATAATTACCTAACAGTATGAATTTCCTCATTTATTTCCATGTTGGAGGTGCAGCATACATTTCACTCGGTTAACAAGGATACCTCGTGTTCAATATTTGATATTTTCTTTTCTGAAATTACTACTAAGTTTATCATCATTCCTTCTTTATGCATTTTTTATAATTAAATGTACCATATATACTCGCTTATAATCCAATACAAACTGCATAGACCCAGATCTGCCATCACATAATGCGCCAGCAGATCTGGGTATATGCAGTTTGTAAGGACTAATCAGTAGAACAAACAACACAGACCCTGATCTGCCAGCACATTATGTAACGGCAGATCAGGGTCTATGTTGTTTGCATTTGGACACATCTTATACACAAGTATATACGGTACTCTTTGTAGCATGAAGGAAAGAAAGATATCAATAAATCAATCAATCAATCCACTGAATGATTTAGTTCTTCATATTTATTTATTTTCTAGTTTATAATCAAAGTGGCTTACTATTTGCCAAGCATAAGATATACCAACATATGAATTATGCCAAGCATAAGATATACCAAACATATGAATTATGCCAAGCATAAGATATACCAAACATATGAATTATGCCAAGCATAAGATATACCAAACATATGAATTATGCCAAGCATAAGATATAGCAAACATATGAATTATTCACCTATTTTTAAAGCTTTGTGTGATGTACTCGGCACTGAACTTTTTGTATGAGCTGATTTGTCAGTTTGTTGTTAAACACCAAACAACCTAATGGGTAAATTAGTCCTTATTGATTAGGTTGAAATACATGTCTAAAGATTTATTTAATTACATTTCTCTCTGCTGTTTTGAATGGAATAATTGTACATACAAACAGATGGTAATTTCCATGGACTATTTTGATGTTCAGATGATCACAGGGACAACTGAAAGCTTTGATCCACTTCAGGCATTTCTGCAAAACTCTGACAAGGTTTGGGGAAGGTAATAAATTTCACATGCTCAACAAGTCAGTGTGTGTCTCTACTGTCTGAGTTACAAAGGTTCCAGACACCTTTTCACCACTGTCATAAATTAAATGTGGTTTATCATGTGAATTGACCAAATAAATCTACCATTGTCAACGTATTGTTTCTAAACAACTGTTGGAGGGAAATGGCAGATGACTAAGCAGTGTGTTGTTTAACTGTGAGATGATTGGTTTGACTGGCCATTTGCATCTGGTCAAATAAGCCCATCTAAGATATTGGTGATTTAAGTCTAGGTATCAAGTTTACTCAAAATCAGATCAGAAATAGAGTCTCTTGAGTCATAACAAGCTCAGCCAATCAGATGCAAGCTCATCTCATGAATATGCATGGTTCTCACCCACTACTGAACTCATGTGAGATCTTGATATTAATAGCCTACATTTTAAGTTTGATCAAAATCAGAGTAGAAAATTTGGCTTCCTGAGTAGTATCAAGTTCATCGAATTAGAAACAAAAAAATGTCAGATTAGAAATGGTATCCAGAGTGGTAACAAGCTCAGCCAATAAGATGCAAGATCATCTCATTGTTATGTATGGAGGTCACTTATTATTGAATTCATCTGAAATCTGATGATTATAAGCCCATATTCCAAGTTTGCTCAAAGACGGATTAGAAATATGGCATCCAAAGTGGTAACAAGCTCAGTCAATCAGATGTAAGATCACCTCATTATTATA
The DNA here is from genome assembly GCA_029931535.1 of Margaritifera margaritifera. Taxonomy (NCBI): domain Eukaryota; kingdom Metazoa; phylum Mollusca; class Bivalvia; order Unionida; family Margaritiferidae; genus Margaritifera; species Margaritifera margaritifera. The sequence goes on along the minus strand of JAQPZY010001271.1, from coordinate 1,852,931 downwards.
TATGGATCTTGCTTCTATTTAAACTCATTTGCTATGCATGGATGTCACTTATTACTGAATTCATCCGAGATCTTGATGATTATAAGCCCATATTCCAAGTCTGATTAAAATCAGATCAGATATACGACCTCCAGAGTAATAACAAGCAAATGTTGACAGCCAGATGGGGGACGCAGGCCAAACCATAAGCTCATTTGGTCTTATGACCATGTGAGCTAAAAAATGTGTAAAAAACTGAAAAATTGCTGTAATGGCTTGATAATCTAATCAGATCATATTATGCATATGGATATATGCCTACAAAATTTCATGTGTTTATGTTGAGTCATTTTTGCACAATTTTACTAACTAGCTTCTCAAGACAGACAGACATATGGATGTATGTAAGGGCAGACATGCTGATGGAGGGATGGACAGGACCGAATCAAGATACCCCCTCTGCAAACAGTGAGGGCATAAAAATAATAAGATTTTCATGGAGTTATGGTGTACAAAAAATTACAGATAATACAGTATTTTGTTATAATTGTTCATTTATATAAAGCTTAAAATACGCAGTCATGAAATATTGGAGACAAATTTTTTTTATTGAATAATGAGAAAATTGCTAATTTAGTGGAAAGTAAAGCAGCAAAAATAAACTATCTGTGTATATATGTGATGTGCACATAACTCATGAGAATTTAAAATCTCAAGCATTTATATCACAATTATACAGTATTGCAAGCAGCAATGTAAAAATTAAGGGTATGTATGATAGTTTCCAGTGTTTTCTGTAATCTGGACTTTGCAACCAAGATAATTGCTTGCAGGTTGTTGAAACTTTGATAAAAGTTATACATATTAGTCCAATTTAGCCAATTTGAAAAATGGTATTGGAAATTTATGACTGTATCCCAAAAGAAAGTAAATTTAGAAATTAATTTAAATTAACTTTTGCATAAAATCAAGTCTATTTACATGGAACTTTAGTCAGGCTTGAAAATCAGAACCCATTTATCCTGTTTGATGACTTGATGGATGGATGGATGGATGGATGGATGGATAAAAAAATGTTTGGCTATAAGTATATGTTTGATGTGTGTACCAAATTATTATGCAGTCAAGTAAACACTTGTAAGAGCATGCATGCATATGTATACATGTGTGCATGTATGATATCTGCAAATATGTTCTGGAGAAATTGCTATGTTCATGATAGAATTGAGACAATACAGAAAACAATAAAAAATTAAAGTTGGGTAAAATGTACACAAATCTTGCACAAAAGTTATATTAAAATAACCAAAGCAAACAAGCAGTGGAAACAAATAGCACTCAATTATTTATCAATAAATTAACAGGTCTATAAAAGCATAACATTTTGCTAACATCTAAGTGACATGTTTAATTATCCTTGAAATGAGAGACATCAATATAAATTTAAGTGCAATGAAGAACATGTTTATATCACAGCATGACAGGAGCAACAAAAGTGTCCCATAACAGAAGCAAGTCTGCTTTGCAATGCTGTACATGATGAACAAAGTCATATATGATAAGCTTTGTTTATGTCAAAACACAGCATAACAATTTATTATCAGCCAAATAATTTACCCTGTGTAAGTACCAAGGCTGTACAAATGTTTTTGTCAAGCTACTTGTCCAAGACAAATGACTTTGGAAAAGTGACTTGTCCAGTCCAAATCTGTACTTGTCTCATTATTCATGTTCATAATTTTTCCTTATTTTACTCAGTCAATGTCAGAGCTAGAATTAGAGAAAGGCAACATTTGTAATTGTGTGGGTATAACTGTTGTAATTTTAATTATTAGGCAGTAGTTCATGTATACACAAATCTAATGTGTTTTATGTTTTAACATGTTTGATGCACTGCTAGCAAGTTCTGGTTTAGGATGACTATACCTGTTGATTGTACAGTTAGTTTTAGTTAAAATTATCCAACACAGAACAAAGTTTCTTATGCTTAATGCCTTATGCCAGTGCTCTCAAAATGGTACAGGGTACCTGTACTTCAAAAGGACAATTAAGTTTGCCTTAAAATGCACATCCAGATATTACAAACTTCATTTTATAATCTGTAATGAAGCTGATTTTAATCTTCTTCTCAAAATCCGACTGTCTAAATTAATTGCACAACATAAGTCCTCCACACTTCATGCTGCTCCTACTCAAATCTGAGTACTTTTATATACCATCTTTGTGATACTCCTACTCAAATCTGTGTACTTTTATATACCATCCTTGTGATACTCCTACTCAAATCTGTGTACTTTTACATACCATCTTTGTGATACTCCTACTCAAATCTGTGTACTTTTATATACCATCTTTGTGATACTCCTACTCAAATCTGTGTACTTTTATATACCATCCTTGTGATACTCCTACTCAAATCTGTGTACTTTTATATACCATCTTTGTGATACTCCTACTCAAATCTGTGTAGTTATATACCATCCTTGTGATACTCCTCAAATCTGTGTACTGTTATATACCATCCCAGTGATACTCCTACTCAAATCTGTGTACTTTTATATACCATCTTTGCGATACTCCTCAAATCTGTGTACTGTTATATACCATCCATGTGATACTCCTACTCAAATCTGTGTACTTTTATATACCATCCTTGTGATACTCCTCAAATCTGTGTACTGTTATATACCATCCCTGTGATACTCCTACTCAAATCTGTGTACTTTTATATACCATCTTTGTGATACTCCTACTCAAATCTGTGTACTTTTATATACCATCTTTGTGATACTCCTCAAATCTGTGTACTTTTATATACCATCCTTGTGATACTCCTCAAATCTGTGTACTGTTATATACCATCCCTGTGATACTCCTACTCAAATCTCTGTACTTTTATATACCATCTTTGTGATACTCCTCAAATCTGTGTACTGTTATATACCATCCCTGTGATACTCCTACTCAAATCTGTGTACTTTTATATACCATCCTTGTGATACTCCTCAAATCTGTGTACTGTTATATATCATCCCTGTGATACTCCTTCTCAAATCTGTGTACTGTTATATACCATCTTTGTGATACTCCTCAAATCTGTGTACTGTTATATACCATCCCTGTGATACTCCTACTCAAATCTGTGTACTTTTATATACCATCTTTGTGATACTCCTCAAATCTGTGTACTGTTATATACCATCCCTGTGATACTCCTACTCAAATCTGTGTACTTTTATATACCATCTTTGTGATACTCCTCAAATCTGTGTACTGTTATATACCATCCCTGTGATACTCCTACTCAAATATGTGCACTGTTATATACTATCACTGTGATACTCCTACTTAAATCTCTGTAATTTTATATACCATCCCTGTGATACTCCTACTCAAATCTGTGTACTGTTATATACCATCCCTGTGATACTCCTACTTAAATCTCTGTAATTTTATATACTATTCCTGTGATACTCCTACTCAAATCTCTGTACTTTTATATACGATCCCTGTGATACTCCTACTCAAATCTGTGTAGTTATATACCAACCCTGTGATACTCCTACTCAAATCTTTGTACTGTTATATACCATCCCTGTGATACTCCTACTCAAATCTCTGTACTGTTATATACCAACCCTGTGATACTCCTACTCAAATCTGTGTACTGTTATATACCATCCCTGTGATACTCCTACTCAAATAAGTGCACTGTTATATACTATCACTGTGATACTCCTGAAATATGTACACTGTTATATACCATCCCTGTGATACTATCACGATTCAGCAATGGTACAACATCACATCAAGGCTTCATATTCTTTATAAAAACTTGAAAATTGCACAGATGAAATGTGAGAATGGGTTTTAATGGGTTAATAAATTTCAAAAGAAAATAACTGAATTTACTATTGAGAATTTAAGAAAGAATTTCCAGCTACTTTGAAGAAAGCGACTACCAAACAGTCGTATTATCTGTAATTATAAGAAATCTGACCTCGGATACACATAAATAATAATCTGCTGAGTCAACTTATCTGTATCTAAGAAAACAGTCATTTTATTCCCATCTTGATAAAACAAGCCATTCAGAATCTCAAATAAGCCTTTTATCTAGTTTGGAAAGTTATACTTCCACACCACATTGGCACATACCATAAGTCAATTCTGGTCTAAGCGCTATTGTAACACGGTTTGAACAAGAGTAACATGAACAGCACATTATATGACCACCCTTTGTTCAACAGTAATCTATGTAGATAACTGAAATGTTTGTGCAGAAAGAACTATTCCTCTTTCAGTCAGTCACCTTGAGCTTTGACTTTTTGACCCCCAAACTGATAGGCGTTTTTCCTCACCCAAAGTACAAGTCATCCGCAAAGTTTGGTCCTAGTTTGTGATATAGAACTACTGTTATTGTGCAGAATATTTTTTTTTTCTTTCAATCATAGTGGCCTTGGCATTTGACCTTTTCATCCCAAAATCAATAGGCTTCTTCCTTACCCCAAGTGCAAGTCATCCAGAGTTTGGTCCAGGTTACAGTGATCTTGACCTTTGAGCTTTCGACCCCAAAATAACAGAATTCTTCATTACCTCAAGTGTAAGCCATTCACCAAGTTTTTGGTAAACTGTACATGGTGGACAACTTGAGTCATTGTGCAGAAATGAAATTGGTAACAGACACACAATAGGGCAGATGGATGGATAACATCACAACATAATACATTCCACCTTATCATGGGTGTATTAAAAAAAAAGTTGATCCAGAAGAGGATGGGGCTGGAGAAAAGGCAGCACATTAATCTTGCAAATGAAATTTGGACTAGTTGTTTTAGAAAATTGCACTTGCCCAGGACGAAATTCTTGGGGCCAGGCACCTATCCAATAGAAAATCTAATTAGTTCTGGGTATCACGCTGTACAGCCCTGAGGACATGTAAAATTGTATCCATGATCATACCCAAGTAATACTGAGATGCCTCATAGTGATGGTTTGGTTTTTGGTGTTTTACAGAACAGCAACACTTATATCACACCAAGGCAAGTAGAGTAAAGTGCCTTGCCCAAGGCCACAGCACTACAGCCAATCTGATCTGATGGTGGGAATCAACCCTGCCCAAGGCTACAGCACTACAGCCAATCTGATCTGATGGTGGGAATCAACCCTGCCCAAGGCTACAGCACTACAGCCAATCTGATCTGATGGTGGGAATCAATCCAAACCCATCTGGTCATGAGTCCAATGCCCTAACCACTGAGTCAATGCAGCTCCCATCACAGTGAAGAAGATATTATAATCAAGTATCCAAACATGATATGTGTTTATCCTTGATTAATATGTTCAAAGCCTTGCAATGAGGACCCAACTGCAAAACTCCTCATGGACTCGGATCAGTTACGGTAATATGCACTTGTGTGTAAAGGATCTACACTAATGGGTAAGTCTTATCAACAGACTTGTATAATTTTATTCAACTATGTACAGTTGCTATTGAATTATCATCTTAAAAAAGCTAGCTAAGTGCTGGCATATGGCATACAGATATACTGGTTTATTATATACTTTGATTTTGTTATACAGACTTAACATAGGAGGTAACTGAAGAATATTTTCCTGTATATGTCATCAGGTGGTATATGTCATCGATATGTATGCATGTCATGATATAGTGGCATCATCCATCTTTTTATATAACAATATATACTTGCTTATAAGTCAGGTCCAACTGCAAACAACATAGACCCTGATCTGCTGTTGCATAATGTGCTGGCAGATCTGGGTCTATGTTGTTTGTTCTACTGAGTACTCCTAACAAACTGCATAGATATAGATCTATCAGCATATTATGTCATGGCAGATCTTGGTTTGTGCAGTTTGCAGTTGGTTAAGCCATGATTGTAACTTATGCTAATTATAAAAATTTGAGCATATAATAAAGATGTTATTGTATGTGTATCTTCTGATATGTCAGGTGTACTCCTTGCTTTGATGTGGCCAACTCAGAAGTTCATTGGTCACATGCCAAAACAACTTGACTGTCCAATCAACATATCAGACAATCAGACAATACACATACAATAACCTATAAATATACCATCCTTGCACCCAATTTACACACAATATAAAACCAGATCTGCCATCACATATAGTTTCCAAATCATTCAGGGCACACTGCAAATTCTTTTGTAGTATAGCTATGGAGAATTGTGCATCTGAGAATGTAACTTGTTATCAGCATATCGATCTGTTGTTGCAAACTCTTTTTGCAAACAAAGAGGCAGATCATTAATACAGATTAGAAATAGGAGCGGACCAAGTATTGGACATTGTGGAACACCATACTGTACCTCTCTGTGAGGAGGGATCAAAACCACTTTCATAGTTGTCTCTCCACATTTATAAATTTTGAGTTTATCAGGAAGAATTTCATGGTCCACTAAATCCAATGTTTTTCTAAAATCTACTAAGACAGTACCTACAAGGTTACCTTCATCTGGAGCTTTGAGTCACTTATCAACAAACAATATTAAAACAGTTTGACACGAGTGACTGGGCCTGAATCTTGACTCATCTTGATGACAAAGGTTGAAGTTTTCGAAACAATTAATTTGACAGTCATGCACACATTTTTCATCAATTTGGAAAGGGTGTGAACAATTGATATGGGTCTATAATTATTAACACTATTCATATCTCTATTGTTATCAACTGGGGTAATTTTAACCACTTTCTACTTGTGGAAGAACTGTCCAAATTTCATACTTGGATATAAAAGATATGCAATACTCTCTTTTCTATGACAGGACATGCGATTTGAGGAGTTTTTAACCAGTTTGATCCAATCTTGCTGCCTTGGACAAAGCAAGTTCTGAAACAAATTTAGATACTTTATCTGAATTTCAGGGAATTCAAATTCTTCATCAGTTGGTAGTTTATGTACACAGTATTCCCTCAGTTCATCTTACACTGTATTGGTTGCTGGCTCTTTTAATTTTAGCAGGTATATTTGCAAAAAAGACATTAAATCGATACAGCAATCGATTTAGACCAGTCCTTCATGTGCAATCATTTCACTATGATTATTTATCACTTTTACCTGCCCCTAACTTTTAAACATTTTCCATACAACACAAGAATCACTTTTGATGCCGTCTATAACTTTCTGGCAGTAAGTTTTATTAGCTTTTCTAACAAGTTTTGTGACTTCATTTCTGCACAACTTATACTTCCCTTCATTCCCCTTAGTCTTTACTCTGTCTGTGGTTGTCATAGTATCAAGAAGTTCAAACATTCTGACTGGTGTAAATACTTTATTCTTTGTGTTTTGATAAGTGAATTATGATCAACCACATAAAATAATATTTTCATCCAGATGTCCAAGGCTTCAACAGCATCATCAACTATGTTAAATGTGTTGCATGGTACTAATTCTAGATCATATAAAAAAAATAATTCCATAATGAAGTTTTTGGATGATCTATATGTATTTCATAGTGGTATGATTATCTTTGGAGGGAATAACTTTAGGTTTATAAGTAAAAAAAGTTGCAAAATGGTCACTGAGACCATATTAGGCACAGAGATGTTTGATGCTTTTTCAAGGCTACTGCAGTAAATATGATCAAGGAAAGTTGTTGTGTGATCTATTTTGTATAATCCGAAAGACTCCATAAAATTTAACCAATGGTTTTTCTCATGCACTTTGAGTAAATATTGACTAAAATCCAATATACATATATTTACATTCTAACACTATCATCACAATAACTTTTTCATGTTGACATACACATTGCAAAGGAAACAGATTTAAAAAATTCAATTTGACACACAGTTATGTAGTTTGATTAATATATATAACTAATTTACAAAACAATGGGTAAATAGTTATCTATGAAAGGAAGAACCATATTTTAATGGGAGTTTGGTTTGTTAATCAGAGTTGTACAAGTTACACCAACAAATTTGCAAAGCATCATCGGTAAAATAAATTGGCAGACATCCTGATGCCATTTTTATTTGCATTAACTACAATTAGCAGTTCTTATTGGTGATTTAAACATTACTGCTAATCAAGTGCTGGTTCTTCTTTTTTAAATGCAAAAATAAAATGATACAAACACAAGAAACATTCTATAATTTGCTCTGCTATAATGATAAATGCAAAAAAATCAAGCTGATATCACAGTGCAAAGTGCAAAGAGAGAAAGGGAACTTGGGTTGGAAAGACTTGAAAAACTTTTTAAAAACTATAAAGTTTTAAAAATGTCGCAATCAGTTGATTTTTTCCAGTGCAACTCGGTACAGCAATGTTATGATGAGTCTCAGAGATTCAAGTTTGATAACTAGTGAGGCATAATGGGAGTTTTTTTCCTAAGGAATTCAATGTTTATAACTCTTGCTTTTCTAGTGAAAATATAAATTAAACTGGATTTATTAAATGCACAAGTCTGAATCAGTCATCTGCTTCTACTGGTAAGTCGAATCATGCTTATTTATCAATTTTGTGGCTTGGCAATATTCAAATCTCTCTCATGCAAGCTCACAAACACACAAAAGCACACAAAGCATAAACACACCATTCAATATTTCTGATTGCCTATGTCATGCAGTCTGGACCTGGATGAAACGAGTTAATTTATTTTTGTGGGCATCATTTCACCTTAATTGATGGGCATAATCACCCACCTCCCCTCTGCTAAAATTTTCTTTACTTACAGTTAGTAAATATTTTGAAAGGGGTTGTCATCAGCACTTATAAACACAGATACTGGCCTGACAATTAATGGATTTCAAACCAAAAAACACATCACAGTGTGTAATAGAATAAAATAATATGGTGTAGTTTTCTTTCCAATTTTTTTTACCCATGATGCATTGCAAAGTTTTATATGGTCTATACAAACTGAGATACAACCTCATTCCTGTCTTAACTCAAGTTGTACATCAATAAAAGGACAACCATATGGTGAAACCTGTCCATAAAGAACACTCATGGGACCACAAGTTTTTTTTTCTTTGCAGGCAGGTGTTCTACAGATAGAGATTAAATGTCAGTAGATTAAGAAAAATGGTTAATACATGCTGTCCCCTTGTGAACATGTGTCCTTTATGGGGTGTGCCCTAGGGCAGGTTTCCCTTACTACAGCAAAGTAGAACCTTGATTTTCTGAATTATTACATGATTCCATGAGATGCTTTTTCAATTAGTGAGATAACGTCATGTTATTTGCAATAATTCAACATATGGCACAAGCCTGACATCTTTGACTTTTATGTGACATCATGACCAATTTTTAAAGTTCCTGTTTAGCTGAAATGGCATTTTCACTAATCTGAAAGTCAGATTTCACAATTAATCGCTAAATCATGTCATAAAACAATCAGAGACCTTTGATTTGGTGTAAATGAAGTTTCTGCTTTGCACAGGTCATTGAGAGGATTACTGGTTCATAAAACTACATATTCACCTCAACCAAGGTCTAAAATTGTTCATTATCGGTCTGTCTGACTTAAAATATGTACCCTAAACTACTGTTATGCTATGCAATACCTTTTAAAATTAATTAATAAAACATGCCTACTTATCCAAACCAATATACTAGTTCTCCAATGAATTCAGATAATCAAAGTTTGAGTGCACATGTTATTAATACCATTAGGTACAGAGCATTACTGTGTAGTACATATCTAATGGAATGTCTGTTAGGAGAAAAGATGGAATGACATCACACAGTACATATCCAGGCACTGCTCACTGGCAGACAATAATGGTGGCCTTATGGAAGACACCCATGTAATGCCAATTTATAATGGTGGCCTTATGGACGACACCAATGTAATGCCAATTTATAATGGTGGCCTTATGGAAGATACCCCTGTAATGCCAATTTATAATGGAGGCCTTAAGGAAGATACCCCAGTAATGCCAATTTATAATGGTGGCCTTACAGAAGATACCCCAGAAATGCCAATTTATAATGGTGGCCTTACAGAAGATACCCCAGAAATGCCAATTTATAATAGAGGCCTTATGGAAGATACCCCAGTAATGCCAATTTATAATGGTGGCCTTATGGAAGACACCAATGTAATGCCAATTTATAATGGTGGCCTTATGGACGACACCAAATGCCTTACATAAGATACCCCAGTAATGCCAATTTAGCATTACCCAATGTAAACCTGGCAAAACATGTTATCATGAAAAAATAAAGGAAGAAAAATGACAGAGACTGTAAAAAAGTGTTAGAAGAATCCAAGTAATTTACTGCTGCTGAAATAAACAGCTGGTAAAGTCAATAATGGGGCAAAATGGAGTTAAGTGGGTCATTCAGATCCACAGCAAGAATGGAATTCTTATTTCTGACAATCATTTATTAGTCTTATGATAAACATTTTATATATTGAGTTAATGATGTTAATAATAATTTAATATCACACAATTTTCAACCTTCCAGACTGTTAAGGAGGGGGGGGGGGGAGATGTGAAAAGTTTATTTTATGGTCCAAAGAAGGGGTCAGCGTGCATGACCAAAACAAATAAATGTTGTACAATTAAGAATAAGTATCTACTCAAATAAGCCTATAGAAAATTACTGAAAATTCAAATTTCAATAGAAAACGATCTTTCTACATCTGCATTGCTACAAGGGAGTGTCAAACATGCTGGTCTGAAAAATGATCTGCAACTGCAAATGGCAGATTATGCTCTGCAATGAAATTGCAGAAAAGTATTTCAACTCTTGTGACATTGTCTGTCAATGACTGTTTAAATACGTTAGTTATTTGGGAATTGAGCTCTGCATTCATGCATTGTCCGACTGCTGGGTGCGTGTTGCTATGTAAATGGATGCCAAACACCCCAGAATGACTAATATTGATATGGTGTTTGCAGTATGTGCAAAAATAAAATGCTCCCCCTTGCTGCTGTGCTTCAGGAGTTCTGAAATTTAGTTTTGCTGGGCTTTGCTCACTTCGCAGATGGCTCATCCTTCCCTGAATTAGAGCCGTGTTTCAACATTTTGCCTTCAAAAATGAATCATACAACTGTACACTATTATGACTACCAAAATAATAACATTTTACATTTTATATATGGAGTAAAATCTGACTTCAAAGAAATGTTGTAGCTGATCATGAACTTGCCAATAATCTTTAATAAAGATGGCTCAAGCATTCTCATTCAAGGCAATGATGTGCAATAACTTTTGATCTTCAACATGCATTTCTTTGATTTACCTAACTTCAAACAAATTAGCACAACTGGCTCTCCCACAGCAGTGCTCAAAGGACTTAACACAACATCTCCTTAGCTATTGCCACCCAGTTAGGTAATCTGTGAAATGGTGGTTGTTTTTCTCTGACTACCTTATGTTTTAATTGCCTCTATGACAATCACCTGTATAAACTGCCCCGAGTTGAATGTGAGCACTAAGCAGGACTGTTTTCTGTTTATACAGGCTACAGGCATATATTGTGGTGGTAAAGAAAGATCGCTCTCTGGTTTTCTTTGTTGTTGTTAAGATTACTGAAAATTGTATTTTTCAAAACACGACCATGTCAGGGGTTTGCATACATGTGACAGAACAGAGAAATCAGTTCAGGACAAATCAGGAGATTTGCACAATTTGATCAGGAGTTTTAACTTCAAAACGGGTAGGATTTTCAATAAGAATGGCAAATTTTTCATTGCAGCACGTCTTCAACTCTCTTATCTCAATTAGGACCCAAAGCTTGGGTCACTATGTGAGTAGTTTTCGTCCATTGGTATGAGAACTTTTATGCAATTTCCGAGTCAGGGAACATTATTTTGACTAGATCTGAAAAATGATCTGCTACCGTAAATGGGATATTATGTTCAGCTATAAAGTTGGCAAACAGTGTCTTGGCATGTATATCTTTATACACATTTGTTGCAGATTGTACGAACATGGATTTCAGTGATGGCATATTTGTTGTCACATTTAATATGCTTTAATATGCTGCATGATGCGTAATGTTATTCTTGCCACTGTAGCAGATTTTAAAATCAGCTTTATGGGAAAGGGCAGAATGCATATTCATGTCCTTTGAACTTGATAGCAATCACTGAAATTCCCATTTCCATCCATCACTGAATTTTGTGTGATATTTCTGTTGCTTAGATTTTGTCATTTTACCACTGGGAGACAATGCACGCTTAGACATCTCTACAAACTTTAAATACCAAAGCCAAACTGACCCTGTTTTATGCTGATTGAGCTCTTTAGGAATCCAACCATAATCAATTAATGTATTTAATCCTTTTGAAATTACTTCTGACCACATACATGTTGACAAAATTCAAACACTGAAGCCAACTGACCCTGCCAACAGAATCAAAGGGATGTTAATTATTTTATGCTGCTTGAAATTAGCAGCTTAATCACCTTGCCATGCTCAAGCCAGTTCACAGTCACATGATCACAGGCAGTATTACCAAAAATATACTACACTGGAAGCAAGGTGTGAAAAAAATGGAAAAAATAAAAACTTTCATGAATAATTTGCATACACTGGAGATTTCCATGAGTGACAAGAGGGACAGGAGACACCCCTCATCTTGGGAGGAAAACCCTTGCATCAAAGAGGTTCACATGTATCAGTTTGGTAGTAAACAAATCTTGTTTTTCGCATGACACATCATGTTATGGCAGGTATGGTTTTTGAGGATATGTTAAATCTTCCCCATGATCTAGGCGACTGTGAACATAAGTCGTTAAATGTGCTTGGTGAAATTATTTTCATAATGCACCCATTTTAATTTTCAGAGCACAGTTGTTAATCTCAATATTTATGACAGCTAAGAGAGTTGAAATTCTGGTTTCACATTATTTGTAAAATTCTTTTTATCTATCCCAATTGATCGGATCAAGATTCTAGATTCTATCTGCCCTCACCTGTTTTATTTTTGTACTCTGCCTTTAATCCTATTTTTCTTTCTTTGTTTAGAAGCAAGGTTTAGATAAGCATTTGCAAATAACAGAAACAAAACCTTTTCTTCACACTGTGCTTGCAAAAACAAAATCTAACTTAGCTAATACTCAATGACCATCATCAAAATGTTATCGATCTGTTGTACATGTGGGCAATTCAAGGATGTAAAGCATGATGTCATCACCATATTTTCTGATAACGCCCATTAGTACACTATCAAAGAGGCTAAAGATTGCAAAACTTACGTGGTTGGTCAACTGCTGCAGGTACTCGTGTTGTTGTGGATCGGGTGAATACATTGCGCAGTAAACGAGCGGTTTCTGTCAATCTGAAAATCCAAAAGAATATTAAGCATGATAAATTCTTGGGATCTTACCCCATTAAGTAAATATGTCAAAAATTTCATGATTAGGTTAATTCATACTTACCCTCAGGACATTTATCCAAATTTTGGTACAGTAGTATACTTTGCTATGGAAACATCTTCTTTTATTTTGTAAACTGATTGGATTCAGGCCTTAATTAAACTTCATTTCAAAATAATGTGAAATATCAATAAACCCTTTGGCACATACATATGTAATAGTAACAGTTTTCCAACTCTAGTATACAGATGTAATAGTAACAGTTTTCCAAGACTAGTATACAGATGTAATAGTAACAGTTTTCCAACTCTAGTATACAGATGTAATAGTAACAGTTTTCCAACTCTAGTATACAGATGTAATAGTAACAGTTTTCCAACTCTAGTATACAGATGTAATAGTAACAGTTTTCCAAGACTACAGATGTAATAGTAACAGTTTTCCAAGACTACAGATGTAATAGTAACAGTTTTCCAAGACTAGTATACAGATGTAACAGTAACAGTTTTCCAAGACTAGTATACATATGTAATAGTAACAGTTTTCCAACACTAGTATACAGATGTAATAGTAACAGTTTTCCAAGACTAGTATACAGATGTAATAGTAACAGTTTTCCAACACTAGTATACAGATGTAACAGTAACAGTTTTCCAAGACTAGTATACATATGTAATAGTAACAGTTTTCCAAGACTAGTATACATATGTAATAGTAACAGTTTTCCAAGACTAGTATACAGATGTAATAGTAACAGTTTTCCAAGACTAGTATACAGATGTAACAGTAACAGTTTTCCAATACTAGCATACAGATGTAACAGTAACAGTTTTCCAATACTAGTATACAGATGTAACAGTAACAGTTTTCCAAGACTAGTATACATATGTAATAGTAACAGTTTTCCAAGACTAGTATACATATGTAATAGTAACAGTTTTCCAAGACTAGTATACAGATGTAACAGTAACAGTTTTCCAAGACTAGTATACAGATGTAATAGTAACAGTTTTCCAATACTAGTATACAGATGTAATAGTAACAGTTTTCCAACACTAGTATACAGATGTAATAGTAACAGTTTTCCAACACTAGTATACATATGTAATAGTAACAGTTTTCCAATACTAGTATACAGATGTAATAGTAACAGTTTTCCAAGACTAGTATACAGATGTAATAGTAACAGTTTTCCAAGACTAGTATACAGATGTAACAGTAACAGTTTTCCAACACTAGTATACAGATGTAATAGTAACAGTTTTCCAAGACTAGTATACAGATGTAATAGTAACAGTTTTCCAAGACTACAGATGTAATAGTAACAGTTTTCCAATACTAGTATACAGATGTAATAGTAACAGTTTTCCAAGACTAGTATACAGATGTAACAGTAACAGTTTTCCAAGACTAGTATACAGATGTAATAGTAAGTTTTCCAAGACTAGTATACAGATGTAATAGTAACAGTTTTCCAAGACTAGTATACAGATGTAACAGTAACAGTTTTCCAATACTAGTATACAGATGTAACAGTAACAGTTTTCCAAGACTAGTATACAGATGTAACAGTAACAGTTTTCCAACACTAGTATACAGATGTAATAGTAACAGTTTTCCAACACTAGTATACAGATGTAATAGTAACAGTTTTCCAACACTAGTATACAGATGTAATAGTAACAGTTTTCCAACACAAGTATACAGATGTAATAGTAACAGTTTTCCAACACTAGTATACATATGTAACAGTAACAGTTTTCCAAGACTAGTATACATATGTAATAGTAACAGTTTTCCAAGACTAGTATACAGATGTAATAGTAACAGTTTTCCAATACTAGTATACAGATGTAATAGTAACAGTTTTCCAATACTAGTATACAGATGTAATAGTAACAGTTTTCCAAGACTAGTATACATATGTAATAGTAACAGTTTTCCAATACTAGTATACAGATGTAATAGTAACAGTTTTCCAATACTAGTATACATATGTAACAGTAACAGTTTTCCAAGACTAGTATACATATGTAATAGTAACAGTTTTCCAAGACTAGTATACAGATGTAATAGTAACAGTTTTCCAAGACTAGTATACAGATGTAACAGTAACAGTTTTCCAATACTAGTATACAGATGTAACCGTAACAGTTTTCCAAGACTAGTATACAGATGTAACAGTAACAGTTTTCCAACACTAGTATACAGATGTAATAGTAACAGTTTTCCAACACTAGTATACAGATGTAATAGTAACAGTTTTCCAACACTAGTATACATATGTAATAGTAACAGTTTTCCAAGACTAGTATACAGATGTAACAGTAACAGTTTTCCAAGACTAGTATACATATGTAATAGTAACAGTTTTCCAAGACTAGTATACAGATGTAATAGTAACAGTTTTCCAAGACTAGTATACAGATGTAATAGTAACAGTTTTCCAAGACTAGTATACAGATGTAATAGTAACAGTTTTCCAAGACTAGTATACAGATGTAACAGTAAGTTTTCCAAGACTAGTATACAGATGTAATAGTAACAGTTTTCCAAGACTAGTATACAGATGTAATAGTAACAGTTTTCCAAGACTAGTATACAGATGTAATAGTAACAGTTTTCCAAGACTAGTATACAGATGTAATAGTAACAGTTTTCCAACACTAGTATACAGATGTAATAGTAACAGTTTTCCAAGACTAGTATACATATGTAATAGTAACAGTTTTCCAACACTAGTATACAGATGTAATAGTAACAGTTTTCCAAGACTAGTATACAGATGTAATAGTAACAGTTTTCCAAGACTAGTATACAGATGTAATAGTAACAGTTTTCCAAGACTAGTATACAGATGTAATAGTAACAGTTTTCCAACACTAGTATACAGATGTAATAGTAACAGTTTTCCAAGACTAGTATACATATGTAATAGTAACAGTTTTCCAAGACTAGTATACAGATGTAATAGTAACAGTTTTCCAACACTAGTATACAGATGTAACAGTAAGTTTTCCAAGACTAGTATACAGATGTAATAGTAACAGTTTTCCAACACTAGTATACATATGTAATAGTAACAGTTTTCCAAGACTAGTATACATATGTAATAGTAACAGTTTTCCAATACTAGTATACAGATACTGGCATTTTTCAAGTGGCAATTGTAAAACTGAATCCTTTCTGACATGTTTTTTTGGTGTAAAATGCATTTTGGGGATTTTGTGATAATTTGATAATCTGTTTATGATGAATTGGATGCCTTAAATGTACTCTAATCAGGTACATGTAAAAAGAAGGTAAAGCTGAGGCAACTCCTACTTCTACACTTCCATCCACAAGTACCTGTGAAAAAAATTGGATGCCATTTAACAGAATTTTCATTTGTTTACTTGAAAAAAGTTTTTTTTTATACCATATTTAATTTATCTCAATGAACTAATTGACCTATTACCACATGTCAGTCAAATTGCAACATAAGCAAATATTGAAATATTGATTGATTGCTGACCAATACTATCGCTGACAAGGTGTGAAGCATTATGTAATCACAGACACTGATACAGATTCAATACTCCAACTCCTATTACTGAGATTGCATCTCATGTACAAATTCAAGAGGAAAAAAAAAATCAACATTATCCAGCAATTTGTCCTAAAATTAACAGTAAATACTTAAAATCTTTTAATTCATATGAAGGTAATTGTCAAAGAAAAAATATATTATGGTATGCTATTGAAAAGGTGGAACTATCTATGCTCTAGTAAGAGGTCAATTATAATGACAAAGTCTTCATAATAACGAGTAAATAATAAAGTTTCCATATGCATACCATAATAACTCTTAGTCAACAAATCCATAAATGAAATTTTCTTTTTGTAAACATATTTGTGTTACAACAGAAAATTACCACTTTATTTTAGGAATTCTTGAGGACTGATCATACTCCTTCAAAAATTTGGTTTGGCAAAAATGATAGAAAGTTGACCATATAAAATACAGTCTCATCTTGTTAATATGACACAGCTGTTGCAAGAAAAAAGTTGACCATATAAAATACAGTCTCATCTTGTTAATATGACACAGCTGTTGCAAGAAAAATGTTGACCATATAAAATACAGTCTCATCTCGTTAATATGACACAGCTGTTGCAAGAAAAAAGTTGAATAATCTATTAAATAAATGGGTTGAATTTTGAATGATTTTTCACTTGATCTTTCTATTCATGGTATTAAATAAATGGGTTGAATTTTGAATGATTTTTCACTTGATCTTTCTATTCATGGTATTAAATAAATGGGTTGAATTTTGAATGATTTTTCACTTGATCTTTCTATTCATGGTATTAAATAAATGGGTTGAATTTTGAATGATTTTTCACTTGATCTTTCTATTCATGGTATTAAAAAAATGGGTTGAATTTTGAATGATTTTTCACTTGATCTTTCTATTCATGGTATTAAATAAATGGGTTGAATTTTGAATGACTTTTCACTTGATCTTTCTATTCATGGCATTGCATTAAAGTGAGTTCATTTATTTTTGTGGGCATCAATTTTTGAGGATTTGCAAAAAAGGCATTTTCACCGGTGCTTAAAATTACAAAGTAAAGAAGGGTTTAACTGTTTCGACATAAGGATCATTTGTTCATAGGGTATTTAAATCATTTTCATTGGTACTTAAAATTACAAAATAATGAATGGTTTTACTGTTTCAACAGAAGGATCAGTTCATGGGGTATTTAAATAATTTTCATTGGTATTTAAAATTACAAAGTAAAGAAGGGTTTTACTGTTGCAACAGAAAAATCATTTGTTCATGGGGTTTTTAAATACATGGTTTGTAGTAGCCATGAAGTCCACAAAAATTGGTACCCCAAGAAAAATAGTGAATTCACAGTACATTGTAACCTGCCTTAGCTGATGACTGCATAAAGTGGACACCTGTTCACAATGGACGTTTTGGGAGATACCCAATGAAAGACCTTCTATAAATGTTTTTATGTTGTGTCTAAAGTGGACAGTGTTTTCAGGTCAACAAAGTTGCATATAACAGATATTGTGACCTAACATGTGCATAGATTTGCCTCCCTTGCCGCTTGCTACAGGCATTATCGAATATAAAGATTTGTGATGCCAAGCTTGTCTTGACAGTTAACTCTAAGCAAGGCAATGACCATTTTTCAATGGGTCTCATTACATCACAAGTTCTCTTAATACTGATTGTATAACTGTTATGATCTTGCTTCAATCAGATCGAAAAGACTAGTTACTAAATGGGCACCTACTGATAAACAAAATGGTGGCTCTGAATATCCTGTACATTAAACAGTTCACAAGTGAGTATGGGTGACTAGATCGGGCTCAAATTTAGTAAATGTTAATAGAATTCTCAATTAAAATCCTTACATATCAAGGTACAATGTATAACGCTCAATTTAGTACCAAGGCCTGTAATGCAGATGAGCTTGTCTACTTTAGTTCAGGTCAATTACCAAGACCTGTAATGCAGATGAGCTTGTCTACTTTAGTTCAGGTCAATTACCAAGGCCTGTAATGCAGATGAGCTTGTCTACTTTAGTTCAGGTCAATTACCAAGGCCTGTAATGTAGATGAGCTTGTCTACTTTAGTTCAGGTCAATTACCAAGGCCTGTAATGTAGATGAGCTCTTCTACTTTAGTTCAGGTCAATTACCAAGGCCTGTAATACAGATGAGCTTGTCTACTTTATTTCAGGTCAATTATCATTTCAAGACCCATGTTAATTTTATGTGACTGCAATCTTTGCTTTATAAAGGAAGATTGTAGGTTACAAATAAGGGCAGTTAATACAAATGATAACAATTTTAAATTTAGATTTTGCTTTAAGTCATTGTTGACTACACAATACTACCATGTGTTGGAATCAAATAATGTAATGGTGACCTTTTAAACCTTAGATGAAGCTAAATGTGTCTAAATTATTTTTTTAAAATTTAAATTTTAAAATTATTTGCTGATGGCTAGGATCAAAGTCACAGTGTATGTAAGTGCATTAACATGTTCAACACAATTGTTTAATGTTTTACCTTACTGGCACACATTTCATTTTTAGTTTCACTCCTACTGGATTCTGACATGGATTTTATTCTTATTGAATGCAAAAGTGTAGTTCATTTTTTCAGAAAGAATCCTATGATCCGCAAGAACCTCTACTTTTTTGCATTTTATGCAGCACTCAAGAGTCTTAAATTTACAAGCTGTAAAGCACACTGTGAGTACACCCCCATATATAAAGAACACCTGTCAATAAAGGATAATCTTGTCATGTCCCTTGACTGTCCTTTATATACAGGTTTCACTGTATTGATGGAAGTTGGCATAATGATTTATTAATGAAGAACTGAAATTTTAAATGTTCTCGATCTGAATAATGAAGAGCAAAAGTCTCACACAACTAAGCAACAATACAAGCAAAAGTGTGAATGCTAAACAAGGGGCCCAAGTGGGCCTGATATCGCTCACCTCGCTTACATATCTTAACTACTGATCATTTCACTAAGGAGGCTTATGTACCATTGTAAGAACACAACTGATGTAAATTATCTCCCAAACTTTATATCATGTTGATTTTATCTATTTTACTATAGTCTGATCAAAATTATTTCCAAATACAAAGCCATAATTTTTTAAAATATACAGTCTCTTGCTCATAATCAAAGTCATTCAAGATCTGTAAAAGCAAAATTTACAGACAAAGCTTTAACTTGTGGTCTAGAGAGTCACATGGCTTTCACACAAATTGAAATTATAATTCAGTTGGGTTTTTTTAGGCCATGGGTTTCTTTACTCTCGGTTAATTCAATCTGGAAGTGTTTCAGGAGAAAAGCATATTGGGATATTTTTTTTAAAATAAAAGCTAAAAATACATAATATAAATTATTTTTTTAAAAATGTAAGTAATGTTGCGGAATATAAGAAGTGCCACAAAATAATGCACAATACATGTGAGAACAAAAAGATAGCAAATGTTTCAGGCACTTTAACATGCCAATACTAGCAACTGCCAAACAATATCTCACCAAACATATAAAATATTTTTCCAAATATTGAAGAATTTAAAATGTGGCAATAATTTTGGAAATAATTCTCTGCAAATTAATGTTTATAAACTTAGACATGATTTTTACAAGAACCTCAGTCAATCAGATGCAAGATGACCTCATTAATATATGCTCCAAATATTTAAGAATTTCAAATATGGAAACAATTTTGGAAATAAAAATCTCTGCAAATTAATTTTTACAAACATAGACATGATTTTTACAAGAACTCAGCCAATCAGATGCAAGATGACCTAATTAATATGTGTGGATCTCACTCATTATTGAACTTGTCCGAGATCTTGATGATATAAGCATATATTCCAAGTTTGATCAAACTCAGATCAACACTATGGCAGTAACAAGCTCAGCCATTCAGATGCAAAATCACCTCATTAATTTGCATGGATTTCACTCATTGTCAAACTTGTCTAAGATCTTGGTAATATAAGCATATATTCCAAGTTTGATCAAAATCTGATCAAAAACATTGCCTCCAGAGTGGTAACAAGAAAATGTTGATGGACAGAAGGACAGACAATCAATGAAAGATGCTGGACACAGTGCCATACCATAAGCTCTCTTGGCCTTAGAACCAGGTGACCTAAAAATTAGTAGAATTTTGAAAAATGATCAAGCAATGCAGGTGGCTGATATAGCCAAATGCAACTATATAAAGCAGTGTGTACAACATTGCAGCTATCTATTACTGAATGCAATTCTGGATAAGAAAATCTTGCATAAATAAGTTGGAAACATCAGTAAAGCAGAAAGCGTTGCAAACAGAATTTTGTGGAAAGGGTGTGGATTGTTTACCAGACAAAGTTTTGAACATAAAATGCTCAATAGCTAGGAAATTAGCCAAAGGGACAATGGGCATTGGATAACTATATAAAATGTTGCTGGAGCAAGGTAGGCTTCATCATAACTATCCTGCATTTAGATGTTATGTTCCAACATGTAACAATGACCAAAATGTATTGGCTGCATTTAAGAAACAATCAAGAATTTTGTGTTTGTAAAATATGTATCTTCACTCTTCCCCCTTCTGCCCTCCTCCTAGAAGTCTGAGCCTCTTGGGTAGGTCTCTGTGGGTAAGGACTGCCCCAAGGGCAAATTTCAGTTGAGTATATGCACCCATCTTTTCACGTCCAGTAACTATGTACATGGTTATAGGGTAGGGATCTCAATAGTTTGCAAGCTATGACCCAGGGGCTAAGTCCCCTGGAGGGTAAGGATGAACCACTGAGCCAATATCACCTCCATGTCTTTTTATGCCTAGTAAATGTCTATATGGTTATATGGTGGGGATTTCAAACATTTCCAAGTTATCACCCAGAGGCTAGGTCCCTTGAGCCTTGAGGTTGGGACAGACCACAGGGTCAATGTAAGTTGCATGTATAAATCTGTCTTTTCATCCCAAGTAAACTTATATATTGTTATAAGGTTTTTATAAATCTGTCTTTTCATCCCAAGTAAACTTATATATTGTTATAAGGTGGGAATCTTAATAGTTTCCAATACAAATTCCAGTGGCTAAGTTCCTAGGGGGTAGGGATGAACCCTGGGGGTAAATACTAGTTGCATGTATACATTTATCTTTTTATACCCAATAAGTACATTATATGGTTAAAGGGTGGGGGTCTGTCAGCTATGTGTTGACACTTAGGTCAACGATTGCACACAATGGTTCTCAAATGTGTGAGACATACAACTGTGGAGTTATTTAAAATTTATGCGAAATAACCCCTTCCCCCACCCCCTGGAGCATGGCAAAAATGATGAAAGTGTTGGCACAAACTACACCCATATGACTATCAATAACCCAAATTTCATGTGTCTAGCTTTAATGATGAAGGTGGAGTTCAATGATGTTAAACATGTATGTATGCCCGTATGCACAAATGCAAGTATGGATGAAAGGACTGTATCACAAAAAGTTTCAAACACAATTAAATCGTGAAAGATACAAACACAAGCCAATAAAATTGACATCAGCATAACATAAACATCAATAATATTAGATAAGCATACATCTCTTGCAAAGGAGAATTCAGACATGAATTTTGTGATCAGTTTTTTTTACATGGCTGACAAATAATGAAGACTATAAAAAGCAAATAGTAGTATGATCTAGAGCCAAACAAAAAGAGAGAGATATAAGTGATTACAGAGCATAGTGTCATTGAGAAAAATAAAATTGCAGAATCCTATGTCTTGCCTGGACTGGCTCTGCATGATCCATAGCATTTTACCCCAACTTTAACCCTTGTCCTAACCCTAGGATAATTGTAACACTAACTCACAATGAAGGTCACTGTGACCTAATTTTACCATTGATGTGTAGTGCTTCTCAAGACAAATGCATCAAATCAAGTTTAATGACTTATTTGCAACAGTTTCCAAGAATAGAGAGAAATCAATAATGCTATACCAACAACAACAACAATGCCATCAGAAAAGTGATAAGTATGTCTCAACATATGTTTTGTGGGTCAAACAAGAAAAATAAATTATGCCAAAATTGCTGTCTTAAAAATATACAATTACATGCACACAAGTATGGCCTTCAGAAGAACAGCTTGAAGCTAGAAATGTGTTCATAGAACACAGATGCCCCACCACAGTCCCTGAAATTACATCAATGAAAATCCGAACCAAGGCGTGATGGATGGACAGATGCACAGATGGACAACGGTAATAATATCCTCTACCACTGATGTGGTCTCTACCACTGATGTGGTGGGGCATAAAGTAAAAAGGATTACAGAAGAAGAAACCGAGAGAGAGGGGGGGGGGAGGGAGGCAATTTGGATAATCTTGGTGAGAGAAGATAAGATTGGGTGCAGGTTGACTGTTGATACCTTTGCTTGTTAGCAAAAGAAGATAATTAAGGTTAATGGACATTTGCAAGGTTTTCTAAATTATGTCATAAGTTTGTGGTATTTGCGAATAAAAGCTTTTCTAGCAGAGATGCACAAATAAGAAAATTGGACACACAATGAATGAATCACCAATCTCTGTCCCTGTTGATGAGTGAACTTCCAAGCTATTGCTTCTATAAACCCGCTTCTCATACTTCCTCCATATTACTGAACTAAATCTGAAAATTTATTTGAATATATCAGTTAAGATGACAAAGTTAATACTAGTGTGTGTGCATTAAACTTACTGACATCAGAATCAAAAGCTAATGCAACTTGGGTTGAAATATCAATGAAAGGAATGACTTTATCAAAACTACCCAATAAAAATCCCCTGAAGAAGCTGAGGAAAAATGAGAAAATGTCAATGAGGAAGTAGAGGAAGAGGACAGTCTTTATCACTCTACAACAGTTTGGTATAGGAAAGATGAAAAACAAAGGACCAATAAAAACTAAATATGACCAAATAAAACAAAATTCACAGCTCAGTGATTAGCAATGATAAATGCAGCAACCACATTTAGATTAATGATCATAATTAAGGTGAGTATCAAAATAATAAAATAAATAAATAAATAAAACTCCTGGATGTAAATTTTCATTTTTTTTCCTTGCAGCTTTAAACATCTGTTAAAACTATGCTCAAATTCAATTTCATCCCCACAATTTTGTTTAAGAGTGACAGATTGGATTATTCCACCAATTGTAATGTTACCTATCAATATCATGGTAACATATTTTAAAACAGCTCTCATCAAAGGAATGACCAGTCCTCAAGTCTGGGAAGAAAAAGAACAAAGGACATGTGGAACAATATTTCTATCATTCTTATATATGTGGAAAACAGACTGCCCATGTGAGAAAGCCATGTGAGATAGACATCTATATCCCACATGACTGCACCAATAGACCTAATGCTCCTGTAATTTAAGGATTTTATCTTTTTTTAACCATCATCTTATATTTTATATATCACTGAAAGAATTTTAACTTCTTTAGCATTTATCTTTTATCTGGCAGGAGAACACAGTTGGTTCTAAAGTCAAATTTTTACAACATAACTTTTACTCCGAACTATATAATCAGAAATGTGCCCTTAAGCCCTACAGATTGACTCCAAATGTTGACAGATGGAGATAACTCTAACAGGCAGTGCTTATGATGTGCCATATCTAGTATGACTTTCAAGGACTGAAAACAAAATCTTCACACTCTTAATGACAAATATGGCTTTAAAAAATCTTTTTTCTCACCATCAGCAAATGCATGTGTGACAAAAAAAATAAATTACTGACGAAGGGTAAATGTCTCACCTCTTTTTTGTTGATTTTAAAACAATAGTGGTGGGATCCTGATGAGCAATTTCTGCCTCCTGTACCTGTTCCCTCAATGTTTTGAACATTGTCCTTCGCAATCTAAAATTATACAGATCCCAAAATACAATTTAACTCACACTCAATGATACAAAAAACCCATCACTCTCTTCTCTGGCCAGGATCAAATTAGTGGTAATTTTAAAACTACCACACTGTAGATAGATACACATCAAGTGATTCAAAATTACTTGTCATTAGATATTTGTTTTGTAAAATGGATTCGATTGCTATTCTAAACACACTGTGCAATAAAAAAGAACATTTCAGCACCAAGTAATAGCCACAGCATACTACCTGGTACACAAGTAAAGCACTCTATGTAAATTTAATTCATGTAAAATTTGGAGAAACATTTCACTTTTGTATAGTATCATTGACTATCTTTCACAGGCAACACTGTGAAACACTAAACATCATGTGATGTGTTGCTGAGGCATAAAAAAGTGAAAATGACCATCTATACTCTAATACCAACTGCAAACTGCATAGACCCAGATCTGCCGGTGCATTATGCGGTGGCAGATCTGGGTCTATGCAGTTTGTAAGGACTAATCAGCAGAACAAAGAACATAGACCCTGATCTGCCAGTGCATTATGCGATGGCAGATCAGGGTATATGTTGTTTGCATTTGGACCCAGCTTATACGTGAATATAGATGGTATGTTATTTGAAAACAGCTCATGTCACAAAAGTGCATGCTTCAACCAGCAGGTAATGTCGTAAGAGCTGTGTTACTTCTGTGTTGACCCTGGATTACAAATACTGTGTTTCATAATAGAGACCAATTGGTCTATAAAGCAAGGCCACTCACACTTTCCAGGCCAGATCTCGGAGCAGACACATGAAAGGTATGAGGAAGAGGCCCATCCAGAATATAGAGCTGCCCAACACATGGCTAGCCTGTAATGATACAACATAAAGGGGGTAGTACATAAATGTGTGTGCTAAATGATGCAATCACCAAATTAATACATTGTGAAAAACATGTCTTGGGTAAAGAATGATGAGAGGCTCCTCTAACATTGATCATTCCTGTTATATCTCATTGAGTGAGAAAATCTCACAGAAGTTTAGACCATCTCGATATAATTTTTCACATAAAAGTAACTTGATTTAACTTTGACATTCCTGCTCAGAATTATACATATTTATGGTGAATTGAAATACTAATGTTATGTAATTATACATATTTATGGTGAATTGAAATACTAATGTTATTATGGTGAATTGAAATACTAATGTTATTTATGGTGAATTGAAATATTAATGTTATTTATGGTGAACTGAAATACTAATGTTATTTATGGTGAATTGAAATACTAATGTTATATAATTATACATATTTATGGTAAATTGAAATACTAATGTTATGTAATTATACATATTTATGGTAAATTGAAATACTAATGTTAAGTAATTATACATATTTATGGTGAATTGAAATACTAATGTTATGTAATTATACATATTTATGGTGAATTGAAATACTAATGTTATGTAATTATACATTTTTATGGTGAATTGAAATACTAATGTTATGTAATTATACATATTTATGGTAAATTGAAATACTAATGTTATGTAATTATACATATTTATGGTAAATTGAAATACTAATGTTATGTAATTATACATATTTATGGTAAATTGAAATACTAATTTTATGTAATTATACATATTTATGGTAAATTGAAATACTAATTTTATGTAAAGATGTCAAAACTTAATGATGATACCTTGGAAGTGTTTACTTTTTTTTTATGCCAAATTGCAGGTAAAGTAACTTGCAGATGATTTAAATATGGATCATTTTAGTAATTAATTTGTGCTTGCATCATGCACATTTGTAATTTAATTGTCTGTTACAAGTGAAACCAAATAAAAATGCATGGGCATTTCACATCAATATACCTGAAGGCTCTTTAAAAAAACAATGCTAATTGCATTGAGCAAGGGGCAGCTGGTCACGTGTTCGGTTCACATGTGGAATGATGACATTATCCAAACTGACATGGATCTAAGTTGAATTTTACCAGTCTTAAACCACTGTGTTAATGCCATGATCATTAGAAAGTAATTTATGGTCCAACTCTATGGACAGTGTTTTAAGGAAGAGATCATACACATGTACTTTAATAACTGCTTAGCTTAGTGTTGCTGGTTGCATAGCTCTCTTTGATGTTGAGTACAACTGATTGATCTTGACAGGTGTTTGATTTGTGCTCATACAGGTAGTAGAATTGTTTTAACCACTGAAGTGACCACCGTTTGTTGTCAGCATGGTTTTGTTCTTTTGTATTCTTTATTTGGGGTATTTGTAAAGGTTAATTGATGAAATTAAATGCCTACAAATATGTAAACTTTGACAGGCAAAACCATGAATTTAAGTACCCATAAAAATGTCTTTTTTTTACAAAACCAAAACAATTGAGACATATGAAAATAAATGATATTACAGTATATTGATGGTGTAACAAATTCAAAGTCACTCCAGCAAGAAATTTGGGACACACTAAAATAATTTTGGTACAACCGAGTTACCCTCCTTAAGAAGCCTCCACACACAAATTATCATAAGTGAAATAGCATCAAAGATATTGAGCATGTAATGAACAAATAGCTGCAAATACAAATGTCACTCAAGCATGAAATCTGGGTCACACTGATCTGTTTTTGGTATGGTTGAGTTTCTTTCATTATGATGCATCCACATACCAAGTTTCATCAGTGTAGATGAAATACAATCTAAAATATTGTGGGTGTAACAACAGCCAGCTGAAAATATAAAGGCATACAAGCATGAAAATTAGGTCATACTGACCTAGATTTTGGTATAGCTAAGTTACTCTCCTTGAGATGCATCCACATACCAATGTTCATGAGTGTAGATGAAATAAGGTCTAAGGTATTGAGGGTGTAATGAACAAACAAGTGAATGAACACAAGTACAAACCTAAAAATAAACACACAAATCAACTGTGAAAATGCTATAGCTTCTAAAAATTTTGTTGGCAAGGGGATAATAAAACTTATGTGTTTTTCATTGTTCATACTGTTTTCATGAAAAAAAAATTAACCTCCTGGGGTCAAAGAACAGCAGAACATATTAAATTCTTATATTTACTTTGTTTATTTTTATTTTTTTATTGTGTGATTTACAATAAGTTGATTCCAAGTGCCATGGTCAGTGGAAAAAGAAATGTCAAACTAAAAATGTGAAATGTAAGCAAAGAGTCTGTGCATTCTTACCATGCCCAACATTTCAGGAGCGAGGTTGATGGTTGGGTACACATGACTATACACAATCAGGAACAAGAACCAACAAACGATGCTTCCCCATATTGCTAAGTGTGTTAGCTACAAGAGAAAGAGATAACAATAATGTATTTGTTTTCAGATAACATGCACCTTATCACAAATAGTGCTGATTAAGATCTGCTTTCACATAATGCTGCTGATTCAACTTCCAATTTCAAGTGAAAAGCATAGACCCTGATTTTCTGGCACATTATACTATGCCAGGTCTGAATCTATACTGTCTGAACTTGGTGCATATTATATATTGGTAAATACAGTATATATAAGTCTGGTTGGGATGCAAGTTTCTTAATCCTTATCCTGCTATTCCATGCAAAAGCACTGTGAATGGTACATTATATGTCTTCCCAGTCTTTAGTAGTCCTCTATGTAGGCACTAGAAGTGCGTGATTGACCCTGGAGATTATTACAAATGGGTCTCAATAACCTGGATATTTGGTCAAGATATGCAGTCTTGAACTCAACTTACTATGCAGAAACCATTATTTTCTTATTAGACTTACCATGACCATAACATCTGACCTTTAGGCCCCAGAATCTATCTGTACTACCGTAATTGCATGCCATCCACAAAGTTTGGTCAAGGAACTTACTCTAGAACAAAAGTTATTCTGCTAAACCCATTTTTCTTTGAGCCACAATGACCTCTGACCCCAAAAGCAACAGACCTCTTTCATACCTTAAGTGCAAGCCCTCCACAAACTTTGGTCATGGTACATGGTCTAGAACTAAAGTAATTATGCAAAAACATTTTTCTTTTTTCAGTCAAAGTGACCTTAACCTTTGATCTTTTGACCCTCAAATCAATAGGCTTCTTTCTTGTCCAACATATAAGTCATCTACAATCTTTGTTGAAGGTACATGGACGAAAAGTAAAATTTTTGTGCAGAAACAATTTTTCTTTCAGTCCCAGTGACCTTACCCTTTGATCTAAAAATTGAAAGGCTTCTTCCTTATGCCAAGTGCAAGCCATCCACAAAGTCTGGAAACTGTAGATGGTAAAGAACTTGAGTTATTGTGCAAAAATATAATTTGTGACAGACAGATGGATGCATACAAAATTCTGGAAAATCTTATAATAAACATAGACACTTAAAAAAAAAAAAGTAAATGCAATAAGGACATTTTTAACAATAAGCCCAACTGGGCCTGAGATCACTCACCTGGCTGACATCTGCCTAATAGCCAAATGCAAGAGAAGTTGGCCAAGAAACATGGGTCAGTAGGATGAGTCTGTACAAATTTCCTCCTATGTTGATGTTTGCATATGTTATGAAAATAATTGTTTCAAGATTTCTCTATTCGTTTGTATCTTCATCTATTTTTGATGGCGTATCATTATCATTTGTCCAATATTGAAGGGCTTTATGCCACGATAATTTCTGTCAAAGTCAGTCAAATTCAGGTGAGCATTTTGTTTAGATAAAGTTGTAATTTTCTCAAATTCTGTTCAGCACTTTTTTTAGAAGCCATTTAAAACTTTTTATATTTTTATTAACCTGGCCATATTTGAGGTCGATCAGCGATATCTGTATAAATCCAAATGCCCTTTATGCCAGGATTCTGTCTGTCAAGTATAGTATAATTCTGTTGAGCAGTTTTGAGAAGAAGCCATTTATAGTTTTTTTTCTTTTTCGTAATGATCGCCATATTTTATGGCACATAAGCAAATATTTTCTACACAAAAAAAAAAAAACTTTCATGCCAGGATATTTTCTGTCAAATTTGGTCAGATTCTACTGAGTGGTTTTTGAGAAGTCATTTAAAGGTTTTTAAATTTTTGGTAATTATGGCATCATCCATATAAATTTGAAAGCCCTTCATGCCAGGATGGCTTCTGTCAAATTTTAAACTTTTTTCAATTTTTAGTAATGGTGCCATATTTGATGGCAGATCTGCATCATTTGTTTAAACTTGAACGGCCTTCATGTCAGCATGCTCTTGGACAAGTTTTGCTGAAACTGGTCCAGCAGTTTTTGAGAAGGTGTTGAAAATAGCAATAACTGATGTATGAGTGATGGACGATGCACAAAGGATGCAGGGCCACACCATAACTAGGTCATATGCATTTAAAAGTTATTTCTATTTGTCACCTTGAGATTTTTCTTTATTTTTAGTAATGATGGTCATATCTGATGACAAATTAATAGCATTTCTACAATGTTTGATGTCAAGATACTGCATGTGAAATGTTAGCAACTTCTGTCAGGAAGTTTTCGGAGAAGTCACTGAAACATATTTTTACTTTTAGTAACAGCAGCCATGTTTGACGGCACATATATAATATGTATAAATTTGAGAGACCTTTTTGCCAGAATGCTGCCTATGAAAATTAGTCTAATTCTGTCCAGAAATTTTGGAAAAGAAGACATTTAAAAGTTGTCTGTTTTTAATAACAGCAGCCATATTTGATAGTGGATCAGAATCATCGGTATAAATTTAGGAGATCTTCATGCCAAGATTCTGTTTGTGAAATTTTCTTATATCCGGTCAAATGGTTTTGATAAGAAATAGTCTTGAAGTTTTTCCATTTTTAGTAACAGTGGCCATATCAAATGGCAGATCAGCATCATTTCTAAAAACTTGCGAGGCCTTTTTGCAAGGATGCTTTCTGTTAAATTTAGTCCAACTCTGCTCAGCAGTTTTGAAGATGATAGTTTAATGGTTTCTCTGTTTTTACTAACAACTGCCATATTAGAAAACAGATTAGCATCATCTGCATAAACTTGAAAGGCCTTTATGTTAGAATGCTCTCAATCAAATTTGGCCAAATGCTGTTGAATAACTTTTATGGAGAAGTCATATAAAGATTTCCCTATTTTTAGTAATTGCAGCCATATTCTATGGCAGATCAGCATCAATTGCACAAATTTAAATGGCCTTCATGCCAGAGTGCTTTCTGTTAAATTTGTGAAGTTGTTTAAAGGTTTTTCTCTTTTTAGTAACAGAGGCCATTTTTAATGGCAGATTGCCAGTATTTGTACAAATTCAAATGGCCTTCATGCCAAAATGCTTGAAATAAAATCTGGTCAAATTCTGTTGAGCAGGCGTTTTTGTGCAAATCTGAACTGCCTTCATCCCAAAAAAATTTCTGTCAAATCTGGTCAAATTCTAATCAGCAGTTTTTGAGAAGCTGTTTGAAAGTTTTTCTATGTTCAGTAGGGACAGCCATATTTGATGGCAAATTTGCATCATCTGTACAAATCTTAAAATCCTTTATGCCAAAATGCTCCCATTGAAATTAAGCTGAACTGTTCCAGTAGGTTCTGAGAAGTTGAAAATAGCAAATGTTTATGAATAACAGACAGACAATGCGCAATGGATGCAGGGCCATACCACAAGCTCACATGTCCTTATGGTTGTATGAGCTAAAATTTAAAAGGGGGGGGGGTAGAGTAAAAACTGGTTATCATTTACCAATCAAAGAAAGAAAATTGTTTTTGTTTTTTAATTTAATTTTTTTTTTTAATTTGCTCATTGTCTTTTAACTACATCACCATTTCAGCTGCATTTAAATAAGAAAATAATTGAAACAGCAATTCTTTTTCTAGATCAAAATCGATCTGATGAAAGCAATTACTATTTATCATGCATGAGATAAATATATAGATGGATAGGTGTATTGGAAGTCAGATAGAGTGATCAACAGAGAGATCAACAGATAGATAGGATTACAGATATATAGATGGATAGACATATATCCATTGACAGATCAATAGATAAGTAGATAAATTACATTAGATAGAGGCAGACAGATAGATAGATAGGATTACAGATAAATAGATGGACAGACATATATTCATTGACAGATCAATAGATAAGTAGATAAATTACATTAGATAGAAGCAGACAGATAGATAGATAGAAAGATGGACAGATAGATTAATATAGTGAGAAAGACAGAGATAGATAGGCAGACAGATAGATAAATATACAGAAAAAAACCTAGACAGATAGATATATCCATTGATAGATTACATACCCAGGTCCAAGCACTTGTTTCAAGCCCTGCTTTTAGACACACTGTAACAACTACATACTGAAAATTAAAAGAATCTGTTTATCATCTGTGTCTTGATTGGTATTATGTCTAATGATGTGGTCTTTCATTTAACTGCAATAAAAAAATGCATGATCTTAAATACTTAAGTATATGTTTTTGAGATTTTAGGAAGTTTAAGATGGAAGAGCTTGAAAATATACATGTTTACAAACCCTTTTTTGATTAATCAAACTGGATTTATTAAAAATAACTGAAGTAAAGCAATATCAAGCTAGGTTTGTGTTTATAAAGCTTGTATGCCCCAACTGCAGACATACAGACCAAAAGTTCAAACAATAAAAACTTTTTAAAAATTTGAAATATTATTTAAACTGCATGAAAATGTGATCAGGTCGTTTACATACTGACACAAACATGCATACTAAAATCTCTTTTGTCAACCTTAAGTGAGTTTTGATAAATCATGCTAACAAAGTTTTCCTCAAAATGCCCAAGTCCAAAAAGGACTGAAAGTAAAAAAGTTCCAAATTTCTGAAATGGCCTGAAGATCTAAACAGGTCATCCAATCATGAAAACAAATGTGCATATAAAATGCAATTTATCTACACCAAGTGGTTTTTGTCCGAAATACTGAAAACTAAGGTAATGGTATATAATTCTGATCAGGTCATCGGCATATGCATATGCTAGTCAAATTACATTTGTTTACATTGAGTGGTTTTTACATAATTTTGCTAACAAGCTTCTCAAGATGAATGGGCAGCCATCACAAAGGATACCAGCAGTGCTGGCGTAAAAATAAAGTTATAAGATTACAGTCAAATATATCTTCCAGTCACCTTTATTTCAGCAGTCACCTGGTCTCAATGCCCATTCTCAATTTTCCATGCAGAAT
The DNA here is from genome assembly GCA_029931535.1 of Margaritifera margaritifera. Classification (NCBI taxonomy): domain Eukaryota; kingdom Metazoa; phylum Mollusca; class Bivalvia; order Unionida; family Margaritiferidae; genus Margaritifera; species Margaritifera margaritifera. The sequence continues at coordinate 1,820,028 of JAQPZY010001271.1, read as the reverse complement.
TTCCTGTATGAAAGTCATGTATTAAATGGTGATCTGCTTTTTGCAATCAGTGGCCAGGTGCTTCATAACCAAACAATGGTTTGTTACTGCTTTAAGCAGTCACTCAAGTATATCAACAGTGACCATTTTGCATATGCAAACGATGCATTTTCTTTGAGAAAAAAAAGTTGCTTCTTTTGATAAAGACATGTCATTTGAATGGATATGTAAACATTTCTTATCTTGCTTATATTCATTGTGCTCAAGTCACTCGGTTAACTTTCAATGGGTTTAATCTGCCCATTGTTTTTTTTACGACTCTGAATTAATGCAACCTATAGTCACCCAAGGTGCTTAGAAAAATCATTTTAGGGTTAAAAACTTTTGATATATTGCCTTTCTTATAGCCCCTACCTTCCCCTTCCCCTTTTAGTTGCATTGTGACTGTACTACATGGAAAATCTGAATAGGTCAATAGAGAACTATTTTCACATTCAATTTATTTTGTCACATCAACTTTGTTCTTTTTAACAATTTGTGTCTGTGTGTGTTGCTTGATAATATTTTGGGGATGAAGATTGTGGGAAGCCACCTACATATTATTTTTTTGTGACGAATCAAATTCAGCTTTCAAACACAGCTCATTTCCATCAGATAAGACTGTTCAAATTATTGCACATAAAGTTACAGCAAAAACAAACAACTTGAAATTTAAAATAGAATGAACAATTTTGCATAAATTTGTATTTACAAATGCACTTTGAGCCATAGTCAATATAAATATGAATGGATAGTCATAGTGGTACATACCAAATCTTCATTAAACATCCATATTAGAAATGAAAAGGTTTACACTTGTCCACAGATGTTTAATCATTAAGTCTTTTTAATCCTAGAAAAGATAATGGACCAACATTACAGACACTATTCCATCTAAGATATTCTGTTGGTTCAACATTTTTAAAAAGCAATGCTATGCCAAATTTTGAATAAACATTAAAGTAAGAATGAAAAGCTTGTACATCTCATAGCATTTACATGATGGGAATAGTGTTTCCTGTAAACACAATTTGAATGGCACCACAAGTCTTTGAACAAGGGTGACTTGTCTGTCATTAGGTTGACACTTTCTATATTTGGCCTAAGTCTGTTACTTCTGAGGACACACACTCCAGCTGCCATATACATGCAATTGAGCCTAACTTTATCATACATACACGCAGAAATGTCATTGCATCAAAAATAAAGGGAAAAATTTGAGACATTTATGAATCAACTTATTCCCACCAGAATATTTGAATGATAAATGAATCCTCTGCATAGCAAATTATTCCAAAATAAAGGGGGTGGGGTGCGGGATGCTTGTAGGCCTAGGAGCACTTACTAGGTGTAATATGGTATCTCCAAAAGGCAAAGTACTAAATTAAAAACAAAAAACGCTGAACATTTTAATGTTGATTAAATACATGTTTTAGAGTAAGATTCATTAAAATAACAACAACAACAAGAACAACAACAATACAGTGTTTCAGTCAGGTTTGACAACAACAAAAAAAGAGGCCAATTGGCACTCTTCATTTGAAAATGGTGTGATCATAATGGACCAACCACATAATAAAATTAGATATCATTTACACAGTCTATTTTACATCTCGTTTGCATGAAAAACCAAATAAATAACCATCTTTGCTTTAAGATTCTCCTCTAATTGCCTCTGACCATAGTCTAACAGTGTGGAGGTAGATGAAGTCTAGAACTGTATGCCCCTCCAACATTATAGTCATCAGTCTTTGTGAAGTTTCAGTTTTTAAGTGATTTCTTGAATGTGATAATGTTTTTCTTATTTTTTCTGCCATTGTGGAATCTAATTCTTCTGTGGAAGTTTCTCTTTTTCATTGAGTTTCATCTCAGTTTTTGTGGCTTTTACCAGCTTGTTCATTTGAGTCATCATATCTATGGTAATTTTTATCACTTTCATGATTTCAGCATGATACTGTGATAAAGAAGTCAGTTATCTGTCTTTCCATAGTTACCTCTTAGCAAAACCTTGTAGAGTTTACAAATGATAAATGGTGCTACATATCATGTGACTGGAAGCACATGCTTATGAGAACTGCAGAGAGTACACATTTTTCTTTTAGCTAAAAATGTTAATGAAACAGGAGTGGAAGTACCTCAATACCTTACTTGAATTTGTTTCATATTTTCTCATAAAGACTATTGCAATTTAGTCACATGCTGAGCTTATTCTTAACCTCTCTACCCAGAAATATTATGGGACATACTGAAAATATGATTATTTCTGAATGAACCCAAGCTATCCCATACATGGGATTAAGAGAAAAGGAGAAAATAGAAAGTCCGAGCATAGTGACCAGTGCATGATGGATTTTGTTCATTTTCATAAAAACAAAATAATTGAGGAGTTTGGACATTTAATGATTGGTTCGCACATCTGTATCAGATGAAAGGTAAAAAAAATATGCCTTTTTTGTGCGCAATGTGGTGTCTATTTTGTGCAGATCCCACAATGGCGTGTCCTGGCAGAAACACTGACAATAATAATAATAATAAAAATAATATTAATAATAGTATTTGGTGCATGACATTTGTTCAAGAACCAAGTTTGAAAGGTGAACCTCCATTCAGAGATCGCCTTTGCTAAGAGGACAGTTTGGCATTTTCCCATAGATGTCTACTTAAGACAGGTTTGACTGTATTAGTAATTTGAAGTAAAATATCCTAGTCTTTGTGCCAAAAAAAGATTTTCTTTTCAATAACTTCAAATCAACTGTATTTATCAAATGACTACTGTGTTATTTATGTTCATATACCCATATCATAATTTTCTATATAACACATGTAACAACACATCATGACATCACAAACGACATCATAACATCATGCAAAGGAGAATGTGTATGGACAGTGGCATCCAAATGTATTTAAAAGTCATTTCACTACACTAGTCAGTGGTTAAGTCAAATAAAATCTATATTTTTCATCCTGCGATAAAATGAATCTTACCTAAGTCTGAATAATTTCAATTTTTGGTTTGTCAATGCTTGCAAAAATTTTTCATCTCATATCATAAATTTATTTGAAATGAGCACTCATATAAGATCCTCAAAGTATTAGTAAGAAAAGAAAACTGTAGTGTGCAACAACATTCAAGAAATGCATCGTAATGATTTAACTCAAAAACACATTCAAAATTTATTCAGTGCTTTACTTACTGTATATACAAAATTTCCTAAAAACAAATAGTCCCCTACTTGTCCACTGGAGAAGGCAATATCTGTAAAAATGAAAGAGAATATTATCTCACAATGCAAACTTTCCTCATAAAATAAACTCTATGAACATATACATCTTTTGACAAAGTCCATATATATGATTCACCAGAATTCTATTAAACATGAGTACTGTATATACTAGCTTATAAGTCAGGTCCAACTGCAAACAACATAGACCCTGACCTGCCATCACATAATGCATTGGCAGATCAGGGTCCATGCTGTTTGTTCTACTGATTACTCCTAACAAACTGCATAGATCCAGATCTGCCAGTGCATTATGTGACAGCAGATCTGGGTCTATGCAGTTTGCGGTTGGATCCGACTTATACGCGAGTATATATAGTAAGCTATATCAACATATGAAGCCTCTAATTAATTTATAGGGAGAAGTATTCAAGTAAAATGTTTCTTTATTTCTTTCCAAAACTGTAATTGTTTTGTAGTTCCCAAGTAATTTTCTTTCGTTTCTTTATTCTTTAGCTAAAACACAACTGATCCTATTACAATGAAATTAGTTTCAACAAAAACCTTGTTCCTATGATGTGCAGACCCAAGTCCAAATAAATAAGTTGTACTCATTCTATTTCACAACAAGAAATGTGCCCACAATGCATGGATGTGCCTGTCAATATGATTTAATTGACAGGAATAGTTCTAAGTTAAACAGTGGCCATACAAATTTTTTGGAAAACTTTCAAAAATTGAATTTGAAGTGCATTTTCCTAATGTAAAACTTTATATCAAATTTGGTTGCAATGAAGACCTTCAAAAACTATTGAGCAGAAATGAAACTCATGATGGATATGACATGATGTGACCAAATGGGATGTAATGTGGTGCACTGACATTGGTAACACTCAAAGTCCCCTCAATAGATGTGGTAGAGGGATTATAAAAAATGTATTTACAATACATACATTCAAATGGTGTGCAGGAATTTTATACAAAGTTCATGTTACACACTGTGTTTGTACTTATGTCATTTTTAGCTTTATATTTTGTGATACAAGTTCATCAAATGTCTTTCCCTCACCTTGTTGTAATGATAACACAGGCATCCAGAACAGTAAAATGGAGTGAAATATTGAATTGAATATCCACATCCAAAACACCTGAAATACAAATATGGCAACATTTTAGAAAGTCAATTCTTTAGTAAATTTTGTTTGTTCGAGAATACTTACTAAAATACATTAACGATAGTAAATAAACCCTACCACCTCTTGAATTGAGCCCTGCTGGTAAGATGAACAATTTTGTCTTTCCTATCTATATATCATAAATAAAAAAGGGAATAAACTCTTCCAAATTACCTCCTCTTTCTACCACTAGGTGGCAACCCATATACTAGATGTAGTCCAGTGTAAGCTTGAGCAAAACATTAACAAAGATGCTTGCAGTCACAGAGATGTGTTGGAGGGCTTTAGAGTAATGTAATCTGGTAATTTCAGCAACAAAGAAACTGTAAATTTTCTTAGTTAAAAAGATACCATGATAAATATCATTCATGTTTTCATTCATTGATTTATTAAAGTGATCTATACTTACAATACATATTAATTGTCAAAAAAACCAATAAAATTTGCTTTGATATGTCATTACATATAATTTAATGCTAAATTTGCTATTTTTTTATCTGCTACTAGAAAAACAAAATACCAAACAAGGGTTATGTGGAACCCAGTGTCTTGACTGTGAATAGTGTTCTGATGACATAGCTTTCTACTTAGGCAGGTGAGACAGTTGAAAACAGCAACTGATGTTGAAGATACGTCAACTTGACTCAAAATCTTAACACAGAACCATAACATTGTTGGTACTGTGGTTGTTGGAAATGTGATATATTTGTCTTGCCATTTACAGGTGAGACATCTCAACAAAAATGATCATCCATAACCATGGTTCGTACAGGTAAAATATGACAAAATTCAAGGACTTTATCTTGAGTTTCAAGGAGTCTTATATCTGAACTCACCATAGATATCTACATTTGGAACAACCTTCAGACTGACTTGTCTCTCATGTAACTGCATTTTCCTCTACCAATAAAGTTTACTAACGTAGGTACAATAAACAAAATGTCAAACTAACATTTGCAGATGTTGACTGTGTAGTTAAAGCTGCATCAGATGGGGGTGGGGGTAACATCAATCCCACCATTAATTTATTGTAATGTGACTCGGTCTTAGATATAATGTCAATGTCTCTGGCACATGTCTTGTTTTTGTCTGCTTTTATTCCAAAACAATCCAAACTCATTGCTGGCATTGACGCTTCAATTTTCTGGTGTTTTGCACCTTACGGTGTGATTTAAGGGCACTCTCACACATAGCCCCAATGTCTATAACTTTGTTGCACACACAACACAAAGCTTAATGTCTGTCCTGGGTCTCCTTAACCCACTTATAGCAGCCTATCCATTCACGATTAAAAACACACTTCCCCAGCAGCATTTTCATGTAGAAATCAGTCACCTTTCTGTTCCATCATATGCTTTTCTTATAAACAAAGCCACGAGATGCGAGGTAAGAAAGAGAAAGCCGCCATATTGCCATTCCCACAATGCTGCTAAACGGAAATATTCCTTAGTTACCGACCAAGCCACATAAAGTAAAAGGTATATAGATGATCAGACATTTTCTGCAATTTCTGCACCAAGGTTTCTTTTTTTTTTTAAAATTGTGTCTTTTATTTTCTTAGAAATTCAAGCACTTTTTAAGGATTTTTGCTCATTTTCAAGCACTTTTTAAGCACTTTTTCCCACTGACATTAAAAACAAGCACTTTTCAAGAGGATTTTAAACAAATAATCACTTTTCATCAAGCAGTTGAAAATTCAAGTACTTTTCAAATCTGTGCGAACCCTGATAACAGACAGCTCTTTTGTCTTCCCTGTACATGATATCATTATTGGTGTTTCTTGAAACTTTTACTTTTTTAATTCAAATGTAACATTTTCTCCCATCAGAAATGAAGACAAGAATACAAAATTAAGATGCTGTAGCAAATCGTATCCTGAGAGATACAATAAGGCCAACACTTTACACTGTCAGTGAATCATAGATGTGATACATACAGTCTTGTATCCATAGGCCTTGAAATGTCTTGAAATTGTTACTAATCCTTTGGACAAAAGACCATAATTCAATGATAGTTTCTTTGCTATTTTTTTCATAAAAATTTACTTGTCCTTATCCACCACTCATGTAGATGAGTGGAAGAGTGGACTTTTCAAGCCCTGACCCATCCTATATTTATCCACCTTACAGCATTCCCACTCACTTTTGTAGCTGAGGGTACATGCACCCCCTAATGGTCAAAACTAAGAGGGTACATGCACCCCCTAATGGTCAAAACTAAGAGGGTACATGCACCCCCTAATGGTCAAAACTAAGAGGGTACATGAACCCCCTAATGGTCAAAACTAAGAGGGTACATGCACCCCCTAATGGTCAAAACTAAGAGGGTACATGCACCCCCTAATGGTCAAAACTAAGAGGGTACATGCACCCCCTAATGGTCAAAACTAAGAGGGTACATGCACCCCCTAATGGTCAAAATTAAGAGGGTACATGCAGCCCCTAATGGTCAAAACTAAGAGGGTACATGCACCCCCCTAATGGTCAAAATTAAGAGGGTACATGCACCCCCTAATGGTCAAAACTAAGAGTACATCAATATATGAGGGGGCACTGTAGTTTGAAAATCAAATTGGTGGTGAACAGTGGTGTAATATGTGTCAATCATCATGTAATATGTATAATTCATGACAAAGAATCTTTCATTAGGAGTGACTTAAGGTCCGATGTTTTTTACTTTACATGTTAATTCCTAACCATGACAATAATCTTGATATGTAACATTAAAAAATTAATTAAATACCTTGAAACATTGCCATTTTATAGTATCCCAAGAATAACTCATGTGTCCTACTTATCTTAACTTGTTTTGGGCAGTAGTTTCCAAATTTATTTTGGTCATAACCTCAAGTAACAGACCCATCATATATATTCCTGCTTTTCAGTAGCTGAAGATCTTTTTAAATAAATTTCTGTATTGCACAATCTTGCTACAGGAAATAACAAGCCACCACACTCATCTGCACAACATGGCGACCTTAGGTAACATGATAATGAATAAGCAGTATGACTGGATAATGATGTATTCAACCACCAGTGGGTGCTGATGTTACATTCACAGCTATCTTGGTCTACAAACCACTTGATAGGTAGTCTAGGAAGACTGCTGGCAAGCAGCTGGTTGATCATGATCACAAAATTGTATACACATATGGAGTGAACTTTGTAAATGTCTGCCAAAAAAAGTCTTTCTTGAATGTTTACTTCAAAAATGACACATACACAGCTTACTTGATAAGCGAGCCATTTGATTTCTATATGTAAAATGCATGCAGATATCTTTATAAATGTATGAATGCTGCAGTTTTTGTACATAACTTACACTGTGTAGTATGTGAAAGGGAATGCTGACGTGCTGCTTTACCACAATTTAAGTGGTGATAAATTTCTGAAGGTCATTTAAATTGGAAACTGTTTGTACAATAGTCAGTTTAAAGCAACATCTTTAATCACAAAGGTCTGTGTTAAACATGAAGACTAAGACTATACTGTATGTAAGCAACTCTGAATAAAATGCAGAACTTAAAGGTGTGCATTCCATATATACTCCTACCTTGCTATTGAACTGCTCAGCATTTTGAGAGGATTTGTACAGTTCTGGGAACTTGAGACGGCTCTCAGCACTACAATATCTATCAAACAACCCCATAGCAAGTGGTGGAGCTGCCGTGAATATCTGATTTAAAAAAAACATTTCTCAGTATAAGTAAAAGAATTGTAAACATGATGCTGAGCATACTAAATGTACATACATCCTAATGGGTGGGTACCATTATTTACTTTTTCATCTAATAGATATCATGTAGGTGGATATTATACATTTTTTTTTCTTTTTTTTTAATAGAAATTATCTAGATGACATATTGACATATTCCCCTGACCCAGTCCCCTGTTTATGTAAAGGCTCCAATTAAAAGTACCCTATGGTCATCACTTTCAATTTCTATACTACTTATGCTAGTACCCTATGATCTATCACAATTTCCATACTACTTATGTTAGTACCTTATGGTCCATCACAATTTCTATACTATTTATGCTAGTACCCTATGGTCCATCACAATGTCTATACTACTTATGTTAGTACCCTATGGTCCATCACAATTTCTATACTACTTATGCTATTACCCTATTGGTCCATCACAATTTCTATACTATTTATGCTAGTACCCTATGGTCCATCACAATTTCTATACTATTTATGCTAGTACCCTATAGTCCATTGCTTTCAATTTCTGTGCTACTTATGCTAGTACCCTATGGTCCATCACAATTTCTATACTACTTATACTAGTACTCTATGGTCCATCACAATTTCTATGCTACTTATGCTAGTACCCTATGGTCCATCACAATTTCTATACAACTTATGCTAGTGCCCTATGGTCTATCACAATTTCTATACTAATTATGCTAGTACCCTATGGTCCATCACAATTTCTATACTATTTATGCTAGTAACCTATAGTCCATCACTTTCAATTTCTATGCTACTTATGCTAGTACCCTACAGTCCATCCCTTTTAATTTATATACTACTTATGCTAGTACCCTATGGTACATCACAATTTCTATACTACTTATGTTAGTACCCTATGGTCCATCACAATTTCTATACTATTTATGCTAGTACCCTATGGTCTATAACAATTTCTATACTACTTATGCTAGTACCCTATGGTTCATCACTTTCAATTTCTCTACTCCTTATGTTAGTACCCTATGGTCCAATACTTTCAATTTCTATACTACTTATGGCAGTACCCTATGGTCCATCACAATTTCTATATTAGTTATGGTCCATCACAATTTCTATAGTATTTATGATAGTACCCTATGGTCCATCACTTTCAGTTTTTATACTTCTTATGCTAGTACCCTATGGTCCAATACTTTCAATTTCTATACTACTTATGCTAGTATCTGATGGTCCATCACAATTTATATACTATTTATGCTAGTACCCTATGGTTCATCACAATTTCTATACTATTTAAGCTAGTATCCTAAGGTCCATCACAATTTCTATACTATTTATGTTAGTACCCAATGGTCCATTACTTTCAATTTCTATACTAGTACCCCATGGTACATTACTTTCAATTTCTATACTACTTATGGTAGTACCCTATGGTCCATCAATTTCAATTTCTATACTACATATGCTAGTACCCCATGGTCCATCAAAATTTCTATACTATTTATGTCAATACCCTATGGTCCATTACTTTCAATTTTGATACTACTTATGCTAGTGCACTATGGTCCATCACAATTTCTATACTATTTATGCTAGTGCACTATGGTTCATCACAATTTCTATACTATTTATGCTAGTACCCTATGGTCCATCACTTTTAATTTCTATACTACTTATGCTAGTACCCTATGGTCCATCACCTTCAATTTTTATACTACTTGTGCTAGTACCCTATGGTCCATCACCTTCAATTTTTATACTACTTGTGCTAGTACCCTATGGTCCATCACCTTCAATTTTTATACTACTTGTGCTAGTACCCTATGGTCCATCACTTTTAATTTCTATACTACTTATGCTAGTACCCTATGGTCCATCACCTTCAATTTTTATACTACTTGTGCTAGTACCCTATGGTACAGTACTTTTAATTTCTATACTACTTGTGCTAGTACCCTATGGTACAGTACTTTTAATTTATATACTACTTGTGCTAGTACCCTATGGTACAGTACTTTTAATTTATATACTACTTATGCAACACTTTGTTTCCAAGGTAGCATACAAAAAAATTGAATGCAGAAAATGCTAAGTATCAAAAGTCACCTTTATGCAACTTGCTTGACAGGTGTAAAAAGTCTGGATGAAATATCTTGAACAGTTTGAGAGGTATGCTCCAGAAACTGAATATGTTTACAGACAGGCATGTACTAACAGCTCCTAGTATATAACCCATGAATTATGTATGCTTGGGAAATTGAATATGTTGGACAGACATATACTGACAGCTATATAATCCCTCAATTAGGTATGCTCCAGAAACTGAATATGTTTACCAACAGATATGTACTGACAGCTATATAAATCCTGAATTAGGTATACTCCGGAAACTGAATATGTTTACAGACAGACATGTACTGACAGCTATATAACCCCTGAATTAGGTATCCTCCGGAAATTGAATATGTTTATCAACAGATATGTACTGACAGCTATATAACCCCTGAATTAGGTATACTCCGGAAACTGAATATGTTTACAGACAGGCATGTAATGACAGCTTCTAGTACATAACCCCTGAATTAGGTATACTCTGGAAACTGAATATGTTTACAGACAGACATGTACTGACAGCTATATGCCACCTGAATTAGGGAACTGGGGACAAAATAATGCCCACAAAATTTCATGTTTGAAAACTGTCATCTCTGCCACCTGTTCAAACACTTTGCTATCAATGCAAAATCTTACACATTTTAAATACTGTAGTTATACAAACTAAAAAGAACAGTTCTATACTTCAAATAGTCTACAAGGGAAATATTTTTTCTTAGACCTTGCTTTCACCTCAAAGTGAGGTAAATATTCTTATAGCATTTTCATGTGCAATATTTCTGTCTTTATGTTGCCAAAAAATGTCCTTGCAGAAAAAGCATTAGTTTTCATTAGAAAGCCAGTAATGTTTTCTGGCTATACCTGTGCAATATCCATGTTATCTGGTAATAAATCGTAACCCTACTTTTACTGTATGTTATACAAATTCTCTTACAAAGTGAGAACTATGTCACACAAATTTACACTAAACTAATTGTATTATGAAAGATTTGACATATTTTGTACACACACAAAAAGAACAACAAAATAGACAGAATTCTTGCCACAATACATACCACATTATAAAAGCCTATTGTCCATCTTTCAAACAAAATTTGTCCTGAGAAGCCATTTTGTATTGCAAACCAAAACTGTCAAAGAGACAACAGATACCGTGCATGCTGGGATAGATAATACATTAAACAGATGAAACAAAAACAAAAACAAAAATACTATATGAGTTTGAAATTTGGTAGACTGCTTCCTTGCTGGTCATCTGCTACAACTTAAATTGCAGATCTTTCTTAAACTGAAATTAAAAATGCAACAATTTAAAATCATCCACATATTCACTGTATTGAACTGAAACCCCTTCATACTATTTGTAGTTGAGTAAAATGGTACATATTAATCATAGGATTAAAATGAGTATTTCAATTTTTCTTTTAAATATTAACCATGTGAGGGTTAGTTAGAACAAATACATGTATGTACGTTTTAGGGTTTAACAGCACACCAGCACAATACTGGCTATATGGTGCCAATCAAAAGCAAAGTTAAACATATGCAAATATAAAGAATTATGATGTAAAATTAAAACAAAAGCATACAATGCTGAACAAGCTAATTTCCTTATAAGATACAAAATTCCAGATAAGATAATGAGAATTTTTTTTTATTGTGAATAAAATTTATCACACCATTTTTCTAATAGTTTGTCACAGTCAAGTATTGGTCATTAAAGGACCTCATAGAAAACAAATATTAGTTTTGTGATGAATGGATGATAGATGCTATATTTAAAAAGTTTAACAAACATATTGATTATTAGTCATCACTTCATTTTATAACACTATATAACATTCTATCAGCTTGTTCAGTATGTTACCAGTTTTTTTCTGTGTATAACCATCACGCAACTACAAACAGTATTGACCTGCATCTGCCCCTACATAATGTGCCAGCAAATCTGGGTCGATGTGGTTTTCTTGAAATCAAAAGCAAACAGAGGTGACATTAATTTGCATTCAACAGTTGGAGGCCAGGCCCTTCCATTATAAATCTTTACACAGCATTTTGAGTAAGAAATGTTACTCAAGAATTTGAAATCTTACACAAAATAGACAAATCTAACCTTCTAATTGGTCCAAATATTTGTAGCACAATATCGAGTACAGTAAAATTTTAGGTACTCTTGAAACTTTTTGAGCAAGAAACTCAAGTTCAAGTTCAGAATCCAAAAATTTTGACAGTCTATAACTATAATTAGAATGAAGCTAGAATCAAAGAACTTTCAGACTTTCTTTAACTTGGATCGCTCTATTAAATATTGATGACGCAGGTGCACCCTAAGAATTATATCTGACTTCGGGGTTTTGACCTTGAGCTCGAGTTTCTTGTTTAAAATGTTTCAATACGTGCACTGGTTCTACATACTTTGTGGTTGGACATACAGTGTACATGAGCAAATCAGAAATCTGATCTTTACTATCAAGTCTCACCAACCAATCAAAAAAGAGCTCTCAAAATGTTGAAATAGAGATTATTTATTAGGTGACAAAGAGATCTATTTCATTTGCCATAATTTAAGACTAATTGCATGCACTGTCTTTTTTAGGTAGGAGCAATTCAAAACAAATAAAATCTAAAAATGATTTATTTTCAATACAGACTTTGCCCAGCAGGTTGAAACAACCTGAATTTTTTTTATAATTTATCTTCTGGTCATTTGCTTCATATGGGTCAAAGAAAGAATCAGATTAAAAGCCTAAGGAAGTATTTGAAAGGTTTAAGATTTGGAGTTTAAAATCAAACAAATTAAACAAATGAATGCCTTAAACTGCATCTTGAAAAAGTAACTTAGTTGACAAGAGAACACAATTTATGAAATCTTTGGTAGCACAAAACTCCCTCCTTGTCAAAGAAACAATTTCACTGTATAAGAAATAACATTTCTTTATAATAATGCATAAATGAAATCACAAGTGCTCTCAGTCACAAAGCTGTACAGTTTTCATGCGAGAAATACAAGAAAATGTAGCTTTACTTTCTTTACATCACAGAAAAAGCAAACTGTAAATTTGACATTAGCATTAGGGAATGTCAAACTTCATGACTATTCATACTTTTTGGGGAAAAACAAAATACCAAAGATTCTTGTATCAATGCATATTTAGTGTTTTCTCACTTCCTTTTAACAAAAGGACCATGTGGGCCTAATATTGCTCAGCTGGCTTATGTAGTATTGTATGAACACACCAATGTAAACTATCTTCCAACTTTTATATCATGTCAATTTTACCTATTTTAACTATAGTCTGACAAAAAATATTCTAAAGATAAAGGCATAATTAACATGTTGAGATCTCACTCATAACTGGACTTGTTCAAGATCTTGATGACATAAACCAATTTACCAAGTTGTATTGAATTTAGATGAGAATCATTGTCTCTAGAGAGAGAAAAAACTCAGATGCAAATCACCCCATCAATATGACAAGAATCACCTGTCCATTTGACCTTTCAATTTAATATTCATGAAGGACTAGTCCACTCGCAAAATATTGTTGTACGTGCAATGTACGGATCTCACTTATTATAGAACTTTTCTAAGACCACAATGATATAAACTTATTTACCATGATGGAGCAAAATTTGAAATTCAGTCTCTAGAGTGGTAACAAGATCAGCATATAAGATACAAGATTACTTCATAAACAGGCATAGATCTTATTCATAATCAAATTTATCCAAAATCATGATTATACAAGACCATTTAAAAGGTTTTATCAAAACCTGATCAGAAATAGAGTTGCCAGAGTGCTAACACGTTCATCGTATCAGATTACAATGATTTTATTAATATGTGTGGACCTTGCCCATAATCATACTCATCTGAGATCTTGATGATATAAGCCTATTTACCAAGTTTGATCAAAACCTATCAAAAGCAGTCTCTAAAATGGTAAAACACTCTGCCAATCAGCTGCAAGATGATCACATCATTAATATCAATAGATCTGGCTCATAGTAAAATTCATCCAACATCTTGATATTAGCCTATTTACCATGTTTGATCTAAATTGAATCTGAAATACGTTTCTCTAGTGGTAACAAGCTTAGCCAATCAGATGTTAGTTCATCTTATTAATATGCATATATCTCATTATTGAATTCATACAAGTTTTATCAAAATTGAATCAAAAGCATAGAGACTGGTAAGAAACTCAGCCAATAAGATGCAACATGATCACCTCATTAATATGAATAGGTCTCACTCACATATAAACTCATCCAACATCTTGATATTAGTCTATTTACCATATTTAATCTAAATTGGGTCAGAAATACCATCTTTTGAGTGGTAACAAGCTCAGCCAATCAGATGCAAGATCACCTCAATATATGTAGACCTCACTTATAATTACACTTATCAGATATTCTGAAGATAAAAGCCTACTGACCAAGTTTGATCAAAACTGGATCAGAAATAAAGTCACTAGAGTATTGACAAGCTTAGCCAATCAGATACAATATCACCTCATTATTATGAATGAATGTTGCCTATAATTGTATTTATCCTAGTTCTTGATAATATAAGCCTATTTACCTAGTTGGATCAAAATCAAATCAGAAATATAGTCTCTACAGTGGGAATATGCTCAGCCAATTAGATGCAAAATCACCTTATTAGTATGTATGGCTCATTATCAAATTTGTGCAAGATCTTGCTGATATAAGTCTCTATTCAAAGTCTGCTCAGAATTGGATCAGAAATCTGGCTTCCAGAGCGGTAACAAGTCAGCCAATCAGATGCTAGATATACTAATTAACATGCAAGGATCCTGCTAATTTTCAAAACCATCATAGGTCTTGTTGATATAAGTCTATATTCCACACTTAATCACAAACTGGATCTGAAATATGGCCTCCAGTGTTGAAACAAGCTCAGTATTCAGATGCAAGATCACTTCAATTATATGTGTGGATCTCATTCATTACTGAAGTCATCTGAAATCTTGATAATATAACCTGATATTCCAAGTTTGATCAAAATCAAATCGGAACAGAAAAATGGCATCCAGAGCCATAAGATGCTCAGCCAATCAGATGCAAGATCACATTATTAATATGCAGAGATCTCACTCATTATCAAATTCATAAAAGTTTTATCAAAATCAGAACAGAAGTATGGCCTCCAGAGTGGTAACAAACTCAGCCAATCAGGTGCATGATGACCTCATTAATATACATAGATCACACTCAATACTGAATTCATCCAAGATCTTGATGATGTAAGCATACATTCTAATTTTGATCAAAATCAGATCAGAAATATGGCCTCCTGAGTGCTGAGTGGTAACAAGCTCAGCCAATCAGATGCAAGCTCACCTCATTAATATCTGTGGATCTCACTCATTATTGGACTCATCCAAGATTTTGGAAATATAAATACATATTCCAAGTCTGATAATAATCAATCAGAAATGTGGCCTCCAAAGTGGTAACAAGCTTAGCCAATCAGATCCACCTCATTAATATGCATAGATCTCTTATTGTTGAACTCATCTGAGATCTTGATGATATAAGCTCATAATCCAAGTCTGATCAAAACTGGATCAGAAATATGGCTTCTAGAGTGGTAAGAAGCAATTGTTAATGGACAGACAACGGATGATTCACGATGGACACAGAGGCATACCATAAAATCACTTGGCCTTATTTTTTGTTTAAACTATTGTCATGAATGAGACATTCTTCCATCTATTTTACGATACTTTAAAATGAAAGTAAAAATAACAACATATGTACCATATTTACCTAATTTTAACATGCACCCAACTGAGAACAACACAGACTAAAAATTGCCATCACATAATGTGCCTTAAACAGAACATATTATGTGACAGCAGGGTGCATGCTGTTTGTAGCTGGGTGTAAATTATGCACAAGCAAATATGGTAATTTGTAATTCTTCAAAAGGGTGGAGCAAGTCACCTTGGGACTCAAATTTTTTTCTAAACCTGCATCTAAACATCCAAGCAGACACACCTGGGATCTATCTATTTGGGTTCCAGACATTCGCACACTATTTACAGTGATAATGCTGTTTTGAAAAGCCATAAAAGAGAACCTTGATATAGGTGGCATCCACTTATACTGGAGGTATATTATATTGAAAAATACAATTCAACCAGTATAATGGAATCCCTCATTATTCCTGACTATACTAAGTCTAAATCTCATGTTATATCAGGGACTGTGTTATACTGAGGTGCTTTATAATTAAGGAGCACTGTATATACAGATTATCTGACACATTGTGTTGATACCTGCCATTGTGTACACAACTTTATTTAAAATTTCAACTGAAGTGACACTTATTCGTGCTGCATTTGTTTAGGCTATGACCTATATAAGGAAGTCAAGAGATTCTAATTTACTGCCTAAAACAATCTTTGCAAAAGAATTGAATGTAAAATTATTTATCTTGTTACTAAAAAAAAACTTATCAAAAATTCCATGCTCCACCCTTTCTTAAAGTGTGCATCTTTTTCCAAACAGCAGCTAAAGTGTTAGGACATTTTCATTTGTTTAATTACAGTATGTCTGTAATTTGCAGTACGGAAAATGCTACAGTTATGGATGAATATCATTTTGTAAGTACCAATGTAATGACCAGATGTTGAATATGTTAGTTTTGATCATTTTTAAATTTATGACATCACCATGGTAGGCAATGTTTTTGAAATTTATGTTATTATTGATATCTGAATCTAGTCAACATAAAAGCTAAAATTTCTAACTCCCATTCTTTAAATGACATTGGTTGTTTCATCATGTATTTTAGAAAAGACAGGAAAAAACAAAACAGCAGAGAATTTCCTTACTTGCTTAATATTTAAGTTTAATTTTAATTTACGATGTTAATCAGGATTGTAAAAAGCCAAAATGTTGACAATATTAAGTAAAGGTTGCACAAAGTAATGAGCAAGACTTTTTCCAGAAGAAACATCAAAATTCTTACACATGTAAAGGAGTTAAGACCATCATAAGAAGTGCATTTTCACTAATGTCCAGCACTTAATCTGATGCTAGAAACAAAATGCACAAGGAACAATAAAATTTTCTACCATGTTTCACATAATAAAGGGGCTAAGGGTCAAGGTGATTTGTTCCACACAGATCATTCTGCAGGCAGAGTCACTAGACATACCACATTGTACAAGCCAATTGTCCATCTCTCGAACAGAATTTGACCTGAAAATCCACTTGTCAAAGCAAACCAAAGCTGAAATGGTACTAGTGTTGATTAGAATGGAAATTACAGTAAAACTTGGTTAATAATCAAAACAAGACATTATTGAGATTATAAAGTTATTGATTTCAAGAACAAAAAGAAAGACAAGGCTCCTTCTTCAATTTTTTATGAACACTAGTGCATGCTTGTCATAATATTTTATATTTACAAGGATATGCAAAATATACTGTATTAGAGATCAAAAGTACCAAATGATACTTCTAAGGAAATGTTTTTTACTGGTGAAACTTCTTTGAGTCTATGGAAGAAAGTTTTATCTGATAATATTCGCTTCTTGGGGAAAGTCTTATACTGAGAGTATTCCAGCCAATTTCCAATATAACCTTTGCTATTAATAGTATAAATGGAATTGCAAAATATACATTTTTAATAATTAGATAAAATTCCAGTTCTATGAAAAAACTGACAGAATCACTTGACTGTATTATAGGTGGTTTTCAGGAGGTGGTGGCCTATTGGTTAGCATATTGGCCTCTGGTACCAGAGGTTCCAGGTTCGAATCCCAGTCGGAACATGAAACTCTAATTCCAAACACCTCCAATGGCATCATTGGTGGGTATGATGCTATACAGTGTGCCATCCATCATATGGGAATGTTAAATGGTTGTCCCCTGTGCAGAGAAAGTGACACCCTGTGCAGGTAAAAGATTTCTCCTACAGTATTCAGAAAAGTAGGAGCCCTATTGCCACCTCTGAGGTTCTCCTTGCATTCTCAAGTGTATATAAACACACTGGCCCATAATATGCAAGTGCGTAGAATTAATTGGTAGGTAGGTAGGTAGATAGATAGATAAAAAATTTCTTGTCTGTTCATGTAAACCAACCTCGATGACATATAAGCAGATGTTCTTATAAAAGGAATAGAGAATGATCTTGCACAGTCGACTATAGCTCCATGCCCCATGCACCAGCAGGAGTTTGTTTAGGAAGCGGAACTGAAAAGGAAGAAGAAACATCTTGTGTTACTTTTATTATTTAAACAATTTTTAAACCCTCCTTGTTGCTGTCTTTTTCAATCAAACATCCTATTGCTTCTGCATTGTTTTCGATCAAACATTATTAATTTCATTGTGTAATCTCTATGATGAACAAAATATACATGTAGGGAATGCTTTTTCTGTAATTAAATTTGAATCAATTACCGACTTAGAAATTTTCTCACTTAAAGTGACAAGGGAATGTCAAAATGAAATTAAAAAAATAAAGAAAATATCTTAACATAGAAAAAGCCGGTGAAAATTTCATTAAAATATGATGTAGTTTAATAATTAATAAGTATTTAAAGATTTTTCAGTGGAGATAATTCATCACACACTTATTACCTCTTCCTGATATTGATGACATTACAGTAAAATACATCTATATTAACATTCATCTTTAGATAAATGCATTTATAAATGTGAAGAAAAAAATATTAAATATGTTACTGATAAGATGGAAGTTTACATTTAATTTTGTACAAAATTTAATTTGAGGTTCCTGGAAATAATTTCAATATATTCGTAGTTGCCATAACATTTTAAACGTGCCTAGTAACATACTGATAAGGTCTGTCAGATATAAGGCAGTTTGTTGGAGAAACTTATGTGTTATTTAAATCATTTAAATTCTGATTTTCAATGCAGCTTAAATTATGTCAATAACTCTCTGAATGTGTAGTACAATCTTCATATCTTTCTACTTCAAATTAGCAACAAAATTACCTTTGTATTATACGAGATCATTCAAAGTTTTTAAAAATCTTTTATATCTTCAATGACTGGATCTCGTGAATATTAACGTGATGTACCAAAGTTATCTCCCCTTAAAATGTTTATAAGTGTTTAAACCTAATTATTTTGAGTTGCTCTTAAACAATGTTGATAAATTTCCAGTCATTTATGTAAATATGTTCTCTTTAATTTTATTATATATTTTTAAAAACTTGGCGTCATTTTAATTTCTATTCTTTTTCTATCTTTGACTTAATTTATTCAATTTCTACTGCTGTTCTACTTCTCTATGTCTAAATTATCTAGCCACCACAATTACTACTACTACTAATTCCTCTGCGGACTGCTACAATGAATACAAGCATTACAACTTCTTCTCTACTACTACTGCCATTATTACCATTATTGTCATTGATATATATATATATAGTGTAACACTTATCTGCTAGAACTAATCTAAATTGGGTCCTATATTACTGATGAAAGCAAAACTGGCATCTGTTTATAAACATGTTCAATAATGTTATTACAGATAGAAATCTATTACAGAGAAGAGAAAATAAATCTTACAAACTTTAAACGCTTTCTTATTAAAAGCTGAATTTCTCAAAAGGAGTTCCTTCTGAAGGCAAAGGCGTCTCAATCTATATACACTTAAAATACAGAAATAAATCATTATCTCATATGTAAGCACTGCTCTTTCTACTTGCAAAATGTACAAAAGGATTGGTCTGTGGTTCTTGAGTGGCTAAAAGATGCCACTAAGTCATGCAAAATAAGTATAGGAACAAGAGTCCCTAGAAGGAACTGGCACTCACTGCCTGAA
Source organism: Margaritifera margaritifera (assembly GCA_029931535.1). Classification (NCBI taxonomy): domain Eukaryota; kingdom Metazoa; phylum Mollusca; class Bivalvia; order Unionida; family Margaritiferidae; genus Margaritifera; species Margaritifera margaritifera. The sequence continues at coordinate 1,799,959 of JAQPZY010001271.1, read as the reverse complement.
AAGAATTTTCAGGAATCCAAGATAAGACTGTTTCTGCTGTCCTTTGACTCTTTTTAACTGCAGAATATTGAAACTGTCTCTGAGACTTTTGAGAAACTGCAACATACCAAATTTGGTAACAAAAATATTTTCTCACATGTCTGAGTTAACTTATTCACAAGATACCTGTAAATGCAGTACAAAATTCTCTCTCATGTCCTTTGACCTTGAACCTGATATCACAGATAAAAAATCATTAAAATTCTATCAGACAATGTTAAGATATACTCCAAAATGCCTTCACAAAAGTGCAGATATCTTGGTGGTCAGATCTGCACCATTTTCATTCATAACCAATTAAATATTGCCAGAAGAATTTTAGTAAAAACCCCATGTCAGTTCTATCATTCATACATAAGAAGTAAGCGATAACAAGATTTTCAAGATAGCAACTATGGTGCTATGTTGGCAGTTAGATGAACACCATTTTCATTTAGAACCAGCTACAAATTGCTATAAGAGTTTTAGTGAAAACCCCATATCAATAAGACCATCCATTCAGGAGAAGTAGTCATATAACGATTTCAGAATGGCCTTCAACTCAGACATTTTGGAGGTTAGGTCAGCATCACTTTAATAAAGGAATAGTTATATATTGCAAGAATTAATTTTTATTTTTTTAAATGTTGGTATGGCCATCAATTTAGGAGAAATAGTTGCTATGAGATTTTTGAAATTTTGGGAGGTCACGTTCTTATCATTTTCATTTAAGACTAACTACAAATAGTGAGGAGTGTTTTAGTTAAAACCCATGTCAATAGGACCATCCATTCATGAGGAACAGTGATAACAAGTTTTTGAGATGGCCACCATTGATCAGCACCATTTTAATTTCGGACCAACTAGACGTCATAAGAAGTCTTGTAGCAAAAACCTGATGTAGATATCTCCACCCATTCAGGATAAGTAGCATTATACAAGATTTTCAAGATGGTCACTATAGTGCCAATATTGGATATCCAAGGGTCACCATTTTTTCCTTTAGGACCATCATAAGAAGTTATTCAATAAAAAAAACCATGTCAATAAGACCATCCATTCAGGAGAAGTAGTGATAACAAGATTTTTAACATGGCCACAATGAGTGACATATGGGATGTTAGATCAAGATCATTTTCATTTAAGACCAACTAGACATCATAAGAAGTCTTTCAGTTCCACTCCACAGTTTCAAATTTTGCACAGGGTTAGATTTTTAAAGAGTAAGCTAGTCCAGACATTTGACCTATAGGATCATATGTTATTTAGTGAAAAAATCAATATCATTTCAGCATTTGATATGTACCAGATGCTACAGGTATGTAGCTCCATGTGATTACCACAGCATTTGATATGTACCAGATGCTGCAGGTATGTAGCTCCATGTGATTACCACAGCATTTGATATGTACCAGATGCTACAGGTATGTAGCTCCATGTGATTACCACAGCATTTGATATGTACCAGATGCTGCAGGTATGTAGCTCCATGTGATTACCACAGCATTTGATATGTACCAGATGCTACAGGTATGTAGCTCCATGTGATTACCACAGCATTTGATATCTACCAGATGCTACAGGTATGTAGCTCCATGTAATTACCACAGCATTTGATATGTACCAGATGCTGCAGGTATGTAGCTCCATGCGATTACCACAGCATTTGATATGTACCAGATGCTGCAGGTATGGTTCTCCATGTGATTACCACAGCATTTGATATGTACCAGATGCTGCAGGTATGTAGCTCCATGTGATTACCACAGCATTTGATATGTACCAGATGCTACAGGTATGTAGCTCCATGTGATTACCACAGCATTTGAATGTAAAACTATGCACTCAGAGTGAATACCCAGTTTTTGAAAACAAAAATGTGTACCAAACGTTTGAAATGAAACTAAAAAAGTTTAGCCAGTCAGATTTTATTCAAAATTTGTCCAGAAAAAGCCAAATTAAGGTATTTCAATCTCCATATGAGTGTAGGTGTTGGAAAAGGACTAGGGACTCTAGATCACTGTAATGGCCTCAGAAAATGTCCCCCAAAAAATTTCTTTATTTTAAAAACTTTTTTATTTATTTTGTATAGACATACCTTTGTCTTTAATAATACGTTATAATTTTCATATTTATCGCGTGCGATGACGTCATCGGCAGCCGCGCGTGAGGTGTAAAATGCAGAAAATGTGAAAAATTTGTCTGATTATAATGTATTTATACAAATTTAACTATTCCCGCAGTCATGAAACAATGGGAAACTTTCAATACATTTCCCTTATTAGATAAATTGTAATCTCAGAAAATTGTATGTTGTTTCACTCATGTGGGATACGGTAATTTTAAAGAAAATGGTTAGATTCTATGGGAGGCAACAGTGACGCTTTTATCGCAGCAGCAGTTTACAAGGTATGTAAATTTTATTTTACAAATATTATGCCACAATAAATGAGTAAAGTATGAAATTAAATGCAGTTATACTTTATCAGACACACATATTCTTCAGAAATTAAGGAAAATCTTCACAGTTGAAATATTTCCAGGTGGTGTTGATTTGCAGACGACGTGTTTTATGACGATGTTGACAATCCAGCTTCGTTTATAACATATTTGTATCAGACTGGTATTTTGGACAAATATTTCTCTATAACAGCATTATATATAGTGCTATGAAATACTGTGAAACTGTTGTTAATTTGTTTTGAAATTTTTGGTAAATAAAATTACAATCTTAGAAAGCGATTGACATACATATGCATAGAAGGTCTGAAGCAGTTTCCGTCCGGAACCAGTCAGGCCTACCTCACGTTCATCACTTATTGAACACTCAATGTAGTACAATTTGAATAGGCAGAATAAATAATTAACATTCAATATAAGGTACATTTTGTCTCAGCAATTAACAAAAATAATCTATGAGAATTAACGATCGTGCGGTAACTAGTGCCAGATTCTCAGGGGATTCTAGTTCCAAACTCACCACGTTTATAACTGGAAGGGTTAGTGAGGAAAAGCGCTATGAAAATAGTATTTATATCGATTTGCAAACAAGTACAAAACCATATCTTATATAAACAGTGTGCTAAAGACCAGAAACATTTAGTAGAAAGATAATACTTGTGGCTGCAACAGAGTACAAGAAGATTTATATAGCTCATATAAATACATTTCATTCACACCTAGTTTCGTGGTCCAATGGTATAATGTCCGCTTGTATACAAAGCCGACCTGGGTTCGATTCCTAGTAAAATAGGATATTTTTTTTTTTCTCATTTCAACTTAGTACAGATAGTAATCAGTAATAAATTTATTTTCCAGAATGATATGAAAAAATCTTAATGGTCACCAATTATTTAGTTTTAAAAAAAAATGTAATACTAAGTTAAGATATTAACATGTAATAATTGTATTTTCCTGATGATTATAAAACAATCTCAATAGTCACCACTGATTTTTTTATTTTTGTAAAAAAAAAAAAAAGACAAATTGTACATAGTATCATACATAGTGTCGTTATATGTTTTATTCTTCAGCATTTAATTTGCAGATGTAGTGACAAAGATTACGAGTAAGGAGATTATGTGATGCAGGAAAAGATAGCTGACTCTAAAAGCAGGTACTTGAAGAAGAAAGTGCATTATTTGCTATGTCACAAATTAATTGCCTCATGGGTAAAATATTTTTAAAAATTACATCTTGTTGCAAGGACATGTGCTAGAAAAAAGTATATAGACTGCAATGCAGTCTCAAAATGTATTTCATATCACTAATTAATTATTTAACTGAATATTCAAATGAATAAATAACATCTAGGACTCAAATATCAATTGAATAAGAAAAAAATCACTAATTACAAAACACTACATGTCCCGTCCTTTAGCTTTAAATACAGCATGTTCACAATCAGACTACAGGTCATGAACAGCATAATTATATTACATTTTGAGGCTGATATTTGCTGATTAGTTGTCTATAGATTCCTTAAACTTTTAATCATGGACATTACAGCACTTTATAGCATAAGTTTACTTCATAACATTGATTTTTGTAAAGTGCTTTATACAGCACTAATTTCCAACCTAACATATATTTCATATCAAGAATTCTGTACATTGAATAGTATCTTTTTTATGTATAGTTAACGTCGTCAAGACCGGACTAAGGCAGTAGGAGGACCTGTATACATTTCAAAAAGCCCCCCCCCTCCTCCACCCTTCCCTGAAAAAAATATTCAAAAATAAGATAAAAGATTTATTTTAAAATGCCATTTCACTGCATTGCGAGGTACTTGCTAGGCAGGGGCCCAGGGTCAACCGCTTAATTTCCTCCGCCTTTTGTCTGTCCTTTACCATCATATCGTGCACCACCAGTAGTACTAACATTTGGTCATTTTCCTTCAGATTATATGAGCCCAGAAATTACCCATGTAGTGTCTGCTCAAAACGAAATATGTTGGCTTTGAACACATAGACAGAGGATCTGTAATCTCTCAACATACTAGAAGCCTGGCGCAGGCAGTTTTTGGTGGAAATAACATTCCAGCAATTTTAGTCATAGATGGTACCTACATATACATACAGAAAAGTTCACAGTTTAATTTCCAACGTCGATCATTTAGTCTTCACAAACGACGTCCACTTGTGAAACCAATGATGGTCGTTAGTACAACCGGCTACGTTGTCAGTGTTATTGGTCCATACTTAAGTGATGGTAAAAATAACGATGCCAGCATATAAAAACATGCCCTCATCAGCAATATTGAAAAAATGAGAGAATGGTTGCAAGAAGATGATGTTTTTATTGTGAATCAAGGATTCAGAGATTCAATCGACCTACTTGAAGATTTAGGCATTCAAACGGAAATGCCTGCTTTCTTGCAGAAAGGATGGAAACAGCACACAGTGGAGGAGAGCAATGCAACACGATTAGTAACTAAAATAAGATGGGTAGTTGAATCTGTCAATGGTAGGGCAAAAACATGGAAGTTTCTAGATAATGTTGTACCCAATTCACAGATACCATATATTGGCGAATATGTGAAACTGGTGTGTGCTATTTCGAACAAGTATCGTCAAGGACTGAGTGCTAGTCGTGTCACAGATGAAGAAATTGGTTCGAAAATGCTGCACCTATCTAAACAAAGTAATGAGCTCATGCAGAAGGTGGAATTTGAGGGTCTAGACAAGAAGAGAAATCCTTGGGAAAATAATGAAGCCTCAGATATCATAATTCCTGACTTTCCAAGGCTTGATGAAGAAGACTTGCGAAATATTACTTTTGGAGTATACCAACTGAAGTTAGCAAAATCTTACACCCATGAGCACCTTAGTGAGGATAGAGGTTATGATTTATTAGTGCATAAAGACCAGAATGGACTTCTAATGGCCAAAATTCAGAGCCGGCATGTGTCCAGTAGAGCGTACAAACTCTGGCTTGATTATGATCAATATTCAGTCAGAGGTTGGTACTGCCAATGTCGAGCCAGAGCCCGTGTTGTTGGTACGTGTGCGCACATAGCAGCCGTCATCTGGTACCTTGGATATGCACATCATCAAAATGCACCTTTTAATTCGATCTCTGACTGGAGTTCTTATTTGAATGATGCGCAAGACCTTCCTGAACCTCAGTTGATTGATGATGATGATGATGATGATGATGACGACGATGATAAAAACGGTGGTGATGATGATGATACAGCTGACATTGAAGAGTAATAAATCATTTAAATAAGTTACAAGTTGCTTGTGAAGTAATTAGTCCAGGTAAAAAAACAGTCAATAATGTTATATCAGATTTCTCTGTAGTTTTAATAATGTATATCATTTTGAATGATCTAAGTACATACTGTTTTGGACCGTGTAACTTGGACATAAAATTCTTTGTGAACAGGTCATTATAAGAACATGCATTTGCTTGCTTAATATTTTTATTAAAACTTAGAATAATAACTATACGGATAATTTAATAGTACTGCGTTGTACATTCCAGTCAAGTTATATACTGTATGTATTCTAGTTATATATGTGTACATAATTAGTTCTTTTAAACATACAGTGATGATGCACAACATTTAGATTTTTTGTGACGATAATTGTATGGATAAATACTCTCATATGTGCTATGATGTTAGCTCATTTGTACTGAAATTGTTATCGACAAAGGGCCTGATGTCAATATTCTTCTTACCATACATTACGCATGTAAAAGTCACACCATATGTTTGCTTTTAGGGGAAATGGTAGATAATGTTTGAAAATCTGCTGAAGCGACATTCCCCAAACCCGAAACCAATTTGAAACTAATAATATTGCGAGCGTGTCCTTTGTTGATCATTACTTCATAAAATGATTTTCTTTCTCTCTAATTCATCCAAATTGTCCATTGTGGATAGTTAAGTTTTCGTTTAAGTACTGGCATTCTGGAATAAAAGTGTTATTGAATACACTTAGTGATGTGGAAACTAGCTTTGCAAAGATTGTTAACATGCAATGTGTTTAAGTAGCTGTTTTTTTATCGTAATTTTGTTTTCTCAAATACATACTCTACACTTTATTGTGCCAACTCTCAAAGTCAATTGTGAATTGGTTCTGTATAAAGTCGCATGTGCTAGGCTAACATCGTGATATGCTTGCGTGATGAACAACATCTTAGGTGAATCATTATTCGGATAACCGATTTCTCTGTTTGCAATTGACAAATGACAATTTCTATTCTTCAACTTCTCCTTCTTAACACAGTGTATGTCTTTATCAAAGTGTATGTCTTATCACAGTGTATGTATATAGCAACAGGTAAGTATTACATCATTAAAATTAGTTTCACCCCCCAAAAAACTACATTTTAATATAAATAATACAAAACCTGTTGCTATTGCGTAGCTGAATTTGTCAGTTTGGTGGGAGATTGATGATCCCACTACTGGCCTGTAGAACAGAAGACTACTGCCATATAGTATATCCGCATGTGTCACTTTTTGAGCTATGACAATCAGACCCAAGGAAAATATGCCTTCGCTTTGGTGAGCCAACAAGCAAAGGTAAAAGGAGAAGGTAGTGTGAGATCGCCAAAATGTGGCTTTCATCACATCCTCCAGTCACTAATGAGTTAGATATGCCAATGAGGTAGCAATGGTTCGAACCTCATGAGCTTTAATTTCATGAATGAAAGGTCACCCTCAGGAAAGGACTGATAAACTATCCTGATAGTATATGCAATCCACTTCGAATTGGTGGAAGCTGAAACATCAGCCAAACCCTTAAGGGGGAGGAAAAGACATTCCTACCATTTCTTTTCCCTTTAGAGGCTGCCAAATAAAAGCATAAAGCTGTAACTGGGCATAAAAGTCTTGTTCATCCCCAACACAGATATGACTGAGACTGGGGATCTCAATCATGAGTGGAGCAACCAGTGGAAGCTGGTGTTTGCTACAAACCTGGTTGGCAAAGGAGAAAAGATGACTTATAATTCCACTGAACTTTAACAGCCTGGCTCTATGGATAGGCCACGAAGTTCACTCCTTCAATGTGCAGACACTAATGAGAGCAAGAAAACAGGCCTGAGGGTAAGGCTTTTGAAGCAAACTTCACCCAATGATTCATAGGGAGTTTTAGTTAGAGACAGCAAGATGCAAGAGAGATTCCATCCAGGCATAAGTGAGCAAGATACCTGTCCTGGAAGCTCGAAATACCTGAACAGGTCTGCTAAATGAGAGTCCGTCCCAGTGGCCGGGCCTATCGAAAATTTGAGTGTGTTTAATAGGGCAGCCCTATAGCTCTTGATAGTAGAACATTGTTTCTCTTCAAAAGGGAAGAGAAGAAAATCAGCCACTGCACTCATAGAAGGACAGCCAGAATAGACATGTTTCATACTGCACCAATCCCCAAGGATTCTACACTTGGCATCATAGACCTTAGATGTAGATCATCTCCTGGACTGATTATGAACTTGGCGACTTGTTCAAAAACTGGTCCTGGCGGAGAGATTGTTTGAGATGAGCCAAGTGAGAAGGTGGAGAATTTGTGGGCTGTTGTGTGGGAGAGAGCCCCTGTGCCACGACAGGAGGTCCCTCTTCTGGGGTAATGTCCTGGGATGGCCCACTAGCAGGATGAGAAGATCGTTGAACCACAATCATTGGGGCCACAGAGGGGCTATCAAAATGAACTGAGCAGTGGAGTTCCTTACTTGTGAAGTACCAGAGGGTTGATCCTGAAGGATGGGAAGGCATAAGCAAACAGTACGATCCCACTTCAGGCTGAAAGTGTCCACTGCCCAAGTCCTCTGGATTGGGACAGGGGAAATGAAAAAGGGGAGCTTGTTGTTTAGCCTTCAAACAAGTCTACCAGTGGTGTCCCCCAAAGTTGGAACAGGGAATCTGCTATGGATTGGTGTGTTGACTATTCTGTGGGAATTATCTTCCCTTTCCTTGACAGACTGTCCTCCAAAATATCTTTTTATCAGATGATGTTGGAAATCCACACCTAGAGAAATCTGAGCATTAAGAGGGACCCTGTGTGGTTTCCAGCTCACAAGAATGAGAAACTGGAGAAGGCACAAGTACAGTGAGCCAAGGGAAACCAGGTCCGTTGCAGTGTACAAGGTCCCCAGCTGAGAAAAGGACAAGCCGACAATGTTATCATTAATTTCAGTGTGTGCCTCCAACAGGGACTGGATCTTGACTACTATGTCCCAAAGAACAAGGACTAATCCTGTGTGTGAGGAAATTCATCCCCACATTGATGAAATGTTGCTTTAACTGGGGCTGTATGGCTTTAAAGACCTTCACCGACAGACCCTGTAGTCAGTCAGGATGATATTGCTTCTTGGCTGGTTCAATCGACCAGTAGCGGATGCGAAGGACCAGTATTGCTGGTCTCTGAGATACCAAGAAGCTAAGGAGGGATTGAGCCCTTTGAAAAGAGTCTCTGCTTCCAGGGGGGCAGCTCTCTGAAGGTTCTTACTGTGCTCTAGTAAGACCTTGGATGTGTCCAGAGCAGCATCCCTGCAGAGGTGGAAAGCTCTGCTGACAAGGCATGGACAAGTATAACATATGCCAAGATGTTTTTGCTGCTGCTTCCAACAAACAATGAAGTACAATTGGCAACAGAGATTCCTCCTTCAGCAGGTTGAATGACACTGCTGAAAAGTGGTTGGCATCGGAGGCTGAAGTTACTAGTGACCTAGCCTTTTGTCCTTAAGTTTCCAGTGTGTTTAAACTCAGAGGCAGACCCAGGTCCCCATGGAAATACCCACCTGAGTCGCTGAGGCATCCAAAGTGAGATGTTTAAATGGTCAGGAATGGGTATGAACCTTATAGTTAGATGCAGAGACCAAGGGTCTCAATGTGGGGGGGGGGGGGTGAAGACCACCCATACATTGTCGAAAGACCTGGCCCTTACTAAACCTTTGGGAAAACACCTTAATTGTAACCAAGTGAGGAACAACAAGAGATCTGGTTGAGTGTTAGCCCCAGAAATTTTCTCCAAGCTGGAAAGATTTGTAGTGTCACCTGAGTCTGAAGGCTTGGGACACAGATAACTGGGCAAAATATGGTTAACCTTGTTTACTGCTTTGTTGAAAGACAAGATCTTGTCCTCCTCTGCCGCCTTTACCGACAGATGGGAAGAGGCAGAGGTTCCGCAGAAAGGGCATGCCTGTTCTGAATCAAACTCATGAGAAAGGACAAAGACAGAAAGGACGTTTCCATCCTGTTCTCAAATCCTGGGAGGCAGGACTATGTAACCCAATATCCCTCTGATGGGGGGGGGGGGGGACTTGGGGGAATGAGGGACCTGAATCCATAAATTCTTATGTGGAGCTAACAGACTGTCACTAGTAGCATACTCAGCAGGTCGGGAAGAAAGCACAACCCCCTACCTCGTTTTAACCCAAGGATGCAAGAGGAAGATGTAGGTCCATGGCCTGCAGCATCGACCTCTCTATCATGTGGCAAAGGTCCTGAAGGCCATGGTCACTTGCTGGGAAAGGGCCAAATGCTTCCCTGCGGTAGTAGGCTCCACATCTCATTGGAATGTACAGGGATCAAAGGAAAAGGGGGATGCCAATCTGTTCTCCCTCCCTAGTCTGGTGTCTGTACACAAACTCCTAATCCCCAAAGGGATGAAACTGCAGTCTGTAGGCAGGAGGGTCTATCAGCCTGATCCTTATCCCTGTGCTGAATGGGCTCCAATAATCAGTGACTGGTGACTGGTGCTCATTCAATGACTGGTGCCCAGTGCATGGTGATTGGTCAATGACTGGTGACTGGTGACCGGTCAGGCGACTCGGGTCTGTAAGACCTTTCCCCTTATCTGATAGACTTAGATCTGAGCTCTCCCCTTATCGGATGGCTCAATCCAATCACCAACAATGGTCCCCTGAAACTGAAAGCATGCTGCTCCCCCCTTATGGGGGGCCATGACTCAATTTTAGTCTGCATCTGTGGGCAAGTAGATGGTGCTGCTCCTCCCTCTCAGGGGGGCATGACTCTTTGCCCTTCTGGATGGAAGAAGGTGCTGCTCCCCCCCCCCAACAGGAGGGTGTTACTCACTCTCTGTCCCAGTGGAAAAGAGAGGGAGGGCATGACTCACTCTCCACCCATTTATAACCTCCCTTGGGAGTGGGTCCACTAACCCTAAGAGTCTCAGAAAAGACTATGGTATTCCTTCCCTGAAACCCGATGGACTTAGAGAAGAAAAACTCCACAAATTCTGAGGAAGACAAAGACAGAGCTCTCTTCCTTCCTTTTAGTATGACTAGTTCAGCAAGGTCCCAGACCTCATCTGACAAGAGATAGGGAAGAGGTGTGGGTGTCCCAGGGGGCTTTCCTGTGGCCACACCCACCCACACCCTGCTTAGCCATTGCTGCAAGAGAATGCTGTAAAGATTTATTCATAAACTTCTATATAAGTGTATAAATGTATTTGCATGAACTAAGTCTACCCTAATATGATAACAGCAAGAACTCACCTTATCTAGGTGTTGTCTCAGAGAATTAAAACAATCACAGATGTTTTAATGCAAAAAGGAAGCAATGCTAAGCTGAGAATGAATGGTGTTCGATAACTAAACACATAACATAAAGAGAAAACTGGTGTGTGACATTTCTTTCTGAGACTAAAAATAACACTAGTCACATTAAAAGAAAATGTGAAATATGATGATTCCTTACTGTAATAAACAATAAAGAGAATCAATATGAGTCCGCAGAACAAATTTACTTAAGATAAGGCAATAAAAACAACCTAATAATACTGAAGATAATTAAAAAATGACGTCGACCAGCTTTATTCAAGAACTGGCAATGAACAATGACTAAATTAGCAAAAAACCTAGTTGGTAAGAGTGCTAATAATAAAGAATACTATCCAAAACTTATTACAAGAATGAACTGGTGTTCGATAACTAAACACACAACATAAACGAAAAAACTGGTATGTGACTTGCTTTTCCAAGATTAAAATAGCATAAGTCACATTAAACAAAAATGTGAAACATGAAGATTCATTACTGTAATAAAACAAGAAAAAGAATCAATATGAGTCCGCAGACCAAATTCAGCATGGATAGGGATATTTACTAAATACCTACCTGAGCTAGAAATAAATTCTCAACAATAATAGTTACGCTAACACCCCTGTGGGGAAAGAACCTAAATGCAAGGTTATACCAAACATAACTAGAAAAAATGTGAATAGCTCCAAGCGAGCTCAATTTGAACAGAAAAAATTCTTGATCAGGGGTAATTCCACACGATAAAAACGATCCACATAAAAAGATAACTCAAATTGCGACGTAAAACACTAAGTGAAGGCAATTTCTCTACAACATAAAATTTAAGCAGCCCATAATCGCAGCAACCAGAAAAAGAATGAAGAACAGTGTGCTGGGCAAGGTGTCTGCGGGGTGGACAAAGGGCGATTCTGTTCTAGAATCTACTGGTTCACCCTAATGGAAGGACAAATTCTCGTCATGCGTTCAGGGTATTTTCTGCCTGGAAAAGTACCAGCTATGCAATAGCAACAGGTTTTCTATTTATGATATTAAAATACAATATCACCAGCTATATTGATAAGGAATTTTATTTTGAATCATGAGATGAAAAAATTTCCAGTTTTTGTTAGTTCTCACCACAAAGACTGAACCTCAAGCAGGCGACATACATGCCAAAAAGTGACATTTGTTTAAAAACTGGAGCATAACCTCATTGAAAACCCAATGTTGATAAGACCATCCATTAAGGAGAAGTATCTATAACAGGATTTTTGAAGATGGTTACCATCATGGCCATCTTGAACATTAGATCTGCACCATGTTCATTTAGGCTCAACTACACATTATAAGAATCCTTTTGGAGAAAAACCCTTGCTGATATGACCATCCATTCAGGATAAGTAGTCACAATAAAAGCTTAAAGCTGGCTGCCATATTGGATGTAAGACAGGCACTACTTTCATTTAGGCCCAACTAGACATCATAGGAAGTCATTTGGTAAAAAAAACACATGCTGATACAACCATCTATTCAAAAGAAGCAGTGATAACAAGATTTTCAAAACGGCCACCATGGTGGCCATATTGGATGTCAAATCAGTATCTTTTTATTTAGGACCAACTTGGCATCATAATAAGTCATATTGGATTTCTGAGGGACACCATTTTCATCTACAAAGAAACTAGACCAAGGTAATTCTCCAAGTAGTGTTTAGGTGTGGTGATAACAAACTTGCATACATGTGACAGAACCAGGATTTCAAACCAGTAGATTTACAAATTTTGATCAGCAGATTGGCTTCTAAAAAGGTAGATTTTGTATCGGCATACAATTTACGTGTTTTAAGGGGATTGAAAACAAAACAAGTTCATTTTGTCACATAATATGTATTCTCTTCATATTATAATAAAACACAAATTTTGAACATGAATCAGATTCAGAATCTGATAGAAAATGTTACAATAATAGTTAGTTAATATGAGCCAGTATATTGTTAATTAAATGAAAAAGGAAGAGTTGTACATCTCACAGTTCACTGCAAAGATTTTTTTATAAAATCCACAGGCATTTTTAGTTTCCTTCACAAGATGACTATCTGGTGACCACTGGTGACATTCACTGTGATTGTTAACCTTCACACTTAGCAGGCTCTAAATAGATTTCTGGTCCAGATTTCACCTTGAATCACTCTGGATTTTCTGAAGAATGGAGAATGTCCTCTCTGTGTCAGCATTGGAATGTGGCAATGATAGGACAACTACACTCAGTCTGGAAAGAAGTTCTAACTTAAGTTTTCCTGTTGCTGGGTTTCTGAGGCTGCTGACTGATCTCCAATACTGCTCCAAGCTCATTTCACCCCGAGGAGTTTTAATCAAAGACTCACGGTCATCATGGATTACCTTTGATCCTTTTATTACTTATAACACCTCAAACAACATCCTGCATTCGGCCTTAAACTCTCCAAATTACAACAATAAGGTAATCAATTAGCCGCGTGTTGTGTACACATGCTAGCCGTTATTTAACAATTGTAATCCGACTACTCAACCACGCATCGTCGCACCGTCGTAGCATAGGTGGAAAATTTCCGATTCCCAGTAGACTGGTTCTGGCTGGTTTATCTAATGTGTTGATAGAACGCGTAAAAAAAACGGGTTTTTAAATTTAAAAAAATCTTGAGATTTTCAACAGCGGTAGATTTCGACTACTAAATGGTATGTGCGGTAGACGGCCTTTAAAACTGTATTTTTGGCCTACTGCCAGTAGAATCACATGTATGAACTTGTGCTAGCAGACAGACAACAGATGGATGGACAGAGAGAGGATGGATTATAAACAGGCCATCCCATAAACTCTTCTGCTCTATGACCAGAAGATAAAAAACTGACTGCAACTCTCCTTGTCATCCTACCTGTGCTATTGTATAGTCAGAAGCACATGCTGCCTGGAGACCCTCTACCCCACTGATACCAATCCCAACATGTGAGGCCTGTAAAAAGTACAAAAACAAAAGATTGTCAGGAAGCAGTCTTTTATAAGGCATCAATTAAATTTCTACATATTAGGCAGTACTTGTAGATGACTTTCTCCGTATGTACTTGAATGTTGGTATAGCAAAGTGTAAATCACATGTTCTTTTCACCCTTGTGTCACTGTCATTTAATTTCCAAGATTGTCAGTTAAAGGTCAAACCTTTTCAGTCCAATAATGGACCTAATCCAAAACCCAAATAAAAACTAGAAATGAGGAACATGGATGCCTAAAGACAGTGCCTGAAATGACCTAACACAAAACCTAGAAATGATTAACATGATTAACATGGATGCCTAACCACAGTGCCTGAAATGACCTAACACAAAAACTAGAAATGTGCTTGAGGAACATGGATGCCTAACCACAGTGCCTGAAATGACCTAACACAAAAACTAGAAATGTGCTTGAGGAACATGTATGCCTAACCACAGTGCCTGAAATGACCTAACACAAAACCTAACAAGAGTAACACAAGAAATTATGCTCTACCATGGTCATGGCAAGTCATAACAACACTGAGTATGTTTATAAACTAAGACATATTCTGGACTTATCCTACTAAGCTTTTTTTATTTTTTGTCTTAACTAGTTACACAGCATTATCAAAATACTATGAATAGGTGAATATCCATTTAAACAAATTATGCAAAATTTATCCCACCCACCCACCCAAACAAAGAAAGATTTTGAGAAACATATTGGTATTTTGACTGGCATTTACATTAATTCGCAGTTTGATGAGAGGCAAATGCAGGCCAATCTGTTAAGTAAGCATTATTGTGCATTCAGAGGGTGGTAAGTCAAGAAACTTACAATACACCCATTATATAAGGAAAAGTAAGTATGCAGTTTCCACTCTGTCAGAGAATAAACAAGAAACCTAAATACTACAAATCATAAAAATTGTAACAAGTATTAAACTGATACAAATTTTGATAGGAAACTAAATTAATTAAATATTTACACTGAAGATTACCCAGCAGTATATGATGGGTAGTCAATAATTTCTGTCACTCATGAGCTACAATAAATTGCCACACTTTTCAGTGGTAAAATGGATTTTTAAGAGATAATTAAATCTTCCATCTTAAAATGTCTTGTATTAGCATTAAGATAAAATAAGAATTCTTTATTTCAGACTGCATGGTCCATACATCTAAATTACAATATAAAATACAGAAGTATTTTAAACATAAAAGATCATACGTGTCTTATGTACAAATATACCGACCCATCTATAACTACAGAATGTGTCTGTCATTGCTAAGAACAAATTGAATGATAACATCACACAAAAGTCCCCATCGCATATTATATTACTGTAAGTCAATAAACTACAGAGGATGGATTATGAACAAGCCATCCCATAAACTACAAAATATGACTATTGATCACTTTTCTTTGATTAGGTAGAGCTAAGTCATTATATTCTGCATTGTTTACCTTTAAATTAAATGTTTCCAAGATGGACATACATTTAAATTGGCCATTCCACATAAGTTCTTTGCTGTATTTGAAGCATTAATGGAGAGAAAAGAACCGAATGGCTACCTAATGTGTGCTTGTGATATGGTTTTATTATTAGGTAGGTTTACCAAGCATTAGAATTAATTAGTACTTGATGGGTGACCACCATCTTGCTGAGAGAGCAATAATGATGAACATTTCAGTAACATCTATCATCCATCAAAATATATAAAAATGCCGATAAAATAATATAAACAGATTTTGTAAAAAATGTAAAAATCTTCAAGTTCAAAATCGAAACTGAATTTTTCCTTTATTGAGAAAGAGAAGGAATGTATACACAGAAATCAAACTTGGTCCTCACAAAACACTCTCATGCATTATCACAACATACAACCTGTAACACCAAGAATACAGAGGTAACACTGGGAAAAGTTTTGCAATACTGGGAAACTGATCTTTCAATTCAATTTTAGGGGTCAAATTTCCACTAGATTAGAACTTCTACTACTTCTTAAGCACATATTTCTGTTTTACTTAAAGGATCATGTGCATATTGTGAACCTGACATTCACCTTTAGTGGTTGTATATGGTGATAATACTTTAAACTTTCAATGCCCTAGATATTTCTAATTCTACATCATGTTTCCAGTTCTTTCTAGTAGCTTGATATGTCGTCTGGTATATAAGTCCTAGATATTTCTAATTCTACATCATATTTCCAGTTCTTTCTAGTAGCTTGATATGTGGTATGGTATATAAGTCCTAGATATTTCTAATTCTACATCATGTTTCCAGTTCTTTCTAGTAGCTTGATATGTGGTATGGTATATAAGTCCTAGATATTTCTAATTCTACATCATGTTTCCAGTTCTTTCTAGTAGCTTGATATGTGGTATGGTATATAAGTCCTAGATATTTCTAATTCTACATCATGTTTCCAGTTCTATCTAGTAGTTTGATATGTCGTCTGGTATAAGTCCTAGATATTTCTAATTCTACATCATGTTTCCAGTTCTTTCTAGTAGCTTGATATGTCGTCTGGTATAAGTCCTAGATATTTCTAATTCTACATCATGTTTCCAGTTCTTTCTAGTAGCTTGATATGTAGTATGGTATATAAGTTCTAGATATTTCTAATTCTACATCATGTTTCCAGTTCTTTCTAGTAGGTTGATATGTCGTCTGGTATAAGTCCTAGATATTTCTAATTCTACATCATGTTTCCAGTTCTTTCTAGTAGCTTGATATGTGATCTGGTATATAAGTCCTAGATATTTCTAATTCTACATCATGTTTCCAGTTCTTTCTAGTAGCTTGATATGTGATCTGGTATAAGTCCTAGATATTTCTAATTCTACATCATGTTTCCAGTTCTTTCTAGTAGCTTGATATGTGGTCTGGTATAAGTCCTAGATATTTCTAATTCTACATAATGTTTCCAGTTCTTTCTAGTAGTTTGATATGTGGTATGGTATATAAGTCCTAGATATTTCTAATTCTACATCATGTTTCCAGTTCTATCTAGTAGTTTGATATGTGGTATGGTATATAAGTCCTAGATATTTCTAATTCTACATCATGTTTCCAGTTCTTTCTAGTAGCTTGATATGTCGTCTGGTATAAGTCCTAGATATTTCTAATTCTACATCATGTTTCCAGTTCTTTCTAGTAGCTTGATATGTGATCTGGTATATAAGTCCTAGATATTTCTAATTCTACATCATGTTTCCAGTTCTTTCTAGTAGCTTGATATGTGGTCTGGTATAAGTCCTAGATATTTCTAATTCTACATCATGTTTCCAGTTCTTTCTAGTAGCTTGATATGTCGTCTGGTATAAGTCCTAGATATTTCTAATTCTACATCATGTTTCCAGTTCTTTCTAGTAGCTTGATATGTGGTCTGGTATAAGTCCTAGATATTTCTAATTCTACATCATGTTTCCAGTTCTTTCTAGTAGCTTGATATGTCGTCTGGTATAAGTCCTAGATATTTCTAATTCTACATCATGTTTCCAGTTCTTTCTAGTAGCTTGATATGTGGTATGGTATAAGTCCTAGATATTTCTAATTCTACATCATGTTTCCTGTTCTTTCTAGTAGCTTGATATGTGGTCTGGTATAAGTCCTAGATATTTCTAATTCTACATCATGTTTCCAGTTCTTTCTAGTAGCTTGATATGTCGTCTGGTATAAGTCCTAGATATTTCTAATTCTACATAATGTTTCCAGTTCTTTCTAGTAGCTTGATATGTCGTCTGGTATAAGTCCTAGATATTTCTAATTCTACATCATGTTTCCAGTTCTTTCTAGTAGCTTGATATGTCGTCTGGTATAAGTCCTAGATATTTCTAATTCTACATCATGTTTCCAGTTCTTTCTAGTAGCTTGATATGTCGTCTGGTATAAGTCCTAGATATTTCTAATTCTACATCATGTTTCCAGTTCTTTCTAGTAGCTTGATATGTGGTCTGGTATAAGTCCTAGGTTTAGGATATTACCTGAATCATTCCCACATCATTAGCACCATCACCTATTGCCAGGGTAATTGCCTTTACTGTTTTCTTCACAAGTTCCACCAGTTCAGCCTTCTGCAAGGGGGATACTCTGAAACAAGAGAATGCATAATTATATGTAATTCCATACTCTGAAACAAGAGAATGCATAATTATATGTAATTCCATACTCTGAAACAAGAGAATGCATAATTATATGTGATTCCATACTCTGAAACAAGAGAATGCATAATTATATGTGATTCCATACTCTGAAACAAGAGAATGCATAATTATATGTGATTCCATACTCTGAAACAAGAGAATGCATAATTATATGTGATTCCATACTCTGAAACAAGAGAATGCATAATTATATGTGATTCCATACTCTGAAACAAGAGAATGCATAATTATATGTGATTCCATACTCTGAAACAAGAGAATGCATAATTATATGTGATTCCATACTCTGAAACAAGAGAATGCATAATTATATGTGATTCCATACATATTGATTATCCAATAAAAAAACTTATTATCAAAAGAGATACAAATATTTTGCATACTAAGTTCTGTCATGGTTAGAGAGTTCTGGCTATATAATTGACTTTTTTCCAATAAACAAGTACTACCGCTACTAATAGGACATCGCTTCTAAACCAGAAGGGTGTATTAACAAAAGGCATAGCTAGGCAAGTTTCTAATGTATGCAATGTCTTGGGGCTGGAGGGGGAGGGGGGGGGGACCTAAAAAATGATATCTTGATTTCTCTACATTATGCACATGTGTCTGTGTAAGCTTGGCTATGCCCTTGTTCATTGACATATATGTTAGATTTTAATTTTAATTTAATATAATTCTGAATTTAAAGAAATTTGATAATATATAAAGCTCTTATCAGCTACCTATTTACCAACGAATGCTGCAGTTTTAGGGCATTTAGCTAAACAAAACTCATATAGGTATATAATCTCAATTACACAGTACTTTTGACTGACCTGCAGCAAATAACGGCTTTACATGATACTGCAATGTCCAGAAAATCCTGTCGACAGTCACATGACAAGGCATACTTCAATGTCTGGAACAAGAACAGACATATTAACCATTCATTACAAAACAGAAGGTACACTGTATATACATTTTAGTGGGTACAGTGTATATACATTTTAGTGGGTACAGTGTATATACATTTTAGTGTTACATTGTATATACATTTTAGTGGGTACAGTGTATATACATTTTAGTGGGTACAGTATATATACATTTTCGTGGATTCCCTGCATATACATTTTAGTAAGATCCAAATAATGACAATCAATTAAGAAGTGCAGAGACTTCACTTGAAAATTTATGTAATCATTTCAGATTCCACTTGAACCAATGTACTTGACATTATAAACAGTAAATGTAATTGAAAAGCATTATGAACTCTGGTTGGTACTAGGGTGCTAACTTTTTGTTATTTGTGCATTCAGCAATTTCAGAAAAACTTTTTTCGGTTTAAAAACAAAGTTAAATGAGGTGCTTACTGTAAAGTGGTCACTGCGTGATGGAGTGGTTTATATTTTGTAATTATGGTATGGTAGACTTTAGCAAATTTTCAGATATGGCAAAGCAGGAAGTAATATGACTGCACAATATTTTGATTTAACAAAGTATGTTTACTAGTCCCAGGTGTTAATGATAAACAGGTGTTCACTGTAGAGTGTTGTAGGTAATTTTTGGTACACTTTTCAGTATTTATTTTAACAAGTTCCAATGTGTTCATCATAAGCAGGTTCCATTATAATGTGTTGTCCGTCATTTTTGGTACACTTTTTTTGTATTTATTTTTACCAATCCCGAGGTGTTCATAATAAACAGCTTCTATTGTAGTGTTGTTGGAAAGTTTTGGTACCCTTTTTAGTATTTTTTGTTTACAAATCCAAAGGTGTTCATCATAAACAGCTTCCATTGTAGTGTTCTTGGAAAGTTTTGGTACACTTTTTAGTATTTTTTGTTTACAAATCCGAAGGAAATACATCATAAACAGGAGTCCACTGTAGTGTGTTGTTGGTCCTTTTTGGTACATTATTTAGCTGTGATTTTTTACCAATACTTAAGTGTTCATCATAAACAGGAGTCCACTGTAGTGTGTTGTTGGTAATTTTAGGTACACTTTTAGTATTTATTTTTACCAGTCACAAGGTGTTCATCATAAACAGCTTCCAATGTAGCATGTTGTAGGTCATTTTTGGTACACTTTTTAGTAATTTTTGTAATCAGTCCCAAGGTGTTCATCATAAAACAGCTTCCAATGTAGTGTCTTGTAGGTCATTTTTGGTACCCTATTTAGTAATTTTTGTAATCAGTCCCAAGGTGTTCATCATAAACAGCTTCCAATGTAGTGTGATGTAGGTCATTTTTGGTACACTTTTTAGTAATTTTTGTAATCAGTCCCAAGGTGTTCATCATAAACAGCTTCCAATGTAGCGTGTTGTAGGTCATTTTTGGTACACTTTTTAGCATTTTTTAAGATCAGTCCCAAGGTTTTCATCATAAGCTGGTTCAACTGTAATGTATTGTCAGTCATTTATGGTACAATTTACAGTATTTATTTCTTCCAGCTCTACAATTATATATACCCAACAAAATAATAATTATCCTTTTTTAAAATACCTTAAGTTTGCACAATTTTAATAAGAAAAAGTTTTCTGTACCAAATACCAAAGAACCCAAAATATTTAAAAATTTTAAGAATTTATGGTGTTAGGAAAATTAGACGATACAGTAGATTATTTTAAAATCATGTTTGGGTCTGATTAACATGACATAGAATTCCAACTTGCAGCCAAAAAGGCTGTAGGAATTCATAATATCTGTTAGAATCTCATGGGAACAGACTTGATGGAAAGTACTAAAAAATTACATCTTATGACATTCAAACAAGCAGATTAAAAACACATTCACAATGACAGCTATACCCAGCTGAATTTCAGGGTATCGCTTCACAAACCAAATGCAAGTTATAAATGATTGTTAAGTATGTATGTAACATTACAATTATGGGTTTCTGTCAGGTTCTATACTTTGTTTTATTGAGCTGAGAAAAATATGGTACTGGTTCAACTGAAGCAGTGGCCAATATATATCTTTGATAGCTCAATAAACAATGTACTGAGCAAAACAGAAGCCTGTACCCCTGGTAATTGTTTTATTGCTTCCATACTGTCATCTAAAAATATCCCCATGTGAGCACAATACATTCTTTTGCAGAGCTGAAATAATGTGAGGAAACAAATACATTATTTTAATGTTAAGCAAGTGTGACCTGTTCAGTCAATCAAACAGTTCAAGTGACAGGGCTTTAAAGTAATTAACTTTAAGACAGTTTGGTACCATGAAAGAAAGATCAGCTTTACTCAAGTTACAAAACCAGAAACAACTGAGACAGTTTGGTGCTTTCAAAGAAAGAGAGAACATGCAAATATTATGAGGTGCAGCATAAATGAATCATAATTTACAAAGATGAAGTTATACAAAGCATATATAGTATGTGCTATTAAGTTTCCACTTCCAAAATATCCCTTAGACGTCTACAACAATTTACATGCTTTTAAAATGCTGTTAAACGAGGATAGAGGGTGATAAACCATATATTCAAATAGTCAGAATTACCAACAGTTTATCCTTTCTGCAAAAATGTTGAGATGTACAGGAATTACAAACCTTTGACTTCTTGTGATATGTTGTAAAATTTTTCAGAACTGGCTTTTATTTGACCTTCAACATTTTACCATCCTAAGCTTTAATGCCATCCTCATTCTGGCTAATTTAGTATTAGTCAAATATTTATTTTCATTAATAGTTTCAATTCTTAAATAAATGTATTGACATTTCAATTACTTATGTGTAATGATAATCATTTTAAACAAGAATTCTGCAGAATGATATTTTGTACCTGCTCTACTGAGACATATTCCAAATACCCATCAAAGTCACTAGAGCATGAAAAAATAAGTCATTACGACCTGCTTTTGCCTGTGATGAACAGTGCCCTCCACAATGAATCAAGATTCATGAATCAAGTCTCATGACTGTACACGCAACAGTGTCAATGAAATCAAGTTAAATGCCAATAACTTAACCTGACAACACTGTTCGAAAAGTGATACCTATGTTTTATCTATGTTTCAAAGTGTCACTTAAGTTATTGTATAAGCCTCTGGCATTTTAAAAAGTGGGAACTTACTTACAGTCACTGACTGCACAGTGTCTGGACAATTTCCATGTGGTTTAATTTTCAGGATTTTCATGGTCTGGTTACAAATTGTGAAAATATAATGTCGCAAATTAAAAAATAAAATATTTGGTAAATTACAGAATTACAACTATTAGGCAAGAAATTCTTGAAAACTGAACAATATGGAATATCCCCTTTACAGTATTTCTAAAGCTGTTTTGGAATTAAAATATATACAAAAAATGTCTCAGTATTTAGTTGTCCTATCTGGTAAAAAATGGTTATGACACAGATATATTGATTAATTACAATCAGATTTATCTATCTTTGATCCAACTTTTTACTGGTAGAATTGTATCAAAGATGTATCTTTTATTTAAAACTTACCAATTCTTTACCAGATAGGAAACAATTTTTATTTTTATTTTTTACTTGATTTATTAACACAGTAAATTTGAGGGTAAAAGCAAAATGTAATCTCTCCAATTTGTCAAGTGATTAGCTGATTGAATTGTTTATTTTGTTCCTGATGAGGGCATGCAAGTAAACCAAATTAGAATTTGTTAATAATTGCTATATCAACACTGATTAATCACTGAATGGATGGGGCAGTAATTTTATGACAAAACAGTTTGTAGTCACAAGTAAGGATACCATACCAAGCAGGTCTGAATATAAGACAAACAAACAATACATTATACCAACACAGGTAGATGCATACTTTTGATTTTGTTGAAAACTTTACACAACTCTGCCCTATCTCACGACCATTATTACAGTCACATGTCAGAGCATACCGCAACGTCTGTGAAAATACAATACATAGTGATCAGAGCTGAATTATAAAAATCCCCAAATATTTAGTTTTATATTGCAATAGTCATAGATTTGTAAATACAGTTGTTTTCTTGATTCAAGAGATTTTTAATTTTATTTTAATATTTTGGCACATTTTAAAATTTTTATTACTGAATTTATAACTTCAGTAATTTGGCCTACTGAATTAATTAAATGTAGTTAGTGTACTGTATTTTATTCAATGATAAACCCATACTTGATAATAAGCCTACCATCCCAATTTTTAAAAAGTGTGACAAATATCTGCAAAGGTCAGCTTTGTCTGATAATAAACACATTCCCTACTATTTAAAAAATTTATTAAGTTGGCCCCCTGGTCTTAATATGGGAGAAAGGACTTTTTTTTTAGTAAAAAATTGTTTCTCCAAGAATACTTATCTGATCACATTAACATTAGGAAATAAACTCCACTACCTCCTGAATCCAGCCCTCCAGGAAAGACAATAAATTTCGTCTTTCTCACAATATATCATGTAGACAAAGGGAAGTAAGTCTTACAGATTAACTCCCCTTGCCAACATTAGGTGGATGCATGTATACCAGATGTTCTCCAGTTTAAGCTTGAGCAAAACAAAAACAAGGATGCATGCATTTGCTGGGATTGGTTGAGATGGCTTAATAGTAATGTGATCAGGTAAGAATTCTTAGAGAAACACAATTTACTAAAATGTATCCTTTTTCCATCAACTACATTACCCGATAACATTATTACTAAGACAGTAAGTAAGAGGAGGAGGTATTGTAAGAGCATCCGACCTCTACTATACCCTTCAAGGGACAATATGATTGTATCCTCAGCAGAATTATGAATCCCGCTCCTAACATGAATGGCAGTTGTTCTGTCATGAATGGACCTGTTGATCATCTGGGCCGCCACTAGGAGAATTCATTTCTCATCTCTGAAACCAAATTATATATGAAGAAACTGGAGTAAGTCGACTTTGCATGCCAGCTAACTGCCTCCACAATATCTTAAACTGAAGTGTTGGATTCAAAAGCAAAACTCATCAAAACTGCTTTTAAATTAATTTCATGAGCAGAGATCTTCACGAGGCTTACTTGATCCTGAGAGAGCTCAGAATGTCAGCTGTATGACCCACTTAAGCCATAAGGTCAGTGCTTGAGAGGTTATATCTTATTTTCTGCATTAACAGACAGAAAGAGCCACTGCTGTGGATGCTTTTCATGCGCTTCAGATAGTACTTGAGTGCATGAACCAGGTCCTGCACCTTTGCCCCTCTCCATTGGTCGATCGAGAAGAGGGGATGAATGACTATTTTCAGACTGCCTGTAGATGACTACCTGTTCTTGGAGATGAAACCAGGTTGCATCATCAGGATGACCAAACTGGAGGTAGTTCAGGTGGACAGACAGGGCATGCAGTTCACTCACTAAACATGCCAAAGTTAGGACTATCAGAAAACATCAAAGTCAGGAGAAGTTCCATCTCGAAAACAAAAAGTCAGCCAGTCGAGCCTTGACATGTTGAAACTGGACAATAAGTAATACAGATCCATGTTTTGACCAATATCTTCTCTCCCATGATGTATGAATGTGTCAGAATCATGGAGCAAAAAATCTTTGATAGTGATTTGGGCTAATTTCTTGTCCTCAAATAGTCAAAGTTAGAAGTTAGCCAATTTAGGAACAATTGCCAGAAGAGAGGTGACACTGTTGTCTACACCAATCTACAAAGACATACCACCTTCCCTTGTATGCCTTCAAAGTGGAGGCCCATCTAGCTGTTGAGATCCATAATTAAAAAGCTAAACTTTTTCCCGCACAAGGCTTCCCTGACAAGAGCCAAGTATGAATGAACTGTCCAGACATGGATGAAAATTTGGTGACCTTGGTTGTTGGAGCAATGTGGGATCACCATTATCTACCTGTGACCATCTATTACAAAGTCATGAAAATCATTGACCCAGGATTTCTCCCACTGGAATGGAGCAATCAGAACCTCTCTTAAACTCTACCTTTGAAACCAGGATCAATGGTCTCAAGGCCTACACCCACATCTCCCCAGCTGATCAATAGGGAATTGACTACCCAGGCCTTGGGATTTGGAAATGGAGAGACAAAGGTGGGCAGTTTGTCGCCAAGAGGTCTTTCATCGGGTGGTCCCACACAGTACAAAAGCAATGACAGGTGGGTGTAGAGACCACTTCATGTGCAGCAGTTGGTCTTTCCTTGACAATGAATTTTCCAAGATGTTAAGCCTGCCCAGAATCGGGTGGACTTGCACCAAGATATGGTGTAGAGCGCACCAGTGGAGGAATTAACATAACATTACACACAGTTCTGGTGATTTGGTTCCCCCCCCCCCCCCTCTTATCTGAGGAGACAATTCACCACCACAGGATTGTCTAAAATTATCAAGATCATCCTTTTGTGAAGCAGGTACTTCGAACCACCAGAAGCATTCAAAATAGCCTATATTTCCAACAGGTTGATATGAAAAACCCTCTTCTCTGTTGTCCACTCACTGCTGACTCATGAAGTAGGGCAGTAAGTGAGTCTCCCAACCTGATAAGATGGTGTCTGATTGTGATCTCTGGTTGGGGAGCTACCAGGGGAATTTCTGCTGCTAAAAACTCCCTGTCTGGTCATAAAAAGTGATGGATTTTGGCCAAGTGCGCTATCCGATGATCTAAGTGACCAGAGTGAGGACACCACTGAGCCAGGAGTGCCAAATACAAGAGGCACATGAAGAGGTGGCTGAGATGGAACAAGTCTGCCACCACATTGAGAAAACTGTGAATAAAACTTTCTCAACGAGATGTCTTGACAAAGATCAACTCTGAAAGTTTGATGACCCTATAAATGCATTTGGTGTGGGGGGGTGGGTGGGGGGAGTCAAACAAGGTTGAGTCAGGACTTCTATACCAAGATGGACAGAATGCTAAGAAGAGACAAGATTCAACTTGGCCCTCTTCATGAGAAACCCTAAACAGCAAAGGATGGTATGTAAGTGGTTCATGTCCAGCTCCAGAAAACTTGCCAACTGTTTTGGTAAAACGTCATCCAGATAGGCTGCCATCCCTGTGGAGAAGCACATCCTAAGAGGGCAATGACACAGTCCAAGGTTTGGTGAATGCCCAGGGTCTGAGATTTAATCCAATGGAAGAGCATGGAAAATTTACACTATCATACAGAAACTTATGATACTTGTGAGATTCTGGTTGTATGTGGATGTGAAAATATGCATCTCTCAAGTTGAGACTGATCACATATTCATTTCATTTCACTGAAAGCCACACCAACAGTGCCATCTCCATCCTGAACCTTGCAGCAGCAATGAACTGATTGAGCTGGCTCAGACATATGACTGGTCACAGTTTCCCATTGGTTTTCAGCATCAGAAAGAGCCTGGTGTAAAAGCCGGGGGAGTTTGGCTTTAGAACTATCTCCACTCTCCACTTGGAGAGCATAAGTTTTATCTCCTTCTGTAAAGCATATACTTTCATGAGATCATTTGGGATTTCCACCATGGAAGGGGACAACAAAAGGGGTGGGGGCTGGACAAATGAGATGTGCAGCCCCTATAAAACAATTCAAATCACCCATGCATTGTAGGGGAAAAGGTCAATCCATATCTGCTGAAAAAGAAGGAGTCTGGTGCCAACTGGAAGGAGTCCAAAGGGCAGGAGGGATGGGGAGTCACTGTTGGGTACCAGAAGGCTTGGGGGAGGAGAAACTAAGCTTCTTCTCCCCTCTGCCAGATTGTCTGAGGGGTCTGTGGCCCCCTGAAATTCATTTGATTTCAATAGGACTGTTATTGCTATGACCGTTTGCAGATGATCATCTATCCTTTGAAACTGCATCTGACATGGCCAAATGTTGCAAGGGTTAGACAAGGACAGCTGGAGATGTAACACCTGCACTGCCTGCTTTCTGATTTCCTCAATATGTCCCCCAAACAGAAGAGGTGAGCCAAAAAGCAATGAGCACAAAGCTGCCACATGATGCACTTTAGTTAAGAATGGGAGCAAGAAGGCATCCCTTCTTGCTAAATCCAAGTTGTGTAATGCCGTTCGAGTGTTGGCCATCATATGAAGTACCACTCTTTTGATAACCTAGGCTATGTGGAATGACGATTCCCATGTGTGGTTGCAACATGCTTTTTCTGCCATGCAAAAATTTACCAAGGATGACAAATTGAGCTGTGACATCACAATGACAAAAGCTGTGACGGCCAGCTGGTTGGCCGGCAAGGTGTGAAAAGCTGTGATGGACAGCTGGTTGACTGGCATGGTGTGGAAGGCTGGAATGCCATAACCAGTCATAGCAAAGCTGCTGACTGAATTGGGTTTAACACTATCAGTGATCTCTGATCATATAACCTGTAGATGAGAGAGTTGAATAGCTGGATGGGTTGGTCGGCAACTGGGATGACAAGAGATGGCTGGTCTTGTGTATGGTAGGAGCATGTGAGATCATAATAACCTCATGCACCTGGTTTATAGGCACTAAGGTCATGCAAGCACATGCAAAGGGATTTATACCCAGTGGACTGCCATAACAAGGCATCATTTTCTCCCACATTCCCAAAAGCCCCTGTCATGAAAGTCTCAAAACAAAATCCCCAAAAGCCAACATCTTGCAAGTAGTTCACAGGAACACAGCCAACATGCATAACTTACCAGTTGGAGAAAAAGTCAACTACAACAACAAAAATATTAGAAATTTCACCAAAATAAACTGAAATAAAGTTATCACAGTGTAACAATATTGAAACTGTGGACCAATGGATGAAAAAGTTGGAAAGATGAATAAAATCCAGGAGGCTAATGATACATTTTTTTTCACGTACCAAAAGCTTAAACTGGAGAACATCCAGTATATGGGTAACCACCCAGTGGTGGCAAGGGGAGGCAATCTGTAAGAGTTGCTTCCTGTTTCTCTTTATGATCTACAGACAAGAACGACAAAAAAAAATTGTCTTTCAAGGAGGATTGGATTCAGGAGGTAGCAGAGTTTATTTCCTAATGTTAATGTACTTGGGTAATGTATTAGTGGAGAAATACCGTATCAATACAGACTGATTTTAAGAATTTTCCCCATTTTATCAAACTAAATTCTTCTTGCATCAACACTTTTACATTGAACTTACTTTGATTACACTTTGACCAAACAGAGAGGGCAGGATCACAAGGTAAACATAATTTATTTTAACCTAAATTCATGTCATTACGAAGAGATGAAAGTACAAAATTGTATACCCCATTATATTTAAATTTTCTCAATCAACAATAAAATTACACTACACCAAGCATGCATATGATAGTTACAAAACATAGCTAAGTTGGCCATTTCTTGAAATCTACTGCAAATTGTATTCATTTTGTTTAGTCTGAAACTTAAGCTCTGAAACTTGAATTCCTACAATACACATTTAAGAAAAGATCTTTATGTCAATGAGAATTTCCCTTGACATGTGTTTATGAGAATTCTCATTTCATCTGTTCACCAAAGAACACTTGAACTGAACTTTATAACACTACCTATTAGAAGAAAAAGAAAAAAAAATGATTTTCTGATTAATTTAAGAAAGAAAAAAACCATCTATATATGTGCAAGAAATACAAATTGCAGGTGACATGACAGAGTGCCACTCTGGAAAACAAATAAGAAAAATCAAACACTATGCCTCTTTCTAAAATAAGCCAAGGCAACAATTAATTTGCTTTTCATTAAAACACCACAAGAATTTCCAACTGCATATATAATTTTAACTAAGCAAATACACTTATATTTTATGACTCTGCAAAGTTTAAATGCATTTAGAAAATTCTGCTGGAAATTCTTTGCATAAAATGCCTTTTGAAAATGATTACAAACATAACATCCATGCTTGTAAGTGTCCTAATGCAGAATACAAACTTCCAAATCATGCCTAAATTAAAACTATGAAATGATGTAAAATTAGTGACACAAAAAGGCAATCTACATTCTTCTAAAATATCTCAATCATCTCTGGTGTGAAGTTATTAAAATAAATTGTTGGAACTATAATGGATATGAACAATAATGTTTAACAGTTGTACCAGGATCTACAGAATACTATGTTAAATATATAAACAGTGCCATGATGCATGTGCTACATGTATGACAGTCAGAAACTTAAACACAAAATTCTAACTTTTGCAACCATGATATCAAAGATATAGTCTTGTTCAACCAGACCTCTCATATGCCTCTGTGAAACCTTTGCCAATTGAGAGTCTGGCAACAACAACAAAAAAAGAAGCATTTCCTTGTAATGCATGAACGAGGCTTTCCTCAAATTTGGAAAAGTGTTTTGATTGGCTGATGAGATCAGGTGATGTAATACATTATGGTGATAATGATGATGCTGTCACATTCCACATAAATATGGACAGTTTCACTGGTTGATTGAGACAAAAATGGGCATCTTAAATATAAAATGGGCATCTTTTTGAAAACTGATTTTTAGTGATATCCTTTTAAGCTTACAATAGAACTTTTCTTTGAATGATTGCATAAAGTATGTCTATATAAATCTAACACAAAGTTTGACCAAAGCATCTTCTACCAGTAACAGTGATCAATGAAGCATTTCACCATACCCTCATAAGGCAGAGATTTCACAGAGCCACATGAAAGTCTGGTTGAACCAGACTAGAGAGAGACACTGTTGAAACCAAACAAATTAAATGTTCTGCTGAAGTGGGCAAAACAAGAACAGTCATGTTAATGAGTAGGAGTTCCAAAGATACCCACACTTCTCTGGCTTTAGTTAGTAATGTCCTTATGCAGAACAGTATGAATGGAGTGGATATTTCATAATGATCCAGTCTTGCTGTGTGGCATATGTTCACCCAAGATGCAGTTTGATGGTGACTAATAGAGAGCCTAAAGTAAGCCAAGTAAAACAGCTAATAGCTACATTATTTTGGTACACATCAAGTATCGCCTACACTGCACAGTTGGAGGTGCTATGTGAGTTCATATTGGAAGAATAATCCATCAACAAAAGATCACAGTGACCCACTTTTAAGCATAACAAACTTTCATTTAAGATGCATCCTCATTAAAATATGTAATGAGAATTACAGCCATGGCCGAGAGGACAGATGGACAAAGTGAATCCAATATAATGCCTTCTTCTAAATGTAAGGATATGAAAAAATGTACATTAAACAGCAGTCATAATCCTAACAAATAAAATTCTTCTACAAATCAACCTCAACATTATTCTAAAGTTATTCATTTCTATTGTGAATGGTGTAAAGGAGGCACGCAACATGACACATGCACTATTGCAGGAATGAACAGGCAGTTATCTTTCTTTGAAAAGGGAAAGAATATATAAATGCATCACTTCATCCCAAATGCAGGATGCAGAAACTTAGGGGTATAGGTTAACACGACGGTCTAGGTTAACATTGCACATTCAGTTATGTTTGTTTTAATACTGTATATGAAATCAGAATTTTGCAACATATGTACATATCCCTGTGCTTTTTCTGTTATGTTTAATGCTACCCCTGCAAAAGAAATCACCCCTCCCCAAAAGATCTGCTTCCAGTGGATTGATCAAATTTCTTCAACTGTTGTGCATATCTCCAGACTACCCACAATCATAATCCAAGTTTTAAAGTCTTGATCTTCAATGATGCAGGAGGACTTGCACAAAGTTATGCACACATGGATGGGCAGTATCACATAATCCCCTGCCTTTTCTTCAAAAAGCACAGGGATAAAAACAAGCATAACATCTTGCCTGGCCATCTATGATCAGAGCTACATCATTCTCCTTTCGTATCAGGTCACCAAACTCCTGCACATGTTTGCGTAGAACTTCCCTTGTACCCTAGGAATAGAAAATAAATAATATATATTACAGAATCCAAGAAAACCTTCTACTTTAACTTCCAATAACAAATGATGTTACAATCTCATCAGCAAAAAAGTTTAAAATGATAATTACCACATGTGGTTTTGCTGGATAATTTAAAAATGATAATTACCACATGTTTTTTTTTAAATGATAATTAGGTCACATTCATTTTTAAAATGATAATTACCACATGTGGTTTTGCTGAATAATTTAAAAATGATAAGTACCACATGTGGTTTTGCTGGATAATTTAAAATGATAATTACCACATGTGGTATCACTGGATAATTTTGAATATAAACAGAAACAGTAAATAAAATATATGTGTAAATATCAGTATCCATGCATAAGCTGAACTTCCCGACAGATGATTAAATAGTATGTGATAGTAACTTGATTCTTAAAGGACATTAATATTTACTTACATTATATTTAATAATAATAATAATAATAATAATAATGATCATAATAGAGTATTATTATTATTATTATTATTATTATATTATCTTCAACCTGCTAAGTCCTTGACTTCAAAGCTTCTTGATCTAAGTTGCAATCACTGTGCTTAAAGTTTTAATTCTGGTTTAGAATTCTGTATTGAGAAATTGCTTCTTATTTGCATCCAGTCATTATCACCAGGCTGAATTTATATTTAGTCCATGATATTTCTTAAACTTTTGAGTTTCCATTACTAACAGTAAGCCTACAGCTTCTGTACTTTGTATTTATATGTACATAAATCTCAAAGTTATATTCAACTTCTAAATTAATACTTACATCCAGACTGTGCTCATTGATTATCAAAAGTGGCATGCCTTGTGTAAGAAGTTTACATGAGTAACCTGAAGAAAAAAAATATTTATACTTTAAATCATAAAATTTTCAGAAAGAACAATGTTTTGGCAAATTTAGGAAACAAACTGACTTTGTGAGAGTATTTGTTTGTGATAAAGATTTTATTGTAAAATCATATACACATCAATCATGAATTTTTGAATAAGAGTCCCATGTGGGCCTGAGATAGTTCACCTGGATAACATCTGCCTAATAACCAAAAGCAAGAAGATGGCCCAATAAAAATGGGTCATTAGGATGCTTTCTGTAGAAATTTCTTTCACTGCTATTGATCACATCTATTATAAAAACAACTTTGCACAGTTTCTCTATTTTTGGTATCTTCATCCATATTTGATAGCATATCAGCAAAATTTGTCCAATACTGAATACCCTCAAAGCTTTCTGTCAAAGTTGGTCAAATTTTGTTATGCATTTTTTGAGATAGAGTTGTTTATATGTTTTTCTTTTTTTTATTAAAAGTTGCCATATTGGCATCATTTGCAAATATTTGAAAGGCCTTCAAACTAGGATGCTTTCTGTCAAAATTAGTCAAACTCTGTTCTATTTTCAGTAATGTCAGCCATATTTGATTGTAAATCATGATCATTTATACAAATTTAAAAGCCATTTATGCCAGGCTGCTTAGGGGTGGACACATTTTCAAAAAGCTTGGCTACCCACTGGGCAACCAGACTGGGAAGTCTGGTTGCCAAACATCAGTATCTGATTAGCCCAAATTTCCAGTTAGTTTCAATTACACTATAATTCAGCTTTCTGGAAGTCACTTGCATTACACAAACGTTTAAAACAATTTATTACATGAAGAGCAACTTGGTTTAGACTGGAAGGAATAATATAACAATCTTTTCTGATATGAAATAAAAATACTTTTATTCATTTGTATTTTGCTTGGTGGAACTTTATTACTAGAAGCAGTCTAAAGATACCATATATCAGGTATGTAAAATATAAAATTTATTTAGCCATGCAACATTTCATTACGGAAAGAAATAAAACTTTGATTGAAAACCTATGTCAATTACTTTCAAAATTAAACAAATGGCATGAAAGACACAAAAAAATATTTCTGCAATTCAAAATCCAACTGGTAAGCACTCAGCTAAGAGGTTAAGTAAGTAAACAGTTATTTCAGTGTGTAGTAAGCTTTGTTCAAATCACATGCCAATTATCATGTAACGTAAATTCCTCAAGAACAATAATATACTGCTAAGTAACTGTAGCCAGAATGAGACGGAGCTCATATCAATTAATTTATTTTTAGCACAATCATATGCTCAATATGAATTAATTTATAAAATGCTACTCCTTCATGAAAATGAAAGATATATTAAATAATAGGACATGTGTGTGAATACACATTTGGATACACTAATATTTGGCTGAGATTCATCCAAGTAATACAATCCATTACTACTTGAAAACAGAAAACACGTAACTATTAACACCAGCATAATCAAACACATCTTTGTTAGTCAAGATGAATTTGTACAAATATGTAAGGCCTTCATGCCCAAATGCTTTCTATAAAATTTGATCAAATTCTGCAAATTGCGTTCTAAGGTGCCATTTAAAGATTTTTCTAGTTTAAGTAATAGTCGCCATATCTGATGGCAGATTGGCAACTTTTGTATAAATCTGAAAGCCTTACATACCAGGATGCTTTGTCAAATTTGGTAAAATTCTGTTGAGCAAATTTTTGAGAACAAGACAAGTAACTTAAAAGTTTTCTATATTTAGTAACATTGGCCATATTTGATGGCAGAGCAGCATATTTGGTAAAAAATATGAAAGGCCTTCATGCCATGATGCTTTCTGTCAAATCTGGTCTAATTCTGTTGAGCAGTTTTTGAGAATAAGTCGTCAAAAGTTTTTTCTATTTTTAATAACAGTTCTAAAATGACTTAGTTTAAATCATGAAAATGTACTACATAAGACATATAAACTGGGACTCATTTCTTAAATCCTCTAAATAAAAAGAAAATGTATTCATTTCATTTTTTACCAAAATGATACTTAATACATGATTTCAAATTATGCAACTTAATTATAAAGAGCACGCCAAATTCATAAATGTTTGATACATGCAGCAGAGAACTGCCTGTGCCATACTCTGTTTCTTCAGAAATATTTTTTAAAAATTGTATAATTGCTAAAGAAATTTAAAAAATTTCTGACCATACACAAAATTCTTTAATAGACTCAAGGACTTTTTTTCAAAAATTTAAGATGATTACCTATGTTTATAGCTGTTTCCTGCTTGTCACCAGTAAGGACCCAGATTTTGATGTCAGCTTTGGCCAGATTAGCAATTGTCTCGGGGACACCCTGAAAAGTAGTGTAAATTTACAGGACTACAAAGGTAAAATAATGTAAATAAACGACCTAACAAGTCCATTTTGGAATATAAATTTACAGGACTACAAAGGTAAAATAATGTAAATAAATGACCTAACAAGTCCATTTTGGAATATAGACAGATACGTTGTGTGCCTTCAAGTGTTATATGCCTTTGAAACAATGCATGCAGCTCATGAACTACTCAGAGTCTGAAATTAAGTCAAGTGATTTAGTCTGTTGTATAATAACCTCATATTATCATTGACTAAGGTGGATTATAATAATTCCATTTTTTATTAATAGACTGCATGTGATTGGCTGTAAATAGTCATGTTATACTTATCTAGACCTTTTTGTACATACTGGTAAATTCTGGGGACTAGTTTTAAAAAACGTTACCAATCCAGTTTCCAAATTACTTTTGGTCAAGCTCTGTCTGTATCTGTATCAACTCCTTACACCTCCATCCCATCCGCTCCAACTTTATTTACTTTGTGAACAATTAGGTAAAATTGACACTTTATTAAATAAATACCAATCCATGATCATTTAATCCTAAAATATTTCTTAAAAAGTTATCTTTTTACTGATCTTTTTTTTTCAAGAGATTGTTACAATTGAAATTATGTCCTCACAAATTTAAAGCTTATAAAACTTCATTTTTTTATTTTCAACTTATATTTACAATAATAATTTCTGCAAGTCCCTTTTTAAATACAATTTCCAAGCAAACAGAACAGGTACATTAGCACTCATTTACCCAAAAACTGTTAAAACAAACAAATTTGATTTTATATTGTTCCAAGCGAATCATCCAATTCATGGCGCCATATAGTAGGTTTTGTCAGATAAAAATCATCTGATAAACAATACTTGACTATAGCACATAAAACATTTGATCTGTACCATGAAAGCAATACTAGAATATAGCACGTAAAACATTTGATCTTTACCATGAAAACAATACTAGACTATAGCATGTCAAACATTAGATCTTTCCCATGAAAACAATACTAGACTACAGTACGTAAAAAATTTGATCTTTACCATGAAAACAATACTTGACTACAGCATGTAGAACATTAGATTTACTATGAAAACAATACCTGACTATAGCATGTAAAACATTTGATCTTTACCATGAAAACAATACTTGACTATAGCACGTAGAACATTTGATCTTGACCATGAAAACAATACTTGACAACAGCTCGTAAAACATCTGATCTTTATCATGAAAACAATACTTGACTATAGCACGTAAAACATTTGATCTTTACCATGAAAATAATACTGGACTATAGCACGTAAATTATTTGATCTTTACCATGAAAACAATACTTGACAACAGCACGTAAAACATTAGAACTTTCCAATGAAAACAATACTAGACAACAGCTTGTAAAACATTAGATTTTTCCCACGAAAACAATACTAGACTATAGCACGTAATATATTTCATCTTAACCATGAAAACAAATCTAGACTACAGCATGTAAAACATTAGATCTTTACCATGAAAATAATACTTGACTATAGCATGTAAAACATTTGATCTTTACCATGAAAACAATACTTGACTATAGCACGTAAAACATTAGATCTTTACCATGAAAATAATACTTGACTATAGCATGTAAAACATTTG
The DNA here is from genome assembly GCA_029931535.1 of Margaritifera margaritifera. Classification (NCBI taxonomy): domain Eukaryota; kingdom Metazoa; phylum Mollusca; class Bivalvia; order Unionida; family Margaritiferidae; genus Margaritifera; species Margaritifera margaritifera. Next base: position 1,764,163 of record JAQPZY010001271.1, on the reverse strand, counting down.
ATCTTTACCATGAAAACAATACCTGACTATAGCATGTAAAACATTTGATCTTTACCATGAAAACAATCCTTGACTATAGCACGTAAAACATTTGATCTTTACCATGAAAACAATACTAGACTATAGCAAGTAATATATTTGATCTTTACCATGAAAACAATACAAGACTATAGCATGTAAAACATTTGATCTTTACCATGAAAACAATACTAGACTACAGCATGTTAAACAGTTGATCTTTACCATGAAAACAATACTGGACTATAGCATGTAAAATATTTGATCTTAACCATGAAAACAATACTTGACTACAGCATGTAAAACATTTGATCTTAACCATGAAAAAAATACTTGACTACAGCATGTAAAACATTAGATCTTTACCATGAAAACAATACTAGACTATAGCACGTAAAACATTTGATCTTTACCATGAAAACAATACTAGACTACAGCATGTAAAACAGTCGATCTTGACCATGAAAACAATACTAGACAACAGCATGTAAAACATTTGATCTTTACCATGAAAACAATACTTGACTACAGCATGTAAAACATTTTATCTTTACCATGAAAACAATACTAGACTATAGGACACAAAACATTTGATCTTCACCATGAAAACAATACTAGACTACAGCATGTAAAACAGTCAATCTTTACCATGAAAACAATACTAGACAACAGCATGTAATACATTTGATCTTTACCATGAAAACAATACTTGACTACAGCATGTAAAACATTTGATCTTTACCATGAAAACAATACTAGACTACAGCACATAAAACATTTGATCTTAACCATGAAAACAATACTTGACTACAGCATGTAAAACATTAGAACTTTCCCATGAAAACAATACTAGACTATAGCATGTAAAACATTAGATTTTTCCCATGAAAACAATACTAGACTATAGCATGTAAAACATTTGATCTTTACCATGAAAACAAATCTAGACTAGAGCATGTAAAACATTAGATCTTTCCCATGAAAATAATACTTGACTATAGCACGTAAAACATTTGATCTTTACCATGAAAACAATACTTGAGTATAGCACATAAAACATTACATCTTTACCATGAAAACAATACTAGACTATATCACGTAAAACAGTTGATCTTTACCATGAAAACAATACTAGACTATAGCATGTAAAACATTTGATCTTTACCATGAAAACAATACTAGACTATAGCATGTAAAACATTTGATCTTTACCATGAAAACAATACTAGACTACAGCACATAAAACATTAGAACTTTACAAAGAAAACAATATTTGACAATAGCACATAATATATTTGATCTTTACAGTGAAAACAATACTTGACAACAGCACGTAAAACATTTGATCTTTCCCATGAAAACAATACTAGAATACAGCATGTAAAACAGTTGATCTTTACTATGAAAACAATACTAGACTATAGCACTTAAACATTTGATCTTTACCATGAAAACAATACTTGACTATAGCACATAATATATTTGATCTTTACCATGAAAACAATACTTGACAACAGCACGTAAAACATTAGATCTTTCCCATGAAAACAATACTAGACTACAGCATGTAAAACAGTTGATCTTTACTATGAAAACAATACTAGACTATAGCACGTAAAACATTTGATCTTTGCCATGAAAACAATACTTGACTACAGCACGTAAAACTTTTGATCTTTATCATGAAAAAAATACTAGAAGACAGCAGGTAAAACATTTGATCTTTACCATGAAAACAATACTGGACTACAGCATGTAAAACAGTTGATCTTTACCACGAAAACAATACTACACTATAGCACATAAAACATTTGATCTTTACCATGAAAACAAATCAAGACTACAGCACGTAAAACATTAGATCTTTCCCATGAAAATATGACTTGACTATAGCACGTAAAACAATTGATCTTTACCATGAAAACAATATTAGACTACAGCATGTAAAACATTTGATCTTTCCCATGAAAATAATACTAGACTTAAGTACATAAAACATTTGATCTTTACAATGAAAACAATACTAGACTATTGCATGTAAAACATCTGATCTTTACCATGAAAACAATACTTGACTATAGCATGTCAAATATTTGATCTTAACCATGAAAACAATACTTGACTACAGCATGTAAAACATTTGATCTTTACAGTGAAAACAATACTAGACTTTAGCATGTAAAACATTTGATCTTTACCATTAAAACAATACTAGACTGCAGCATGTAAAACAGTTGATCTTTACCATGAAAACAATACTAGACTACAGCATGTAAAACAGTTAATCTTTACCATGAAAACAATACTAGACTACAGCAGGTAAAACAGTTGATCTTTACCATGAAAACAATACTTGACTGTAGCATGTAAAATAGTTGATCTTTACCATGAAAACAATAAGGGACTACAGCATGTAAAACAGTTGATCTTTACCATGAAAACAATACTTGACTACAGCATGTTAAACAGTTGATCTTTACCATGAAAACAATACTAGACTACAGCATGTAAAACAGTTGATCTTTACCAAGAAAACAATACTATACTGCAGCATGTAAAACAGTTGATCTTTACCATGAAAACAATATGGGACTATAGCATGTAAAACAGTTGATCTTTACCATGAAAACAATACTAGACTACAGCATGTAAAACAGTTGATCTTTACCATGAAAATAATACTAGACTACAGCATGTAAAGCAGTTGATCTTTACCATGAAAACAATAAGGGACTACAGCATGTAAAACAGTTGATCTTTACCATGAAAACAATACCTGACTACAGCATGTAAAACAGTTGATCTTTACCATGAAAACAATACTAGACTTTAGCACATAAAACATTTGATTTTTTACCATGAAAACAATACTAGACTAAAGCATGTAAAACAGTTCATCTTTACCATGAAAACAATACTAGACTACAGCATGTAAAACATTTGATCTTTCCCATGAAAACAATACTAGACCATAGCATGTAAAACAGTTGATCTTTACTATGAAAACAATACTAGACTACAGCATGTAAAACATTAGATCTTTACCACGAAAACAATACTAGACTACAGCATGTAAAACAGTTGATCGTTACCATGAAAACAATACTAGAGACTACACCATGTAAAACAGTTGATCTTTACCATGAAAACAATACTTGACTATAGCACATAAAACATTTGATCTTTATAACGAAAACTGACATTAAACAAGAAATAATGGCTAGACTTACTTCCTGAAGTTGGTCCTCAATAGCTGTAGCTCCAAGAAGTTTGAGATTCTGAAAAAGATATCACATGGGAATTTTCTCCACATAAGTGTTTTCAGCACTTAATTTATTCTGGTAACTGTGAACATTTAACATTTAACCTACTTATAAATATCAGCTGTCTTTTTTTAAAACTGATTTGATCTATTCAAAATTGGGATTATAGAATCAAAATGAAAACTGTCATGTACTCTTGATTAAAATCATTCTACAAAGTTGACATATTCACTATCATGATGAAATAATCCAGAAAAAAGCAGAATAAAGGTGCAATATAGAAAATGAAACAAAATCTCAACATAATGAACAACAGTATTTATTATTTCTGATATTTCTAGCCTGACACTTTTTTAAACCCACTCTTTCAATGAGTTCTGCTGCCTCCTCCAGCTTTTTGTCTCGGTTTTGAAGGGAGGTGCTTGCTTTGTAGTATGTGTGTTTCCACTCTTCATAAAAGTCCTCTGATATCTCAACAGACGCAATACACAGTGTTCTGAGACCTGTAACACAGAAGAAAGAAATGCATCACAAGAAAAAAAATTAAATTTATTGTCTTGCCTGCAAAAATATAATCCAGCATGACCTTGACTACTGACCCTTTAGCCCATTGGCCACCAGATTACTGCCATATCCTTTGTGCACTGAAAATTGGAGGAAACCAGAGAACCTGGCCTGGAAATCATAAAAAGTCTGAGCTGAGTTTGAGCTTGAAATTTTGTATCAGCCAATAAAATGGGACTTTACTTTTGTAATGTCACGTTTGATTGGCTGAAAGTGAAAACTCAATCTCAAACTCAGACTCAGAGTTTTAGGAATGGAGGAAACCATGCAACAGCAATCACTTAGCCTACAGAGACAATGAAGTGCAAATCAAGCAGATTACTGTTACACTAATGGGGACACTTAAAATATGAATCTGACTTAGACTCCACTAATGTATAAAGTATGAACCAAAAAAATGTGGATCAAACAGTTTGCACAGCATTTGGCCAGTTCATACTTCATTGAATGTAAAAAAATAAATGGTCAATCCTTAATTAACACATATTTACTCTAGACATCTTTAGAATTAAGACAGTGTATGTAAAAAGGTATTTTTAAAAAGCAAAAAAAAGAAAATACATTTTCAATGTTCAAAATAAATTTCAAGATGAAGTAACTTAAAAAGCAAATGTTGCAGATGATGGCAGATTGAAATTTATCAGTATAAAACTTTAGACATGAAAATACTGTGAATTTATTTAATTTCTGGGCATCAGTTTTGTTGTGGTTTTGCCCAAAAATGACATTATTGTTGTTACTTAAATTTGTGCATTGGGGAAGGATTCTACACTTTCCAAAAAAGAATCATTGATCACTGGGTCTTGAAATTTCCGGTTTGTAGCAACTAAAAAGTCCACAAATTTTGGTATGATATACAAAATAGTAAATACACAGTAGTTTATGCAAATACAAAAAGAGAGAGAGAAAGAGAGCATTACCCGTAGTTGCAAATTCTTCAAGATGTTGTAGTGTAATATCCTTGTGTAACTGACTTTCGTCTAGACGTTCATAAATAACAGTATCCTGAAAACAGTAGAAATTAAGATTAAACAATTTAGATGCCCTTAGGATTTAGTATAATTTATTGCTTCAAATTAGGAATCAAAGTATTCAAAGCACTGATGGTTTGGAGGGTTCAATTGATACCAATTTGATAAGATGGAAAAACATTACTCTAGAGATATTGCTATCCATGGTCACTTTACTCTCATACACAGACTGCTCTCAATAATCTTCATAATACTTTTCTAAATTTTCTTTCCTATATATATCACTAGTGAAACATTATTTGAGGATTTATTCTGGTGATTTCCTTTTAACAGCATTTTCTACTATTGTTTCATGTTTTTCCAAGGGAGATAACTAGTATCATGGCTAATCATTTGCCAACATTTGAGTTGCCTCCCTTGTCATATAAAATTTACATGAAGGCCAGCGGATCTACACTTTGTTACAAATTTTACTACAACCATAAAAGTCAGTTACTATTATTAGTAATACAAACTATATCTGGTAAAAGAGAATGGTCTCTATGCCATTAGGCATGATTGGATTGAAATAGCTCTAAGCCAAAAAGAACTATCAATCAACAATGTCAACCTGTATTAAACTCAGAATCTAGAGCAGGGGTTTGAAACATATGGCCCACTGACCAGATACGGCCCACCAGACTAATTATTTATTATTATTATTATTTATTATTTATTATTATTTATATCAAAACTGGCCCGCCATAGCAAATGAGTTTGACACCCCTGATCTAAAGGGTACAGATCATGTGCTTCATCACTACACTAATCAGGCTACCTAGATATGAATAATTAACCTGTTTCAGTGGCATAATTATTTCAAGAGTATGTCCTGAGGGACAACACTTGAAGAATATGTGTATATAGTGACCTGTAACTGTATTCAAAAAGAGAGAAGCATTTAGGCAACTGAGAATTGCCATAACTTTGAATAAGATGTATACTTTGTTGAAAATGTAAAAAAGCACTTTGAAAAAATAGTGAACTGAAAAGGTAACTTACAGCCCCTTTGCAGTATAACATTACTTTTCCTTCTGGTGTCCTTACTATGACTGACATTCTTTTTCTGTCACTGAAAATGAACAAGACACAATTGCAGTATTTGATGTTTTTTGTCTGAACTAATGCACTATTTTTTGTTTTGTATTGGTTTTATATTCTGAGAGGTGTGGGTGATGTTTTTTTATTTCTCAACAGATCAACTGAATCAATCACCTTCAGAAAGTAACTCTTATGTGAAAGCACTAACATAGACTATCTGTTATTTCATGTTGAAAGATAAAACAAATGTATTAAAAGATCTCTCTTTTTTTGGTGATTTTAGAGATTGTGCAAAAAGCTTTATTTACCTTGTAAATTCTAAAACATTAAGTACTTCATATCTTTCTTCCTTTCCATCCTGGAAAATAGAAATAATATTAACAATAATTGTAACCCAGATCAACAGACATCTTAAAGATGATGTAAGGGTTTATGTCCTGCCAATACAGAAATTTCACACTGAATTTCATACTTACTTTGAAACCTGTGCTAGTATAAACTTGAAAATTTCATTTACAGACAACCATGAATCATCTTCACAATTAAGACATTTTCAGTATTTCTGTTACTTGTTTAGAAATTATGGTGATTATTTCAAGCATGACTGGCAAAAGAAATGAACTTTTCTTAGGAGTGTCATATAAAAAGCCCCTGAGTTTTATGGTCAAATGGCAACATGTTCTCGCCTAAAAGGGGATGTCATTATGTGACAAAGATATCTGTAGTATCATTGGACTCAAATCTGACCTAATTTTGGTTGTGGTCATGTTGAAATGTTATGTAAAGGGAACACAGAGTAAAGCTGTGATCAGGGTTAGCACATTCAACACTAGCGATGACTCTATATGGCAGGAGGTGGTAGCATTCTTCCATAGGGTGTGATGTTACTACAGTGTATCACAGACAGACCCATATGTAAGGTCTTATAGGGATGTGTGATGTCACAACAGTTTATCACAGACAGACCCATACGCAAAGTCTTTCATGACATATAATGTCACTACAGTGTATCACAGACAGACCCATATGAAAGGTCTTCCAGCAGGTGTAATGTCACTTACATTTAGCACAGACCCATATACAAGGTATTCTAGGATGTGTGATGTCACTACAGTTCGTCATAGCCTTACATGTAAGGTCTTCCAGGGGGGTGTGATGTCACTACAGTTTATCACAGACCCATATACAAGGTCTTGTAGGGGGTGTGATGCCACTACAGTTTATCATAGCCTCACATGTAAGGTATTCCAGACCCATATATAAGGTTTGCAGGGGGTGTGATGTCAATACAGTTTAGCACAGACCCATATACAAGGTATTCCAGGGTGTGTGATGTCAATAGTTTATCACAGATCCATATGTTAGATCTTCCAGGGCTGTGATGTCGCTACAGTTTACCACAGACCCAAATATAAGGTCTTTCCATAGGGTGTGATGTCACTACAGTTTTTCACAGACCCATATTCAAGGTCTTTCCACGGGTGTGTGATGTCACTACAGTTTATCACAGACCCATATGTAAGGTCTTTCCACGGGTGTGTGATGTCACTACAGTTTATCACAGACCCATATGTAAGGTCTTTCCAGGGTGTGTGATGTCACTACAGTTTATCACAGACCCATGTTCAAGGTCTTCCAGGGACTGGGATGTCACTACAGTTTATGACAGACCCATATGTAAGGTAAACCCAGATATGCCAATATCCAGATTTGACAACAACAATCATATTTCTGCATATTTTTGCTATTGTTCTGTAAGTCCACAATTTAAGAGTCATTTCAGCAAGAATTATGGTCAAATCGTAAAGGCTGGCAGGTCTGCTTTAGTCTTGATTTTGACTTTTGATCCCTACTATCAATACTTAGTGTTGCTGATCTTGGTGAGGTGAAAGTACACTTGTATCGTATTGGACAACACTTGTATCATATTGGACAACTCTTGTATTGTATTGGACAACACTTGTATCATATTGGACAACACTAGTGTTGTATTGGACAACACTTGTATTGTATTGGACAACACTTGTATTGGTATTGTATTGGACAACACTTGTATCATATTGGACAACACTTGTATCATATTGGACAACTCTTGTATTGTATCGGACAACACTTGTATCGTATTGGACAACACTTGTATCGTATTGGACAACACTTGTATCGTATTGGACAACACTTGTATTGTATTGGACAACTCTTGTATCATATTGGACAACACTTGTATCATATTGGACAACTCTTGTATCATATTGGACAACTGGTAAAGGATGTGCAACTCATCTGTACTCTAACTTCCAAAAGTGGAAGTTATAGAACAGTTTTAAGCTCCACCTCCCAAGTTATTCTGAATAAAGTCATTAAAATCAGTCGACATAACCAATACAAAATTTGCTGACCTATAATACAAATAGCAAATGGAAAGGAAGGTACAAAAATTCACAAATGTACGACTAAAGCTTACTTTCAAACTAAATGACATCTTAAGGTAATAAATGGCCTCATCATAACATTCTCAATTCATAGATTATTTTGACACCGCCATTGTATACAGTACAGTGGTTACATAAAACTGGTGAAAGACAGAAATACTCACCACATCAATCATGACGGCATCTGGAGTTCTGGAGAAAAACACAAATCCCAGCTTCCTAGCACCTTTGACTAATGCTGCTTCATCTACAGGAAAAAATACGGTGACAATACCAGCTATATGTTAAAATTCCGGATGGAATACCTTTTAGTACGAGTACACATACTTTTGTTATTAAATACTGTACAAGTATGAGTACAAGTATCTATGGCTTTTTTAATTAGGACTGTGAGGATGAGTATTATTTTAAAAGTACTCATGAATACCAATGGAGAACATTTGACATTGCACCTATATAACATTAGGAAGCCTAATACTATACTGTTTGGATTAAAGTAAAAAAATATCACTTCAGGTTTCACTGCATACCAGATTCCTTTATTTAATTTATTTTCCAAAACAAGCTACTTATTTTTCAGACAATATAATTAAAGACAATTTCCTATTTTTTGACTGTATTTATGGAAAAGTCTTTGAAAAGCAGAAGCATTTAATGAATGATTGTCCAGGCATCAGCAACCTGTATATTTATGGATGCAATTAGTGTGTAGCTAGATTAACACATAAATGTATTTCCATATTGAAGAAATTAAATGAGATGAAGAAAGACTTCTGATTTAATGTTGAATGCATTGTTTTTCATAAACATTGGGCTCACATGCTGTACCTTCCCTGAGTCAGGTGTGATGACACTAATGGCTATGATAAAGAAGGGATTACCAGTCTGGTCAAGTCAGTTGATATTAACAACAGCAAGGTGTGTGCATACATGTGATCCTACCGGCAGTTGGACAAAAATACAGTATTAAAAGCTGTATACTGCACATACTGGTTTATAATTGAAATCTACCGCTTTGAAAATTAAATCTTTTTTTTTTTATTGAAAAAAGACTCTCCTCCCCCATTTTTATGCATTCTATCCACAAATTAGAAAAACCAGCAAGAACCAGTATACTGTGCAATGGAACTGCTCCAGCATGCAATGACCGGTGGAATGATGCATAGCTGAGTAATCGGATTAAGATGGCTAACATGTGTAGACAACAAGCTGTTAATTGATTACTTTATTGTTGTAATCTGGAGAGTTTAAGGCCATTTGTGGTATGTTTTTTGAGGTGTTATAAGTAATAAAGGGATCAAAGGTGGTCCATGATGGCTTTTGAGCCTTTGATTAAAAATTGGCTGACCATTGGCAGAGGTGAGATAGAAAGAAGAGACAGGCCAAAAAATGTTTTTGGCAGAAACATCTGAGTAAGTATTTTGATTTTTTGTCTTGTTTAATGGTTATTGCGTTGTTCAAGATGTTTTAAGATAAATATTTATGGGCAGCTCTTATATTTTTTGTTCATTTCAAAATGCAGAAACATGCACTTTCTCCCAACACTAAATAACCAAATGTCTTGGGATTTTTGAAAAAAGTCCTCGAATATATTCCATGGTTAAATTTTCTCACATGGTACAAATTCAGTAGAAGAGTTCACCAGGCGTGATAATATTTTTGGATGTGTTTGGCAGACTTTTCAACCAGATGTTTTCTATAATATTTAATCACCCACCTGAGCAGGCCATGTCATAGTTTTAATTTTGTTTTCTTCCAAAAAGGTTTTCATGATATATACCCTGTGGATTGAAGCATTGTCTTCTTAAAAAATGTAATTGTTTTGTGGAAAATGCTGAGCCAAAACAGGCCATAAGTTATAATCAAGTATTTCAACATATTTTTTTGCAATAATGGTACCATGTACGCATACTAAAGTGCTTACACAATAATAAGTAATGCATCACCAAATCACTAAATAAATCTGCCTCTCTTTGCATGGACACTGTTTACTTCTGATACCACTACCTGTTTCTTAACAACTCACAAGAAATTACCCTCTGCATGCAGTGCCCCCTGTATATTTCTCTGTGAAACAGGTCTGTTCTCTCCCATCATTAAATCTGTTAGTAATTTCTTCAAATGGTCCACTCTTACACTTTTTTATCAATCAGAACAGTACAATTCTGTCTCCATCACTCAAAGTTTTCCATTTTGATTTTCAAGGTAAATTTTTCACTAAGCCTATTGATATAAATTTTTGAATTATGATACTTATGGCAATTCACAATAAATCGGCAATGAAAGAATGTGATTTCCATTTTTCAAATAAGTTTATGAAAAGTTCATTAGTTTTAATACTAATCTTTTTTCTTTTTCAACCTTTCTGTACTGAAGACCAAATTACTGAAGGAAAATAAAGCAGATGACTAAATGACTATGACCATGTGATAGTGACATAATGAAGCTTTCAGTACATACCAATGACCAGATAAGTGTATATCTATTTTGACATTGATAGCCTTACAAAGTTGCTCTTCCATGCACACCTCTCCCTCAATAACTTGCACACAATGGGGTCCAAAAACATAGACCACAGCATAAGCAACAGTGTGAGTTATCGAGGGACCTTGAAAAATTAAGAAAGGGATGGACATTGAAAGTGGCAAAAGGGGTGGAAGGTAAATGGTTGCATACTCGCTTTATAATTGTGTTGGAAATAATTGTCAATAAAAAGCATTTTCTAATGAAGTTGTTTGTTTTTCTGTATAAATTACCTTTATCTTCAAGATAACCAATCTCTGAAAGATTGTTAAAAACATTACTCCAAGAAGTTTCAACACATATCACATGTATACCAGCAAAAACACTGTACTATGTAACTGCTTTTTGCATGCGAATGTGGATACATTCTAGTCTTATTTGTTGATTCAGAACAAAAACAATTTATAAAAAAAAAATGCCAGATTTTTTTTTTTAGAAACAATTTTGAAACTCGATTTTTTAATATATTTTTATATTGATGCTGTGAGTTCACTGCAAGTAATAGCAACATTTCTGCTCATCCTTAAGCAAACCTTTTGAGTGCCAATTTGCGAATTTTGAAGTTCACTTAAAACTTTGGAACTCACTTCTCCAAAATGAACCCAATCTGTGAAACTAAGCTTTTCTTATACTGAATACGGCTCTCGCTTGGTTCCCTTGCTATCCGTGATCACATTTGCAAATGAGTAGGGTAAACCAATGATTAATGTTAGATACTTTAATTATGTCACTTACATAATAATATTTAAAATTGTGTTTGAATGCTCATTGAGTTCACTCAACACATGACTGTGACCACTAGCTCTTACGCAGGTAGGATTTACATGCCTTTGAATTTTTGTTTATTCTACCCCCTTGACTTGATTTAATACAAAAGATGTAATTAGCATGATAATAAAATGCAGGTCTACTATTAACCAATTGTAACAATGCAACAAACACTTCTGCAAATCAGAGATATAAACACAGTCTGCCCTTAATTAGGTTTTTGTGGAAATGGTCGCAGGCATCACTGTGATGGTCTATTGATACTTTTCATGTTGAATACAAGAAGGCATATCACATTTACGTTGACTGAATTAAAAGATAAAACTGAAACACAAATTTCACTTGACAAGACTTATTTAATTGGTATTTATAAAGTGTTGTCACCAGTAGGCATTACTAACATTTTAATTGATTGATATTTCATTATATATTGTTATATATAGCACACTGAGAATATTTTTAAAAAGAAAATTTTACAAATAATATGACTTATTAAAAGTTGTGAGTTTCATGATATGATTCAAATTTCTGGGCACTAACTGCTATTTTCAACAATAAAATGAACAATATATCAAGGTTTAATTTACCAATTTCAATCGCGAATTTATTCACGTTCAGCAAAGACAGGAAAATTTTTGGGGTATTGTTTATAAGAAAAAATGGAATCCACACCTGCCCCCCCCCCCAATTATAAGCATGTTCAGGAGTTATTTGTGCACACTAAAACAAGGGAGCAGTGTATATGCTATAACACTGTTTATTACATGGATGAATATAACTGGCATTAGAGTGTATATGCTATAACAATGTTTATTACATGGATGAATATAACTGGTATTAGTGTGTATATATGCTATAAGACAACACTGTTTATTACATGGATGAATATAACTGGTATTAGTGTGTATATATGCTATAACACTGTTTATTACATGGATGAATATAACTGGTATTAGTGTGTATATATGCTATAACACTGTTTATTACATGGATTAATATAACTTGTATTAGTGTGTATATAGGCTATAACTGTTTATTACATGGATGAATATAACTGGTATTAGTGTGTATATATGCTATAACAGTTTATTACATGGATGAATATAACTGGTATTAGTGTGTATATATGCTATAAGACAACACTGTTTATTACATGGATGAATATAACTGGTATTAGTGTGTATATATGCTATAACACTGTTTATTACATGGATGAATATAACTGGTATTAGTGTGTATATATGCTATAACACTGTTTATTACATGGATTAATATAACTTGTATTAGTGTGTATATAGGCTATAACTGTTTATTACATGGATGAATATAACTGGTATTAGTGTGTATATATGCTATAACAGTTTATTACATGGATTAATATAACTGGTATTAGTGTGTATATATGCTATAACACTATTTATTACATGGATGAATATAACTGGTATTAGTGTGTATATATGCTATAACACTGTCTATTACTTGGATTAATATAACTGGCATTAGAGTGTATATGCTATAAGACTGTTTATTACATGGATGAATATAACTGGCATTAGTGTGTATATATGCTATAATACTGTTTATTACATGGATTAATATAACTGGTATTAGTGTGTATATATGCTATAACACTGTTTATTACATGGATTGATATAACTGGCATTAGTGTGTATATATGCTATAACAGTTTATTACATGGATTAATATAACTGGTATTAGTGTGCATATATGCTATAACACTGTTTATTACATGGATTAATATAACTGGCATTAGTGTGTACATGACAGTTCGATATGGTTCATCGTAGTGTAACAACTGTCATAGTGTAATGTACCATTTTCATGACATGATGATCTGCTAATAAATGTTAAAGTTATACAATAAAAATTAAAGTAGACTATACCTGGAGAGGATGCTTGGTAATTGATGCCATTAGTGCTGGTTGGGTTGTTTTCTGGCACTACTGTATGACAAACAGCTAATAGAGTCAGGAATTCTCTTATTACAGGAGCTGTGACCTGCACAGGTGAGAAAGAACTAATCAGATATTCAATACTTTGGAATATATCACCTCTTTTTGAAAATCTTAACCAAGAAAATGTTAGTGGTATTTAAAATAACATTATTTGGATTTTATATTTGTTAATTCATTGTATATGAATTAATACCATATAATTTTCTTTTAAGCTTTTACTAAATATATATTATACTTTCTGATCATCAGATGCAATGACGAGTGAGTGAAACCAAATGGAGTTTTAAAAAATTTGAAAATTTAATGAAATCTTACAAGTAATAAAATTTTTTCAATAATTTCTATTTAAAAATCCTGTATTTCAAATGTATGTAACTTGCAAATTCATATATGATAAATCATATTCTTCAAAGATTTCCACTTTTAATTCATTCTAAGACACAGGAAAAATAATTTCTATCAAAGATTCCTACTCACATGATTTTGTTTAAGATTCTGTATGATGCTGAAGTCATCAAAGGCATGATCACTCTCTATGTTGTTACTGAAATAGATCATGTATAGGAATGAATTTTCAAATGGTATAAAATATTGCAAGGAAGTATTATCATGATAGATTTTTCAAAGGATAATTTCTAATACAAAAGACTGCATTTCTATAACAAGCATAAAATGAACACACTCCGTTTGTCTGTGAAGTGTAAGCACCACAGAGCTTAGCGGTTTGCCTCTCTAATTTAAATGCCGGGATTGGTTTGGTTTGGTTTGGTTTATGGCACAACAACAGAAGTAGCTTATTTAGTGCCAAGTCAATTGGAATAAAGTGCCTTACCCAAGGACACACCATAGTTGCCAACAGAGCTGATCCAATCGTAGGATTCAAACCTGCACCCTTTTGGTCATGAATCCGGCATGCTAACCAACAAACCACCATAGCTCCTAAGTCCTGAGATTTAAACCACATGCTTTTTTTCCCCCATGCCTAACTGAAAAATCTTGTTCCAAGATGAACAAAAAAAAAAAGAAAAACAACACATCTTGGTTCTCAAAGACCTGTGTGGCTGCAGGTAAAAATATTGATTAATTTCATAAAATTAACACAATTGGAACATACAGAGATTGTCCATGATGCAATTAATTAATTTTAGACCCTTCATTATGTTTTTAACTTTAAGCAATTCTAAAAGCTAAATATTTCAGAGCAAATGTTTAAAATATCCTGACCATAATTAACTTGATGAAATTTTGAGTATAGAAAAAATATAAATTCTATGCAAGATACCACTTTTGGGAGTAAAATATGTTTCTTCAAAAATACTTACCCAATAATAATATGCTAGAAGTACATTAACTACCTCTTAAATCCAACTAAAAAAAAAAGACATTCACTATGTCTATTGGCTTATTTTAGCAACAAAAGTGCTAAAAGGTCATCTGTTTGCCTAGGTAGCACAAAACAGTTTTTGGCTACGGGTGTACCCTCTTACCTTTGAAGCCAGCCCAATCAAAATAAAGTACCATCACCATCAACATGTATACATTTTCAAACTCGTCAGAAATTGGAGGAACTGAATCAGTAAAAAGATTGGCATGACAAAGCTAATCCTTCTATGATTACTCTCTTTAGAGTCACAACAAACCCCCAACCCCACAAAATAGATGTAGAATAATACTTACCTATGGTGAGAAAACTAAAAAAATATTGTTCAACTGATGGAATGGCACCAGTGGATTTGGTATTTGTGTGGCCTCAAGAAAGAGCGAGCTGCCAGCCATGAGAGGAAGTAGTAATGCCAGCCATGAGAGGAAGTAGTAATTGGTAAGTGACAGGATCTGATGCCAATCTCTCATTCCAAAGCAAGTAGATGCCCTTTTACCACTTATATTTTTGCTAAAACAAGCCAAAAACATGATGAACATCTTTTTTTAGCTTGGTAGTGCTGAACAAGGTAGTGGACATACTCCTTATGTGTGATGATCGGGCACATATTTGAAGAAGAAACATATTAGCAGTTTAGAATTTTATGGATTAGCTCTAGCTTTGTGAATAATATTTAATCAAGAAATGGATGACCAAGACACATTATGATGCAATGTTAAATTTTAAAAGGTAATCAGTGAATCTGACAGAAGTATTGTAGGTTTCATGAACATTAATATTGAAAACATTTTGTACAATGGTGTTATTTACACAGATATCAAGATGGTGTGAAGGCATTTTTTCATATTTGACATACCCATAACATATCCCTGCCACGCTGCACTTTCTGAACTCCATAATATTTCTTGTAAGTGTCCCTGTCTTATCTGAAAATATGTACTTCACCTGTGGATTAAACATTTGGTATAAAACTATACATAATTACATAAATCAAAGACTCTATACAATACCAATGATACTTTATGATATAATTCATCAAATGTTGTTGCAAAATTTTTATATAAATCTCAGAATTATATGGTTTACTTTTCATCCCACAAATAACAGCTGAGGGTAAAAAACTAACTCATTTGATTCTGGATAATTTTCAAAACTGTGAACATCTTTTATGAAATCTATATGAAAACTCGGTCACATTAAACTATTTCTGCCTTAAATTTAGTAATAATCCCACAGCAAAGATAACTTGAATATAATATTTAATTAACTGAAGCTCAATATCTGGTATGAGGTAAGATCGCCTGATAGCTGAACATAATGCAAATGTAAAGCCAGGATACAACAGAGGTAATATGTTCACTTTGCACCACTACAATCTCCAGTTTGATCCCTGATTTTTGACATATGCAAGAATAGGTGGTAGCTCAACTGTCATCGGTGGTTTTTCTCCATGTTCTCTGTTTCCTCCAACTCAAAGGCCCCTTTATGTCATCAACACAAATCTATCATGTGTTTGAAATCATGTTTCATAAATTTTTCATGATAACATGAATGCTGCCTTTACATATATGTAGTAATTTGTACATGTACTGAATTTTTCTAATTGCATTCCTAATTGCCTCAATGTCTTAAGGGCATATGCAAAGAATATTTTAATGTAAATAACTCAATTACCTTCATAAATAAAGTTCATTATTGTTATGATGATGATGATGATGATGATGACGATGATGATTATCATCAATGTTGCACCCTGAGTTTGGGATCATGGGCTTCCCACAATTTTGTATCCTATGTCCCCCCAAATCTCTACTTGAGTGCAGCCCCTACTATATTTCTTTAGTGCAATTCCGTCTACATATAACAATGTTTAAAGTTGCTAAAGGCAATACAAACTTTAAGATGGCAGTTAATTTCCATTTTAAAACAACATTGCTGGCAATCAAAACATTCAAGGATTGTAGTAGTATGCCAAGTTGCAATGTAAAGTCACTGATGGCCACTAATGTAACATTTTTTTGGAGGCTTAATTAATGATAAACTGGAGTACATTTCTGGGGTGAAAAACTTGCATAAATGAATTATTAGTTTGAAAATAAAAAATAAATCAGAAAATATGGGAATTATTATAACAAACACTGGTAGACAGTGAGTAAACACTAAAGTTATATGAGAAAAAGATTTGAAATAGAAAATTACATAATGCAAATCTTTTCAGGTGAACCAGATATTCAAACATGTAAATGTTTTTATGGATTACTTGAGCACTTGATAAAAATGTTTATAACAATAATATAAATGTCTAAGGAAAAAATGATATTGCAGTGCAGATGACAAACATTAAGGTGGCAAAACTGTCAAAGCAAACAAGAATATCTCTTTTTTCATCACTAATAGTGCATTAAGTACTATCTAGTATTTTTCTTCGTTCCTTTGAAATTTTGCATGTCCCCCAAATTTAGAGCATAAGGGGGCACAATGTCCCCCTATCCTTGGGATCTATGTGTTACTCTGTATCATTATATGAGTGCTCAAAATAGATTGTAATAGCTTGTTGTACAAAGTCAAATACATTTAAATGTAGTTAAATTGTAATAACTTGTTGTACAAAGTCAAATACATTTTAAATGTAGTTGAAATAATTAATCAAAGTATTGAGAATACTGATGGCTTGGAGGGTTAAAGTGATACTAATTTACATTAGATCAGATGGAAGAATACAACTCCTGAGATACTGCTATTCGATGTCCCTTTTTATTATTGTAAACATATTTTACCATCGTAAATATATTGCTCTAAATAATCTTTACTATTTTACTAAATTTTTTTACTTTATATGTCACAAAGAATTTATATTAACTTTTGAAACATTATTTGGGGAATTATTATGGTGACCTCCTTTTACTGTTTCAAGTATTACCATCAGTGGAAAATATCCAAGGGAGATAACTACTCTTAGGTATAATCATTTACCTAAATCTGAATTGCTTCCCTTGACATATAATTGACTTTGTTACTAACTTTTGTAAGACTGTAAAATTTGTTACTATTATACGTAATACAAACTATATTTGGAAAAAAAGAATGCACATAATGCCATAGGCAAGCCCAAACAGTAGTTTCAATCTCAGCTTTATGAAAGTGAGTATTTTTGCCCATACAACAACTACACCCGAAGTAAAATTGTTTTAGATTGTACACTTTGTGATAAACAATGCCAAACAGAAAATAATGACATTATCTTATCCTGATGCAATCACTATCCTGTCTCATACTTTCTCTCAAAAATCTTGAGATAAAGATCACTAATCAATCCATACAGACTTTTTAATAACCATTTTTTATCACTTTTTCAATGCTATTCTATTAAACAAATAAATATTTAAATTTCTCAACAGGTTTTGCAGGACATTAATACAAGTTTAAATTATTAACTTTAAATTTTGAATTTTTTTTATAAAAATCTGCTAAAAAGTTTCTCCTGTAATGACAAGTTTATTATAATATTTTGAAATCTTTTTGTAATAATAGATATATTTCAAGGAGATACACTTTGTATCAACATAAATTACTATTTATGTGTATTTGAAATGTTGACTGTGCATGTGCCTTTTCATGTCTTACCTGCAAAAGCTAGACATAAGAATCATTTCATTTCATTATCATTGTGATTGTTTGTGTCATGCTAGGTTCATTTTATCTGAACATTTTATGACAAGTTTTTTTTCCATGCTAGCGTAAGCTTTTCTTTCAAAGACAAGACACATTTCGCATAACAACTAATCCTTTTTCTCACCTGTCCTAGCTCCTCATTAAGATTGGAGGTTCTCGCCACCGCAGGTGTGTCTGTCTCCTCACAGTACATTTCTAGGTCCTGTAGATATAAAACAGGGTTCACAGTAAGGATGAAGTATGTATGCATAGAGCTTAATGGCACATCAGCACAGTCCTGGCTATACAGTGCCAAATAAGTTTAGGCATCCCTTAAAAGGCATATGGAAGAAAGATTAAGGCAAAATGGGTAATATCCTTAAAATACAAAGTCAAATTTTTCAAATAAAAACCCAACTCTTTTAAAAAGTCCAAGATCTTCTCATCATGAACATCATTACAGGAAACATCCCTTGGCAAAATGGTTGCCTCCATTAGCTGCCTGTTATGACATGCAAGAGGATGCATCAGGCTGATTCTACATCCTGGAGTCCACAGGAGGACATTAAGGATGATCGCTGGGGAAATGTAGAAGTATTTAACTTTTTGACAAATGGAAACTTTTGCATTTTTTTGTTTGTTTAAATAAATCTAGAAAATACCTGGTTTAAACCTTAATATTTTCTTAGCCTTTCTAAAGCTCGTTACATTACTTTCATTTTGACTTATAATTAATTATTTTACTATCAGAGACATGTTTGAATATATTCATTAATTCACTACTGAATTGACTTAAGGTACAATATCAGTAATATTATTAATCACTGGTCAGAAAAATTCTTGAAAAACAATGTATTAGCATGCTTGCAAGCAAGTTTACAACACAATTCATTAGTATCAATTAACTCACCCAGTTGATGAAGATGGCTTGGATGAACTTGACGACTTCCAGTGTGACCTGTAGACTTATGGGAATGAGATTGTTGTACAGGATGATGAAGGTCAGGAAGTTGTAACCAAAGTTACTGGGTGGCAAATCTGGAAGACAATGAAGAAACATTTCTCACATCTACATAAACATGAGAATTTCAAGAATCTTTCCCGTGTACCACTCTATGTTGTAGGGTACAAGTCTTTCAAAAGCTTGCCTGTGTACCACTCTATGTTGTATGCTACAAGTCTTTCAAAAGCTTGCCTGTGTACCACTCTATGTTGTATGCTACAAGTCTTTCAAAAGCTGTGTACCACTCTATGTTGTATGCTACAAGTCTTTCAAAAGCTTGCCTGTGTACCACTCTATGTTGTATGCTACAAGTCTTTCAAAAACTTGCCTGTGTACCACTCTATGTTTTATGCTACAAGTCTTTCAAAAGCTTGCCTGTGTACCATTCTATGTTGTATGCTACAAGTCTTTCAAAAGCTGTGTACCACTCTATGTTGAATGCTACAAGTCTTTCAAAAGCTTGCCTGTGTACCACTCTATGTTTTATGCTACAAGTCTTTCAAAAGCTTGCCTGTGTACCACCCTATGTTGTATGCTACAAGTCTTTCAAAAACTTGCCTGTGTACCACTCTATGTTTTATGCTACAAGTCTTTCAAAAGCTTGCCTGTGTACCACTCTATGTTGTATGCTACAAGTCTTTTAAAAGCTTGCCTGTGTACCACTCTATGTTTTATGCTACAAGTCTTTCAAAAGCTTGCCTGTGTACCACTCTATGTTGTATGCTACAAGTCTTTCAAAAGCTTGCCTGTGTACCACTCTATGTTGTATGCTACAAGTCTTTCAAAAGCTTGCCTGTGTACCACTCTATGTTGTATGCTACAAGTCTTTCAAAAACTTGAACATTAAACCTTTTTTTAGAATCTTAAGATTGTTGAAGCGAATACACCAACTGTTGGAAAAGTGACACCTATAGCTTTGCTAATACATGAAAGACAAAATTAATATTTTAAAATTAAAAATAGCCCTCATAAATTCCACCGTTTAGTTTTTACAGTGTTAGAATTTGGTAATGTAAATATTTTGGTAAAATTTAAATCAATTCCACTCTTATGATTTATATTTCCAAATGTAAGTCAATCTAAGACAATGTACATAGTAAATAATGAAAATTTATAAAGGAATACAAGCTTAATATTCTTCAGAAGTATGAATTTCTTCCGAGTAAACAGCTGCATCCAAGTGTGCATTGCATTCAAGGTAAAACTGGCACAATTTGAACAAAAAAGTTAATGTGAAGCAATCTGACATTTTATTTAAATAATTGCAACTGCAAATACTTTAAGAATCTCAAATAACCAACTGATCTGGTATCTGTAGAAATGATTTGGTATTTGTGGAAATGATGCTCTATTCTCTTTAAGTAATGAAAATCATACGCAAAAGAAAGTAATGAAGAAGATCACCGATTTTATTTTTGGATGTTGCAATGGTGATATTTTTCCTTTCTTAATTTCTTCCAATTTATATTCACTGATTATCAGTTGATAGATGGACTATCAAGTTGTACTAAAATGGGGCCATTCCATCTGAATATATCTGCAAAGGTTAGATAATCCTCATGCCTAGGGTCAAAGTGAGAACTGTGCTAGACTACTAAGAGAACAGTTCAGATACTTTAAATGAAGGATCTTAAACATCTTGTGTGTTGACTTTGTTGTATACATGTTTTTTTGGTTGTTTCATCCCTCAAACCCACATGGAGCTGTTGTGGCTCAGTGGTTAGCATATAAAACTTACAACTAGAAGGGTGCAGGTTCTAATCCTACCCTGACCAGGCTGGGTCAGCCACTATGACATGTCGCTTGGCAAGGCACTTAACTCCAATTGTCATGGCAAAAATTGCTCAATCCAAAAATATCTCCATATTAGTTATTAAATGTTCAGAATTGAGGTGTTTGGAATAGCCTCTATATGGATGAACTCTGCCAAGTTTAGATAACTAAATATTTCTCAAAATGAAAATCTCCTGATAAGTCTTTTATTATTATTATTATTCATTTTAAATTCTTGATCTTGCCAACTTTCAAAAGGCCTAAAGCCATCATCAAATCGAAAGGCTTACCTTTATATCCCAGATACCAGTCTCTGTCCTCATGATAGGATGTCCATATCTGACTGGCTACAGTGCTGATCAGAGACAGAACTAGCAGAATCACAAACAGGTATATAATCTGAAAGACAGAGAGAAGAAATTATGAAAAGTTGCTAAAAAAAAAATTATGAGAATAAGTGAGCAGATCTTTTGTTGAAAAACTGTTTACAATTTCTCCTATAAATTTTGGATCGTACTGGATAAATAAAATTTGTATCATTTGATTACACAAATAGATTATAAAGATTTGACTGTTTATCTATCTATCCATTACTCTATCTATCTATCTATCTATCTATCTATCTATCTATCTATCTATCTATCTATCTATCTATCTATCAATCAATGCAGACTTTTTCTTCAACTGAATAAAGTTCATAAATGACACGGCAATGAAGACAGATAGACATACATATAAAAGTTAACTACAGACCAGTAAATTTCTGTACCAGCTATTTACACACCTGAAAGTTGGTAACTCTTTCCACATTGGATCTTTTCAGAGGAGCACTTGTGGAGTTCAGCATTAGTTTACTCTCATGGCCATTATAGACAACTATACCTGTAAAGAGAAAGATTTTAGAACCTATAAAATGCCTATTATTGATGATGTTACATTTACATTTGTATGCTAACTAAATCTAAATTCTAAATTGAGCTAACCTTGAAATCTTGTTGTTTTTCAAAGAACAAACTCTAAAGTGCCCACCTATTTGGAGAACAGGTGATACAAATTATAGACTAGTTTTATTTACATTTCATACTACAAGAGGTTCAATGCATCATCTGTCTTATGTGTATCTCTTTAAAAACAGTGGAATAGTAAATAAACAGTGAAACCGGTAACATACCTGGATTTAGTAACTTGGTGCATACAGCAATATACTAATTTAAGTTCAATCAAAGTAAGATTTATGCAAGTTTAATCAGTTTTAATGCTGCTCTATTTTAACAAAAGCAAACTTTTCTGGTCCCATCAAGCTTCCGCTACACATGAATGACCTATTAGAGTTTTCTCCAGAACCCTCTGAAACTTGCACCTCTACTACATCTGACCAAACAAAACCACAATATTGCTAAACTCTGCATGAAAATGATTAATTTCTTTGAAATATTCTGAACTTTTAAAACATCTCCATGCATACATTATTGTATCCAATTGCATTCCAAGTGAATGGCTTGGTTAATGATATTCCCATACCATTTTAGTCCAGGTTAACTGGATGTTTGTTGATTACAGTGAATCCTCATGTGCTATTTTAAAAATGTTCTCTCAAAGATCTGGTGCATTTGGAAAGATTGTTATTTGCTGTATGATTTATAACCTTTATATATACAGACTTTACACTAACCAAATATCCATTTTGTGTTCTTCAACATTGCCCCTCTCAAAAGCATCTGGTCTGGTCCCAGTGGTATAGCTCTGAAAAATAATTGCTGTACTAATATCCTTAATCATTCTACAATGATGATTATGGAAAACTCTTGACCAAGTTCTTCAATTTTGTGACCATGAATAGACAGAAATATTAGTGGGAATATATATGTATTAGAAATCATTTTGTAAAATATCCTTAAAAAATATATGTGTCAGAAATCATGCTATCTGGAGATGGGTGTATTTTGTCAGCAAATTAAACACTAGAAATTGCAAGGAGTAACATGTCCCAGTACTTTTCTAAACTATTTATCCCCTCACCCCCAACCTGCATTTTTATTTCTGACCCTGTAGAACCCATACCAAATGAGTGTATAAAGTCCAGGACTGTCCTGCACAGCTACAATTTCAATTTATATCAAAAAGTTGAGAAGCTGTGCAATAGAGGAAAACATACTTTACTTCATGAAGTACAAATGTTCATGGTTTTCATGGGTAATCTAGACCATGAATTTAATGTCACAACAAAATATGAACAAAACTGATATTCAATGTGCCCCTTTCCCCACCCCCTGCCAGATAAATATTTATCAAGTTTTTGAGGGTTTATTTTAAAATGACAAATCCACAAAATTATGTACCCATGAATAGACATTTTATAAACTAACCATGAAATCTGATACCCATGAATAAACATTTTATAAACTAACCATGAAATCTGATACCCATGAATAAACATTTTATAAACTAACCATGAAATCCGATACTCATGAATTCAAAATGATTCACAGTATTTACCATTGGGGGACTGTAATAGTTACCACACAGAAAACAATTATCACATGATGCTCCTGAAAGCTCTTGTTCATGATTCTGTGACTTGTTTTGTCAGTAACAGTGATATTTCATTACTGACATACACCACTCCCTCGATAACTCAAGCCAGGATAACTCGCAAACCCACTTATAACGTGGAGTCAGGCGTGGATCTCATTTTTGTTTACTAGAAAATATCTTAAAATATGGCCTCTATTTGTTGAATGTGAAGAAAATTGTGATCAAAATTGGTAAACGAAACCTTGATATATTGCTCGTTTTATTGTTGAAAACTGTGGTTAGTACCTGGAAATTTGAAATTTCGTGTTTTAGTTCTATCTTTTAATTCAGTTTCAGTGTAATCATCATAAATGCAATATGCCTTCTTGTATTCATATGTGAAAAATGTAAATCTACTGTTACAGCTATGTCCACGAGTGTTTCTGTGAGAAGCTACTTAAGAGCCAACCGTGTTTTGATCTCATACTTGCGAAAGTATTTGTTGTATTGTTACACTCAATTAAAAGCAGACCTGCTTTGTATCATGATGTTAATTATGTCTTTTGTATCAAATCAAATAAAGGGGTTGGAATAAAAGAAAAGTTAAAAAGCATGCAAACCTGCGTAAGAGCTAGCAGTCAGGTCAACTCATTTTAATTGATCAATTGAATACTGTTATAAATATTATTATGTAAGTAATATAATTAAAGTACCTTAAATTAGTCTACTCATTCACAAATGTGATCAAAGATAGCAAAGCAAGCAAGTGAAATGAGTACTTGGTGAATAAAAAGCTTTGTTTTGCAGATACGGTTCATTATGGAGAAGCAAGTTCCAGAGTTTGTAGTGAACTTAAAATTCCTGAATTGGCACTCAGAGATTTCCTCAAGGATGAGAAGAAGTTTCACTATTCCTTGCAATGAAATCGCAGCATCAATAGTTTACTAACAGAACAATTTTCAAAAAATTTAGCTTTGACGTTGATGGTTGTTTCACGAAATAAATATCCCTAGCTTCTGAAAAAATGGAATCTTGTTTTGTTGTGAATCAACAACAACAAAAAGCAGTGATGTAATACACAATGTTTTAGTGTACATGTGATGGTTGTTGAAACCTCTTAGGGTAATGCTGTTAACGATCTTTCAGAGGTTGGGTATCTAGAAAATAAAGGTATTTTATACAAAAACGTGAATATCTTTTTTTGAGCTCTTTACTGACGATTATTCCCAATGTGATTATAAAACGAGTATTCAGCCATTAAACAGCCCTGTTATCCTCCCCCCTGCTTTTCTCGATGTCCTGTGGTGATGGCATCCCCTTTTTAATCTTTTTGAGGTTTCTCAGTAACTTGTGCCCTCGCTTATAGTGCAGTCTATGTTTTTGGACCCCGTTGTGCACGAGTTATCGAGGCAGAGGAGTATAAGAAACATTTGAAATAGCTACCAATGGGAGTCATGCACAAAATTGAGAATAAGATTGCATCATGTGGCAACTGGTAATATACAGCACTGTTATAGTTCCTTGATAGATCTGCAATTATATCAATAACCAGCAGATCTGGGTCTACCCTATTTGCTTAAAATTATAAGCAGAAATAACATCATGGACCCTGTCCTGTGGGCATATTGTCTGATGGCAGATCTGGGTCTACCCTATTTGCTTAAAATTATATGCAGAAATAACATTACAGACCCTGTCCTGTGGGCATATTGCCTGATGGCAGATCTGGGTCTACCCTATTTGCTTAAAATTATAAGCAGAAATAACATCATGGACCCTGTCCTGTGGGCATATTGTCTGATGGCCGATCTGAGTCTACACCACTTGAAGCTGAACACCCATTATAAATAAGTAAATATGGTACACAAGCAAATACTGTACATGCACACACAGACAGGCATAATAAAACAAGACCTCATTCTTCAAAGTCTGAGGACCAGAAAGAAGTCACGACACAGAGTAATCTAGTTGAAACTTTAGACATGAAACTTATTATGCTGAGTCCTCATATTTTCATCAATGTTTTAATGTGAAATCCAATGTTTTCCATAGCTTAAGCTTCAACAAAAGCATGAAAGCAAATTTTTTAGCAAATTATGTTTCTCTAAGAATACTTACCCCATCACATTAACATTAGGAATATAAACGTCACTACCATTCGAATCCAGCAATTCCAGAAAAATTAAAATTTGATCTTTCATGTCTATAAACCATATAGACAAATGGAAGAAAGTCTTATCCATTGCCTCACCTTTGCCCCCACTAAGTGGCACTTGTTTAAACTGAGCGATACATCAACAAGAATGCTCACATTTGCAGGGCAGTGTGGGACGGTTTACTAGTTATGTGATCAGGTAAGTATTCTTTGAGAAATATAATTTACTAAACAATCTGCTTTCTACTTTGAATATGTTCTGCAATCACATTAACATTAGGAAAATATGTAAGAAGAGTAGAAAATGCATAAGCATCCAACCTCTACCATTGGCCTCCTTCAAGGGAAGAACGTCTGAATTCCCTATAAGAAGGATAAACCGCTCTTTTAATACAACTCTCAGATAAGGATAATGGATGAATTTCCCTAACTGAAAAAAAAGCTCGGGCAAATCCAACAAACGCGCTAAACCCACACCCATAATGAAGTTGTACTGACTCCAAAAGGGTCTGGTAGCTATCTAGTCTGCAGCCACTGGACCCACCATACTAAATTCACATTTCTGTGAAGCTAGATATCAGTTTTAAAAACTTGAGAAGGTCGACTGTGCATGAGAGCCAATGGATTCTATTATATCTTGGATTGAAACATTGCATTCAAATATGAGACTTGGTGAGACTTCTCTAATGTCATGAGCAGAAATTCTCATTAGACATATCTGGTCCTGAGATAATTCAGAATATGCTGATCATATTACCCACTTCGGCCATCATGCCAGGGCTTGACGGGTTATATCTTCTTTTCCTAAAAGTTTTTCAGGACCCATGGCTCTTCTCTGTGCATTTCAAATACATTTTGAGGGCACACCAGGTCTTGCTTAGCTGCCATTCTTGATGTGTTTATAGAGGAAAGAGTTTGGATAACCACCTTTTGATTGCCCACATACAGTAACTGGTTCTTAGCTTTAAAACCCGGTTACATCATTAACACCATGGACCCATCCAATTTGAACTTGCTCACCCTGCACGCCGAGGCTAGCGCTATCCGAAAGGATGTCTTGTAAGATAGCCGCATCATCTTGGCTCTGGCTAAGGGTTTTGAATTCTCAGAGTTGAGCCAAGTGAAAACCTAAGAAAAGAAAGATTCCATTTTGGAAACAGGGTGAGTCTTTTAGGCCTATTCAGGTCAAAGTTGACCAGCAAGTCTGACCCTTGCTGTGACCTGTATTCACTCAACCATGATGCCTGAATGTGTCGGAAATCATGAAGTGATATCCCCTGATAGTAACCAGAGCTAACTCTTTCTCCTTGAAAGCCAGAGAAAATAGTTACCCACCTGAAAGATCAAAGCATATAAGGGGACAATAACATATCTTTGCACCAGTCCCTGAATACCTGCCACTTCTTTTTGTAGGCTTTCAAAGTGGAGGGCTTTCTTGATCACAAGATTTTCTCCATGACTGGAGATTGAAACTCCTTTCTACACAAGACTCTCCTGATAAGAGCCAGATGTGAAGAGGACCCCTGTCCTGGCAGGGATGAAACACCTGCAAGCAGAGTTATTTAAGCAGATTGAATTTCGACAGGATCTTCTAGGGGACATCTATCACTATTTCAAGCAGATTGTTCACCCATGACTTGTCCCATCCAAGTGGGGCCACCAGAATGACTTTGCAATTCTGGTCCCTGATTTTCTGAATGACTCTTGGAATCATAACAGATTGAGAGAAGGCACAGACCAAATTCCCATACCAACTAACTGCTAGAGCATCCACAGCCCAAGCTTCCGGGTCCAGGACAGGAGAGTCGAAGGTGGGCAGTTTGTGATTCTACCTTGCCCCAAAGAGATCTATCATCAGACACCCCCAAAGTGTGGAAATGCACTGAAAGATCAATGGATGAAGGGACCACATGATGTGCCAAGTTTGACCCCTTCTTGACAGAGAATCTGCCAAAACATTCAATCTGCGGGGGATGTGTCTGATCTGGAGCGTTTTATTGTGCTCGAAGCACAAGGTATTTTGTAAATTGACATGAAAGACAAAATGTTCATCTTTCTGGAATTGTTGGATTCAAGGGGAGTGAAGCTTATATTCCTAGCATTAATGCGATTGGGGAACATACTCAAAGGAGAAATGTATTCACTCAAGTTGGAGCAATGCTCTGCTGCAGTGACCTAATGGACAGATGGATGTGCAATACTCCCTCACTATAAAGCTGCTCATGGGAGCCATATAAGTAGACCACCTTTTAGATGAGCTCGCCATATATTGGAGTATTTGATACATAATATTAGTATTAAATACTGAAGTAGGATCCATGACCATACTCACCCCACCCCCACCCCCAATAAAAAAGACCACCTTACACTGAAGTACCTTATAGTGAGGGAGTACTGTACTCATGGACAGACAGATAATACTATATGACCCTTCCACATTAGTGATGGTGGCATACAAGCTTAAATTAGGGTCTGCAACTATGTCTTTTGCTCAAAAATTCCAGGCTTTATCTAACATTTTCTGTAGATAACACTTAATAAATTGTCTGGGTTACTTACAGTCTGCCTGATGGTCTGATGTTACCCACAAAGTCATGAAGATATCTGTTGGGAAGTTCACACTCCACAGTTCCTGAGAGTTCTAACAAGTCCTCCTTGCTCAGCAATTTGGCTGTCTGGGGCAGACCCTGACAAGAGTAAAGATCAATCAGAATACAGTAAGAAATGAAACAATATCAAAGTTTAAAATTAGTTTTTGTTTTTTTCCAGGTTGCAGGTCCTTGCTATAGGACAAACCAGAGTATAATCAACAACAACACAGCTCACCTCTACACAGCTTTTAGTAGTCTACAGTAGATATTGTAAAAATTAATTATCATGCAAAAAATAAATTATAACTAAAGTGTTCTTGACAATGAAATGCTGGCACCTGTGATAAGGCATAAAAGACAAAACAATAAAAAAATAACCTTCTTTTATATCAAAGTAGGGATACTATAACTAGTTGATAAAAAACATTAATTTTTTTAAAAAGACATTGTTCATAAACTCTGCAGCAGAAGCTATTATCATTGTTTACCCTTAGAAGCCAGATTTTACTGGGTCAAAGACACAAGTTTTGAGTAACCTTGGAGTGACAACCAGTATGACTACTATTAGATGCATAGTTCATGCATCAGTAATTACCTTGATTAGCCAGCTACAGTATATACTCGCATATAAGCCGAATAATTTAGAAAAAAATTGAAGCCTGGAAGAACGGGGGTTGGCTTATCCACGGGACAAGGTCTAAATCTGAAAATGTTTAAGTTTTCTTGTTGACTACCGGTATATATTGGAGGAGACTGGATGGATAGATAGGTAGATAGTTAGGAATAATAAAGACAAAACTAGTGTAAAATACAATTAGGTATATTATCAAATGGAATATGTCACAAATAAAAACAACTTACATTTTGTTCATCTTCGTGTCATAAAAATCCATAAAAATCTATAATGATTTGACATTTTAAATCAATTGATATGATAAATCTATGAATTCGATCATAGGTCACATACCAGCATAAAAATAGTAGCCCATATTGATCCGATTCACAATATCCCATAATATGTTAATTCCACATGTCTCCCAAATAAAAAATGAAAGCCAAATCCACACTTTTGTGATTCACAGTATCCTATAAAGGTCACTGTCTAATGTCATCTGGGACAAAGCCCAATAATTCATCCGCAAAGTCTGAGTGAATAATTATAGTGCTGAAATCCTCCATCATCGTCCAGTCATTGTAAATATTGTCAGACTCTGATTCCTCATCTTTACTGTCATATGCGGGTGTTTATCTGGGGACAGCTCTTTCTCTGTAAGTGACACTTCGATTATACAGTCTGTGAAATTTATTAAAAGAATGCAACTGAACAGGTGTCAACTGTGTGGCAAAATCACAGGGAGTTCAAACAACCACCCTCTGTTACTTGGCACTGAACAAGTATCAACTATGTGGCTCGATCAAAGGGTTGTAATGTGGGAAAACAAAGAGGGTGTTAAGGGATTAAGGTCAAAACCGTATTTGTAAGACGTGTAGGACTCTACTTGGCACTGAACAAGTATCCAATTTGTGGCTCGATCAAAGGGTTGTAATGTGGGGAAAACAAAGAGGGTGCTAAGGGATTAAGGTCAAACACATATTTGAAAGATGTGTAGGACTCTACTTGGCACTGAACAAATATCAAATTTGTGGCTCGATCAAAAGTATTGTCATCTTGAAAACAAAGTCAGGTAGTGCTGCCTTTACAAGCCACGGGCTTATCAGCCCACATGCATTGGCAGATAACATGGGAAATATCACTTAGGAATTAGATCTGGCTGATGGAAAAAGAAAATATAAATCAAATCAAAACTTTTATTGCATCAAACACAGTGTTAATACACCAAAACATAAAATATAATACAAATATGGGTTGTTCAGACTTACATGAAAATGGAAGCAATATACTTACTAGTAAACACACACAGTAAACAACATTGACGGACACTTCACTTTGTGGTGGATAATATTTAATTTACCAGTATTATTTCATGGGTTGGCTTATGCATGGGTCATGCACTTTTTAATGTTTTTACCTATTCAGTTTTGGGGGGTCGGCTTATCCGCGAATGGGTTTATACGCGAGTATATACGGTAATTCCTATATTTACATGTACAACACACAGTTAACCCGCTGAGGGTAACCTATCACAATATACAATCTATAGTCATTAATATGAAAAATTTACCATTCAACAAACATATGTTATTCCTACTTTCAACTGGCCATAAAGAGCTGTATACAGCATTTAAAAATCTATGTGGTCATGAGCTAAATGCAGCTACTTAACCTATGTTTAACTTAGTAAAGTATAAAATGTAGATCTCTGAACTTCTTTGTTTGTGAGGGTGCAGTATTATAAGGTTTCATGATTCTAGCATAAACAGCACCCAAAAAATGACCTTTAAATGCAAAATGTCAAAAAAGTCACTGAAGCAAGACTATGGGCCACAGAGACCTTTTGTTTTGCAATACAGGTGAAGTATTTGTCAAGATGCTTCCCCTCACCAAGTTTCATGATTAGACATTGGATATAATGCATATAGCATGCCAAAAACTCACAGGATCATGAGCTAAATGTAAAAACTTAACCAAAGCCAGCAAATGAAATGATGAACTTCATTGGTTGTAAAGGCGATGAGTCTATCATGAACAGTGCCTAAAAAATGAACATCACACATTTTACCCAAGTCAGTGAAGCATACAAAATGGGTCATAATGACCTACTCCTGCAATGAGGAACTACTTTCTAGATAGGATAGTATGTATGTAACATGCTAGATGTATGTAGTCATGAGCTAAATGCAAAAGCTTAACCTAAGCCAGTAAAAAGTGAAACCCACATCAGTGACCTTTTATGTACAGGTGTGATGCTAATAAAGATGTATACAAATAATCTAGTTCATTCATTCTTGAAAAAACAGTTAAAACACAAAATGTAACCAAAGTCAGTGAAGCATGAAATATGGGTCACAGTGACCTACTTTTTTGAATAGGGTGAAGTATTCATCAAGATACATCCCCTCACCAAGTTTTAAGATTCCTTGTATAACAATATGTATACAGGATGCAAAAAAATCCCCTATGTAGTCATGAGTTCAATGCAAAAGCACGTAACCTAAGCCTTTAAAATGTGAAATGTAGGCTACAATGACTTTCATTTTTTGTAATTGTGTGGTACTAACAGAGATGCATACAATCATCTAGATGATTCTAGCTTGAACAGAGCTTAAGAAACAAACTTAAAATATAAAATCTTAACCAAAGTCAGTGAACCATGAAATATGGGTTGCAGCAACCTATTTTTGTGATGAGGTAAAAGTACTCACCAAGATGCATCCCCTCAGTAAGATTCATGATTCTGTGTATAAAAGCATGTATACAGGATGCAAAAAACCTATGTGATCAGAGCTAAATACAAAAACTTAACCTCAGCCAGTAAAATGGAGGTCACACTAACCTTATTTTGTTGTCTGGGTGTTACACTAATAGAAATGCATACAATCATTTAGTTAGACAATTCAAGCATGAAGAGAGATTGAGAAAAATTTATTTTTTAGGCAAAGTCAGTGAGCATGAAATATGGGTCACAGTGACCTACTTTTGTAATGATGGTGTAGTATTTGCCATGATGCCAAGTTTCATGATTCCCGGTATAACAATGTGTTCATGGTGTAAAAAAAACCTGAGCTAAATGCAGAAATTTAAAAAAGAATGTACAACTAATGTTCATGTATGTATAAAGTTAGTCCCCATAGCCCCCTCCCCATGGGGTAGGTGCTATGAACTCACCCCAAACTGTTGCCTAGGACCTAGGAAAAAAAAATGGTTGAGATACAGTGAGGTTGTACATATGCAGATGCTTTTATATGTGCAGATGCTGATGCTGGGGCTAGAGTAACAGCTTCCCTCTACTTCATTGAGGCCTATTTGTATAGACAAGAAATTATTAATTCAGTAGGAAACTAATCAGATGCTAACCATTCTTTCTATCCATAGGCTGAGGTTTCTAGTACAGTTTCTATGACCATGGCAAAACATAGCCTTTGTACCCTCTCTCCTCTTAACCATCCTACATTCATCACAGATCTTGGATAAAACTCCACAAATTCCTAAATAACAAATCTTTTGCTACCAATTTTTGTACAGGTA
The DNA here is from genome assembly GCA_029931535.1 of Margaritifera margaritifera. Classification (NCBI taxonomy): domain Eukaryota; kingdom Metazoa; phylum Mollusca; class Bivalvia; order Unionida; family Margaritiferidae; genus Margaritifera; species Margaritifera margaritifera. The sequence goes on along the minus strand of JAQPZY010001271.1, from coordinate 1,731,356 downwards.
GTAAACTGCAATGCTACAGCTGAATTTAAACCCAAAGATAAAGTAAACTCTAGGTATCAAAATCTGAGGTATGAAATAGTTCACAACAAGTGGGGTTCATTGCAAGAACACAAAAAGATATCTCTCAAGTTCTAAGGGCCACATCAGGGCATCATAGCTAGGTGGTAGAAGAAAAGTACATTTACATTACTGTAGTTCTTATTTCCCTAATTTATTTTCAGTTATCATGTCGAAGCTCACTACAGTCTTTCAATTTAAATAATAGATATCTATCTTTTCTTCACTACCCCATATCTCTGCACTGTCACATTAAAGTCAAAATCCTTAAGGTAAAATCCCAGAGAATTTTGGCCTTGTTTTGGGGCTGAAATTCGGCCCCTTACCCAACCAGAACTTTAAAAAAAAACACACAAAAAACCATCCTTTACTATACTGATTTTGGGAGAGAAATTACTATAATGAGTCTAGCAAAAGATATAAAGAGTCCAAGTAACCTTGGTTAACAATTCAGGGTTCACACTGGACTCTAATATCTTAGCAAAATTACTTCTCTTTCCAGCAAGAATTGGGTGAAATGGTGAAAATAGGGAGAAATGTAGAAATTTCAAAATTATAATGTTCAAAATAGTCACTTGAAGCATCTGTTTTAGCATATTTTCACAATGGATGTTAAAATATTGATGAAATACTATTAAAACTTTATAATAATTTTAAAACATTTCTTATTTTGCTTCACCTCAGTTGTTGCATAACATAATACAGCAACCGCAAAAATAAGTTACAGTCGAAAATTGGCAACAGTTTCCATAGTAGAAGTCCTTTTCTCATATGTTTATAAAATGAAATATTGGATAAAATTATCAATTTTATTAGTACTGGACCTGGGTGCATCTTCCGAGTCATAATTCGCATCTTATTGGGCTCAACAAATTTAATTTTTCACTCATTTCTCCAAGGAAAATGGGCAATATTTTAATGGGAATTCCATAGATAGTAATGTAATTTCTGGGAGTCAGGTCAAGCCAGGTACAAAAGATAACAGCTAAGCGAGTGAGTAATTATCCCAGATTAACTTAATTACATACCCAAGAAGTGACAAGAAACGGTGTCATTCGAGTGATAGGGGCTTGGAAGTAGGTGACATAGATCTTTTAAACAGAATAATTTTTCAAAGAATAGCAGGAAACATAAAAACATATTGGCACTGGTCATTACATATTGGCAGGTTCAAAAGCATCACTGGCTGAAATTATGGCTTATTGGAACTGTAACAGTAAATGTCCCTAGGGAGAACATGGTATAATTTTACCTGTCTTATTTTTAAGTTTGTCTCTCCATCTAAGTTTGATGTCTCAATGTAACACATGGCTTGTGGTTCACTAAAAATAAAGAAAAAAAAAGTGATAAGAACTGCCACTGATTTAAAAAAAAAAAATATAAATGAAATCAGTTTGAAGTGTCTGCAAGCTTTGGCCTAATTTCTTTAACACTTCCTAAAATCTTTTATTATTCTCCTTTCCATGAGAAATGGAGTGACCAGCAGGACAAATAAATGAATGTAGTCTCTTTCATTTTTTGGTAGCTTATACCATTTCATATGGTATAAATGAAGATGACTACAAGAACTATCTAAAAGTACAATCAAACCTGTCTACAGCGGCCACCCATGGGAAAAGGCCAAAGTGGCCATTGTATACAGGTAATCTCTGAAGGCAGGTTCAGCTCTCAAACTTGGTTCATGAAAAATACATGTACTATGCACCAAATAGCATTAGCATTATTATTAGTAGTAGTAGTATCAGAGATGCTGCCAGGATTTTATCTGAAGGGAGGAGCTCCCCCCCTTGTCACCACAATAAAGGTTGAGTAAAACAAAAATGAGGGGGATGAGGAAATGGACATATTTCAATATTTACCTAACACATAAATATCAGTCTCTTGCTTTCTCTGTTGATCATTTCTGAGCTTAATTTGTTCTTTATCTGTGTATGAATATTGTTCTGTGCTGAGAACCCCCTTTCACATATTCATAGCTAGCTAAGCCAGCTTGAACAAGTTGGAAAACTGTTCTTTATGGTTATGTACAATTTTCAACAGCTCATAGGTACTGTCTCTTGGATATCTCTGCTCCAAAATAATATTTTAATTTTTTCACAAACAAGAGCTCTGCCAAAGTTTCAATTTTTTGAATCAGTGCTTTGCTGACTAAATGCCAGCTTTCTTATATGTTCCACAATGTTGTATTAGGGTTTAAAGTCCATCAATGCTATAGTCAGCTTGTTCAGACAGAGGTATTTTGATCAAAATAAATATCCTTACTTTTTATTTTATTTTTAGATTCTTATTTATTCAATTTATCTTAACCCTTAGGGTAGTATATAGTTTTGTAGCACAAGATCCCTCAAGGCAGAATCGTTTGAGAAAAAACATGAAAATTGCACTCAACTTTTAAATTGCCTGTACATGTATTTAATTAGGCTTAGATTTCTACCTTTTTGACATTTATTTTCGATATACCGCTTAACAGGGGGTTGACCGGCATGCCGTATGTTTACGTCCATCCAGCATGTACATCAGACTCGTATTCAACATCATTTTCGGGTTCAAAATTACTCACTGGTATTTCCAGTAACACTTTGCGGGCTCCAATAATCTCATATACTTCAAAACTTTAAAAATGATTGTCATCATCGCTATCATCTGCCAGTATTTGCCAAACGAAATTGTCATCTGAAGATGAACCATGTTGTGAGTCAGCCATTTTGGATTTTCTAGGAACCCTTACTTGAAACACGCATTTGTAAAACTTCTTTCATGAATGCAATGTTCAACCTCGACAATGCTTGTTCCAGGGCCCAAATGTGCCAATCAAATTTAGTTTAACAACAGTTCTTTTCAAGCCTAAGTACTCAGATGTGTAAACAGTTGACTACCGGCAAAAAGACAGATAACGAGACAAGCGCTACATTACCCCTACTGGCGGCGCGACGTATGCTGCGAGAAGCACATTAAGAGTTAACAGTTTAAAAAAAACTGTATACTGCTCAGAGTATATTTTTATATGCATGACTTTAAACTAATTTGCAGGAGTTCTCGCACATCACTGCTTTCCAAGTGCGCGAATTCGTACACATTTTGTGCGATTTGCACACTCGCGTACCCTGGCAGCATCTCTGTAGTATGCTATTAAGATACATATATTTAGTTTAGCTATTTAGCCAAAAGAAAATATCAAAATAATAACGTAAAAAGTTCCACTTTAATCCATCATGTACATTAAATCATCACTTATCAGTAGAAATGGTGTCTAAATAAAATTACTAATTGACAGCTTACCTGTGATTGTCAAACACAGGACTGACTTTTTGTTATGCCAGCTGGTATAATTAGGCACGAAAACAGGTGTTCACACTTCAAACAACTGATGGATTAAGGAGTTGCTCAAACTCACTGAGATCAAAAGATAGTTGGCTTTTGTGAGAGACCATTGATGATTAAGGAATGAAAAAATATTCCTGCAGCTATTGTTAGTAGCATATAAACCATAAGAGATATAACAAGTGCAGTGTACATATATATCTACTCATTTGGTGTGAATCTCTTACACTTCAGATTAACATTGTTCTCAAAATTGGCCATAATATCTCGCTTATGCTTAATAATCCCTTGGATCTGAGTTCGCCCAATTCCCATTGCTGCAACTACACAACTACTTTGTCCACTATCCAGCAAACGAACTGCTTAGATTCTCTCATGTATGGACAAAAACCGCCTTGCTTTCAAAGCCAACATGTTGACACCTTTGAGTCTGACTGACAGCATGACTGGACTACAGTAAGTACAATTGAGATATGAAATGCTTGGAGTGGTCACTGCTGATACTCTCCAATGACCGCTTAAGGCAGGGTGAAACCAGTGTTTGGTTATGAAACACCTGGCCGCTTACTGCTGAAAGCAGGTGACCATTAAATACAGGGCATTTATATAAGAAATTTGCTGGGGGGAAATTAGAATGACCATTGTGACCAGGTGACCGCTGAACACAGGTGACTGTTAGTACAGGTTTTACTGTACTAACATTTAAAAAAACCAAACTATTCTTATTATATTCAAAGCAAGTTGTAATGTTTTGCACAGACACATGGAAAATTTAAAGCAAACAAGTACAAAATACACACTCTGTACAGCATCTGCATCTATGTTTAATAGGGTTATCTTAACAGTACCAAATTTTGCACTCTGTAAAGCATGAGTGACCATAGCTGAAAGGTCTAGAGGGTTTACCCCTGAAACAAGAAATTGTCAGTTTAAATCCAGGATGATGTATTTTTCGCATTCCTAATTTGAAAAATCAAGTTCAAATATCCACAAGAACAACAAAAGTACAACCCTTGGTTCTTACAGACCTTTGTGGCTGCAGGTAAATATCTTACAACTAGTCACTTTGAACGTCCAAACTGATCCTTTACTCTTCTTGACTTAGTAAAACAAAATAAAATAATAACAAACTATTTCAATTCAAACTCCTGGCCAAAGGAATTTAGGTGGTTGCAGAGAAGAGAAATGATGATTGCTGTACTGACCTAGATGACAGAATGACCAAGTCAGCTGGAAAGAACTGATCACTGACCACTTTTACAATGTCCCCTACTTGAACATTTGTCCATTTTAGATCTTGCCAATCTCCATTCCTCAAAACTGAAATAGAAAAGTTTATTAATTTGCTTGAATGACTTTATACCCTTTTTTTTTCTTTCATAAAATGCAACAAATCATGCACAATGAAATTTTAATTACAGTAAAATGCAAATTATCCATATATCAATTATCAAGACCTTTAATGAAGTGGACATTACAATCTGTTAATTTAAACTATTTTACAAACATACATTGAACAAACGTTTTCACATCTTGTATTAAGATGTTAAGTTCTCTCCTTGATGGCTCAGATACTGGTATCTGATATCTCTTCTGGGACGACAAAAATTTGACTGTTTTTATAGAGGTAAACAGTTTTGAGATCTGAGTAATATTAGCTCAGCTCTACTGGGGCCAAAATGCATGACAAATCTTCATAGATTTCTTGTTTACAGATGAACCAGTCTGAGCAAGTTCTACCTTATTTAAGGTGTTGGAAAGCAAAGAACCAGTGAAGAACACTAACCTTTGATGAGTAACACAATATCCTTGCATGTACATGAACTGGGATCAAACTCCAGACCACAGTGATATACAGTGAGTGTGTCATGTAGGCCCTTTGTTAAATGTAGTCTTTATTTCATTACCAACGATATGGCTGACTAATCATTTTGATTAAATCCCTTTCACCTGATAGACAATTTGATGTTTTTATTTCTGTAAGTAATGGTGATCTACAATTTTAAAGAACATTTTGTGATTCCTGCTTTATTACCATATGTACTTGGTAATAAGTATATCCAACTGCAAACTTCAAAGACCCAGATCTGCCGTCACATAATGTGCTGGCAGATCTGGGTATATGCAGTTTGTTAGGAGTAATCAGTAGAACAAACAAATCAGACCCTGATCTGCCAGTGCATTATGCAATGGTAGATCTGGGTTTATGTTTTCTGCAGTTGGACCTGACTTAAGAGCAGGTATATACAATACACGTAAAGTGTAAAGACGAGTTCAAGCTTTGTACTAAATACCAGCAGAACATAAAATAGAGACATGTCAAATAAGGTATCTTAATGACTAATCTTCTTTGGCAATAACCTTTGTTGGTGGCAACATGTGAATCAGGGGTCCATACTTGACTCTGATATTTGGGTGAAATGACTTCTCTCTCCAGTCAGAACAGTTGTCAAAAAATAATTACAAAAGTGAGTATAGAAAGTTTACAATTTATAATGTTCAAAATAGTCCCTTTAAACATCTGTTTTTGACTATTTTCATGTCAGATGATTAAAATAATATAATAAAATATTTAAACGTGTCCAAATTTCTTCACCTTTCTTAGCTGGCTTTACTTAACTCCTAACTTATGCTTGACAAGCTTTTATGCATGCTCCTTACAACTGGCTGAACATTTTTAGCTCATCTTATGCATATGTTGTTTATTTGCTTCAATTTGCTTTTAATTATTCAGAGCTCCCTACAGCTGCATGTGATGTTTTTTCTGTAAAATGTATGTCTGTATATGTGCATGTCAATGCATGTATCATTTAAACCTATGTAATGTTATGTATCATTTAAACCTATGTAATGTTATATGAAACTGCATATATATATATATATATATATATATATATATATATATATATATATATATATATATATATATATATATATATATATATATATATATATATATATGTTTGTATCCTGGTATGTAAGTTATTGGGTGTATGTATGTATGTATGAAAGTGTGTAGGTAGGTAGGGAGGTGGGTATGTATGTATCAATGTACCGGTATATATGTAAAAATAAATGTGGGTACATATATAAGCACATTTGTGTACTTTGTTAAGTCTTGTGCAATTATATGTTACTAAATTTACTACTATACTGATATGCATGAATGTTTGTAATTTGTTAAGTCATGTACAACTATGTGCTAATGTGTGTACTACTGTATTGGTTGCTTATAATGTATGTTTATTTTTGTATGAAAAGTCCTGAATGTTACCTAACTGATTGTTTTAAATAGTCGATAGTAAAAACTCTATTTTAACAGAGCTTGTGTTTTAAATAGTCGATAGTAAAAACTCTATTTTAACAGAGCTTGTGTTTGAAATGTTGTTAGCATATGCATTTACTTTAAATAAAGATTACTTGAATTTGAACATCAGTTGTTGTATAAACACAGTTAACATATAAAATGGAAACCTCGAAAATAGGTTACATGTGAAGATCGACACCTGTTTCCATAGTAAAAGTCCTCTTTACATATGTTTACAGGACTAAATATTGAATAAAATGTTTATTTTTATTAGTAATGGACCTGGATAAATAAAATAAGACATGATTCACTTATGACTGGGTTACAAAAATTCTATTTTTCACTTGTTATATCAAGAATCTTGTATGAATTTTTGGCAGGAATTCCATCGACAGCAAAGTAATTTTTGGCATTTATAATGATCATCAAATTAGCACCACAACTGACTACAAAGTATAAAACATCTTTTTCTAACTTTTCACCTTCCTATTTGAAGGGAAAATTTACACAAAAGTTGATGTTTAACTTTGATTATTAATGCATTATACTGAAATAAATGATGGGCAAATGGCGTGAACTTCACATTTTGTGAGTGTTTGGGTGAAATGAGAGACTTGAGGGTGACTATTTTGCCTAAATCGCCCCCTAGCGTAGACCCTCGTGAACAGATATATTCAAATTAATCAGATTACCAGATAGAGTAAATAATCATAAAAGAGGAGAGGAGATGTCTGGTTGGCGTGACTTGAATTCAAATTTTCAAACATGTAACAAATTTGAAGCAACAAAATGGCTAACAGATTTGTAAAGGTGTAATATTATTATAATAATAGTCACCATTTCCTCCATGCAGAGAAGAAAAGACTCTTTTTGCTTGGGCAAGTATAAATAATCTTTCACATAATTTAAATTATCCGATATGGGAATCACTACTCTCAGATCACAACAATTTGGGAATAGTGCTCTTCTTTTTGTGAATTTAAAGATGTGTATAGTAGTTTTACTGTCACAAATTTAATTTTAATTATGGCAATTATGTATGTACAGGGTTTAACAGTATGTCAGTACAATAATGGCTAAATAGTGCCTATTAACTCATTAACCCCGGGAGATTTTTTTCATTTTCGCGTGAAATGGGAGTAGGCAACGCATTTTTGGGGTTACATCTGAATGCAGCAAAACACATCTGCTTAAGAAAGTTTCTCGTTTAGCCGGATGCTTAGGTGTATCAGAAACATTGTTTTTGATTGGCTATTATGCTCGCACATGTGCAGATGGGTAAAGGTTGGACTTCTTTATTTTTTTTTCGTATTGGACCCACGATTTTTGTGTCCCGGCCTCTTTTTACTCCAAATCTCAAACTTATCCTACTTTTTGCAAAGGTTCATCTGTCTGTGTGCAGTTCAGACTGGTCTGCTTTAGATCTAAGGCCAAAAGTCTAAAATCTGGACACAAACTCCAGTTCCGAAACTGGCAATTTTCGACCTAAAAAAAATCGGGTCTCAAAAAATGCATTTTTTTCGCTGTACTTTTTAATGCCAGTAGAAAGTCAACATTATTTGGTATCATTGTAGAGCTACATCTGTCTACTTTCCTGCAAATCCATCCACTTTAGTGTATCTTAAATGATGTTGATGTTACAGAGCTTGGAAGTAGGGTACAACCTCATGACCCATAAACGTGGCGCTAGGGGTTAATGAGTTAACAGCATGTCAGTACAATAATGGCTAAATAGTGCCTATTAACAGCATGTCAGTACAATAATGGCTAATTAGTGCCTTCTAACAGCATGTCAGTACAATAATGGCTAAATAGTGCCTATTAACAGCATGTCAGGACAATAATGGCTAAATAGTGCCTATTAAAAGTTAAGTTCTAAAAAAGTATAGATAAATAACTGCAAAAAGCTTTAGAAAGATTAACCTTTCCAAATAAACATAAACATACAGTAATAACAGATAAATGGTAAAGAAGTTACAATTCTGTAAAATCAAATCAAATATATGATAAAATATATCAAATCCTTAAGAGTCAAAATTATAAAAAAAAACATTTAATTCAAAAGTCTGTGAATTTTTCAGGTGGTATATCATCAATAAGTTCACATCAAAATCTTCTGTCTCACTGGGTGAATGTCAATACACTCGATAAGAATGTGTTCTACTGTCAGTAAGCACTGGCAATGTATGCACTCTGGTCAAGGTTTAACTTTCAGGAGGCATGTACGAGTCAAGTATGTGTGTCTAATATGTGATCAGCACAATAACACCTTATCTCCATGATTTGTTCGATATAAGGGATGCCATCTCCAGTGATGGGTTTGATATTCCAAAGCTTGTCTGAGGAGTTTTCATTCCATATATTTTGCAGAGTATGAAAAATATGCCAATTTATATAATATTTGAAGTCAGTATATGGAATCTTCCATTTGAAAACAGGTAACTGCAAGATAGCTTTGGCTGTACTATCTGTCCTTTCATTATCCTGAATATAAACGTAAAGAGGCAGCCAACAATAACAGCATAAAATACTTTATCCAGACTATGAGCAAATCATGTTTCTGTAAGATTTGGGATATTGACAGGTTGTCAAGTGTAAGGTTTTGCAAGGTTTTCAATATGAAAATGGAATCCGAAAAGATGATAAAATTTGTTTTCCGAGAGGTTTTAAAGCACTTAAAAGATCCGAGTATGGATGTAATTTCTGTGGTAAAAATGGAGGCTTTATCCGGTAACTGGTTCAAGATGGTGCCATGGGGTGCTGTAATGGCAGCTGCAACCTTGTCTCCATTTTTCGAACTGTTTATATACAGGGATGTATAGCCATGAAAGGTGGCTCTGATTTCATTAATTTACTCTGAAAAATGAGCAAACTGGTTGAGAAATCTTTGATTTGGCAAAGATCAAATATTGTTGTTTTTTTTAGGGGGGGGGGGGGTTCTGATAACTAGGTGGTGATTTGGTGATTTGGAAATATAGAATTTCACAGTGCTGGCAAGACTGATCTTTGCTGCATCTAAATTCACATCCCAGACAGTGGAATACAATTTGGTTTCTAAGCATGCATGGTTTGATATTTGGGACTAAAGACTATATCATTTGTTGGATTAAATGGATTAGAGGACAGTTTGGTAGTATACTGAAGAGCCAGATTCATTCATTTATCTGATATAGTGATTATTCATTTGTCTCAGCATAGAGGCTTTCTGAAAGGGAATTTCTATATGTTCCCTGACAAAGTCAAAGTCCCTGATTGTGTATTGGATCAAGCATCAACAGGTCAGATTTGCAAGCTGATCTGTACACAATCGAGCCATAGTCAAGTTAACTAAGGTCCTGTAGAACCGGAGAAGGACCTTCCAGTCTGCTATCCAATCTGTGTGCCACAACTCATTAAATCCAGGACTTTCTGACATTTGTCCCCGAGGTATCAAATATGTAGAAAGAAAGTTAGTTTATGGTAAGAAATAAGTCTTACACATTTTGTATCCTAAATAACCTCTACCCTGACTCATCATTATGAGTCAGGGTAGAATTTTGTATCATCATGAGTCAGGGTAGAGGTTTGGATCATATGAATTATTTTTATTCAGCAGAAGTGCATACAAACAGTATTAGATTTCTAAATCTGAAGCAGTTTTCTTCTGACCATTTATGAACTACTGTAGCATCATTTATTTTAATAGGTCTCAATTTTCGTGGTTTTGAACAAAGAAACATTATTGTGGGTACCTATATTTGAGGTTTTGCCTGTCAAAGTTTGCATATTTGTAGGTGTTTCATTTCGTGGATTTACCCCAACAAATTCCTCAAATTAACAATACAAAAGAACAAAACTAAGAGGACAAAAAACGACGGTTGCTTCAATGGTTAAAACAGTACTACCACCTGTATGAACACAAATCAAATACATGTCAAGATAAATCACTTAAACTCAACATGAAAGAAAGCTGATGCAGCCAACAACACTAAGATACTAATGAGTTATTAAAGTACGTGTGTATGATCTCTTCCTTAAAACACTGTCCATAAAGCTGCACCATCAATTACTTTCTGATGACCTAGGCTTTAACACAGTGTCTTAAGAGTGGTAAAAAGCAACTTAGATCCCTGTCAGTTTGGATAATGTCATCATTCCACATGTGAACCAAATACGTGACCAGGTGCCCCTTGCTCAATGCAATTAGCAAGCAGTGTCAACATTTGATGTGTTCAGAGCCCATCAAAGTGCGAAGATGCAAACTAAATTGAAAAACAATGGAAACACTCCTTGTTTGAGCCTGCCTCATGTACGAACCAACCTCAACCATTAGATTTTACTTAAAATATCGTCAATTAAGCCGACTGATACTGAATGGATAATTGTGACCCACGCAAAAATGTGTGAAAGATCAGACCTAAGTATCCATGACTTTCAGAATACTGGACTTGTTTGATTCAACAATTTCAGGATTATTTACCCAATAAAAATGTTTGTGTACCAATCGACTTGAGTGATGTGATTTTGATTCAGTGGTTTTGTTTGAAAATCAGTGAAGTGTGAGCTTCAATACTCTGACGTAATTAGTGTATATACACAGTGTTTCATGAGCCTGAAGCAATAGTTCTAGTATTTTACAGTCATGTTGTTCATTGGGATTAAGCATGCATGGATAAAATGAGAAGTGCTTCCACGAGAATTTATTTTTTCAACAACAGTTTCACTTGAATGAAGAATCGATTTGAATAAGTATTAAATCTAATTTTCATTTATAGTATTGTTTCCTTTTCTTTCCGTCATTTTCAGTAATAACAGTTTTTGAATACCTTATGTTTTTTCTCATTTCTCTCTATCCTTGCTTATCTCACAACATATCGAATTAAGGCAGTGAGTGGAAATTATGGCTACCGGATACTGTATATATATGTGTGCATTGAAACAAAACAAAATGCTTTATAATTCTTTGTTTTTTAAAAGGGTGAAAATAAAACAGACACATGTAAAAGCTAATATTTGTAACCAGATTACAAAAATAACTTTGATTTATCAAATAGCTTTCTTGACCTCTAGGAATGAAACACAGTAAAAAAAAGGGGGGTGGGGAAGCTTCGTTATCCTATGTGGCTAATTGTTTGTTGGGTCTTTACTTTCGTGGTTCAGGGCAACAATGAAATCCCCAAAAATTGGTAACCCATGAAAATTAGTCATACTACAGTATTTAGGCATATCTGTAGTTCATGTTCAATAGTATGCATACTCTTTGATCTACAGCAGATCAAAAACTTGTCAACGTATAATGAACAGTCAGTTCCTGGATTAAACCATTTCACTAGGCTGTTCATTTTGATGTTGAAAAGGGTGACTGACAATATGCTGCCTGTGATACAACCACATCCAGAGGATATCTTTTAGAAAGGGTAGCATCCACCTCTGAAATTTCTACTTTTTCAAAAAGTTAGATATAAAGATAAGTGGCCCCTTAGACCTACACTGAATAGGTCAGTCATTATGCTGTACTTCCATGTGGTGTCATAAAAACTTTCTCCAAGTCAAAATAGATAGCTACTATATGTTCTTTCTTTACAAAAGCTTCTGTAATAAATATTTTTAGTCTGACTAGATGGTCAATTATATTTTTAGTCTGATTAGATGGTCAATTATATTGTTAGTCTGACTAGATGGTCAATTATATTTTTAGTCTGACTAGATGGTCAATTATATTTTTAGTCTGACTAGATGGTCAATGGTCAATTATATTTTTAGTCTGACTAGATGGTCAATTATGTTTTAAGTCTGACTAGATGGTCAATTATGTTTTTAGTCTGACTAGATGGTCAATTATGTTTTTAGTCTGACTAGATGGTCAATTATGTTTCTCTGGCTTTTAAATTTATACTGAAAGTCTGATAGTAGTTTGTTGGATTCTAGATACCAGAGTAGTCTGTGATTTATCATTTGTTGGATTCTAGATACCAGAGTAGTCTGTGATTTTTCATTTGCTGGATTCTAGAAACCATAGTAGTCTGTGATTTTTCATTTGTTGGATTCTAGATACCAGAGTAGTCTGTGATTTTTCATTTGTTGGATTCTAGATACCAGAGTAGTCTGTGATTTTTCATTTGTTGGATTCTAGATACCATAGTAGTCTGTGATTTATCATTTGTTGGATTCTAGATACCAGAGTAGTCTGTGATTTATCATTTGTTGGATTCTAGATACCATAGTAGTCTGTGATTTTTCATTTGTTGGATTCTAGATACCAGAGTAGTCTGTGATTTTTCATTTGTTGGATTCTAGATACCAGAGTAGTCTGTGATTTTTCATTTGTTGGATTCTAGATACCAGAGTAGTCTGTGATTTTTCATTTGTTGGATTCTAGATACCAGAGTAGTCTGTGATTTTTCATTCGTTCCATGGTTTTGCAAATACAACTTGATAGTCCTATACGTCAATAGCTGGAAGGGTCAGTAAGGTCATTTCCAGGTTTAGGTACTGGTATCACTGTTGCTTCTCCTAAATTTTATTGAAAATGTTTAGTAGTGTATTATGGATTTAATGGCAATGCATCAAATCATCACATAGAGCTTTATAACATTACCATTGCATTCAAATTTGCACAGGTTTAGCGTATGCAGTACTTCCCCACTATGATGCTGTTCATAGGAGCCATTAAAATGGACCTTCTTAAAGGTGAGATCACCTTATTTTTACATAATATTACTACTGAATAATGCCTTATATTTTATACATAATATTACTACTGAATAATGCCTTATATTTTATACATAATATTACTACTGAATAATGCCTTATATTTTATACATAATATTACTACTGAATAATGCCTTATATTTTATACATGATATTACTACTGAATAATGCCTTATATTTTATACATAATATTACTACTGAATAATGCCTTATATTTTATACATAATATTACTACTGAATAATGCCTTGTATTTTATACATAATATTACTACTGAATAATGCCTTATATTTTATACATAATATTACTACTGAATAATGCCTTATATTTTATACATAATATTACTACTGAATAATGCCTTATATTTTATACATAATATTACTACTGAATAATGCCTTATATTTTATACATAATATTACTACTGAATAATGCCTTATATTTTATACATAATATTACTACTGAATAATGACTTGTATTTATACATAATATTACTACTGAATAATGCCTTATATTTTATACATAATATTACTACTGAATAATGCCTTATATTTTATACATAATATTACTACTGAATAATGCCTTATATTTTATACATAATATTACTACTGAATAATGCCTTATATTTTATACATAATATTACTACTGAATAATGCCTTATATTTTATACATGATAATACTACTGAATAATGCCTTATATTTTATACATAATATTACTACTGAATAATGCCTTATATTTTATACATAATATTACTACTGAATAATGCCTTATATTTTATACATAATATTACTACTGAATAATGCCTTATATTTTATACATAATATTACTACTGAATAATGCCTTATATTTTATACATAATATTACTACTGAATAATGCCTTATATTTTATACATAATATTACTACTGAATAATGACTTGTATTTTATACATAATATTACTACTGAATAATGACTTGTATTTTATACATAATATTACTACTGAATAATGACATGGGATCCATGACCATACCCACATTATAAAAGGGACTGTCTTATACTGAGGTGCTTTGTTGTGAGGGAGTACTGTACATGTACTTTACTGATACAAATTTTGACATTTGATCAATCAAAAAATGCATTACATTCAAAGATGTGCTAGATTTATACTTTTAAGCGTCTGAATCTTTCAATATCTCTTTTTTTTCTTTTCATTATTTATCACCTGTTACTATTCTGTTATTCACAGCATCATCTGCTCTGTGGCGTTTCTGAAATAAGATAAATAAAAACAATCAACTAAATATTTTTATAAATATATGAGGATTCCTAAAAAGTTTCCTTCAACATTGAAAATGGAGGGAAATTTGATTCATATAATTTATAATTTCCTACTTTTAGCAAAAAATGAATCATCCAAAATTACTTCTAAACCACAAAAGGCAGAAAAGGTATATATTTATATCTCCCTAAAATATTTAGATACAGTCTTTAAGCTAGATTCTGCAGTAAAGCTGTACTATTCAAAAAGTGTATAATGAAACAGTTGTGTACATCTTAAAACAAATCAGAATTATTTCTTTGAGACTGATTGTCAGAGACAAAAAATTTAAGAATAGAAACAATTGCTAAAAATGGAAATTCTGCATGATTTGGATATATTTCTCAGTTGAAAAGAGGTCCATTTGTGGCCCCTGAAGACTCTTACAACAATTCCAGCCCAATCATATTGTAAGGTTTGGAGTAATTTTTTGAATGGTAGAGACAAAGCTTTTACAACCATATATATTTGCTTATAAGTTAAGTCCAACTGCAAACTGAACAGACACAGATCTGCCATTACATAATGCACCAGCAGATCTGGCTCTGTGTAGTTTGTTAGGAGTAATCAGTAGAACAAACAACTGCCGGTACATTATGCAATGGCAGATCAGGGTCTATGTTGTTTGCAGTTGGACCTGACTTATAATCAAGTACAAATGGCACATACTTCATGGACATATAAACATAATTCCCATATTTTCTTTGAAAAGATGGGGACAACATTATCAATCTGATTATGCAAGGACACATCAAGATGACTTTGCCCATTTTTTAAAGTGTGACATGTTCTAACGACTATAATCAAATTGAACGGCATTATGGAACTGACAAACTTGGTCTTCCTAGGGTAACTTGTTAACATCAGGAAACATGGTTTTCCAAGGGCTACTTGTTAACATCAGGAAACTTGGTCTTCCAAGGTCTACTTGTTAACATCAGGAAACTTGGTCTTCCAAGGGTGACTTTTTTAACATCAGGAAATTTGGTCTTCCAAGGTCTACTTGTTAATATCAGGAAACTTGGTCTTCCTAGAGCTACTTGTTAATATCAGGAAACTTGGTCTTCCTAGTGCTACTTGTTAACATCAGGAAAATCTAGATGACTTATCAATAATTCTTTTTTTAATGTCTGATACATGCATTTCAAGATGCTAGTCAAGGCAGAATTCATTCTAAGTAGACTTTGTATAATATACAAACATACATGCCTGCTTGCACAATAAAATGGAGTACAGCAGAACCTAGAAAATTAAATTTCTCCAGAGGATTGAAGATTTGTTCAAATAATTGAAAGTTTGTATCTGACAAATCATACATTACAAATATTTAGGTGGGTGGATGATGTGTTAATGGACGAACAGAAAATTTGGATAATCAGAGGTCAAATAATAAATGCTCTGCTGTATTTTACTTCAGAAGTTACAGAAAAAAAAATGGGACTGCTTTTTATCCAAAGTTTTTCCATAAACAATGAGATAAACAGAGGATATCTACATTTTATGAGTAGATATAAGGAAATATTTCACGAGTGAAGTGGGAAAGATTGTATTGTCATGAGTGGTGAAACCATGAGTGTCAATACAAAATGTTTACACTTCACGAGTGAAATATGTCCTAATATCTACTCAAAAAAATGTAGATTTTCTTTATTTTATATATTTTTAAAGGGAAAAACCATCTATTTAAATGGATTTTTTTCTCATTCTGTGCCAATGTGATTAACGGCTGTATTACTATATTAATAAAAAGAAGTTCCGAAATTTACAATAATTTTAGCACAGCGACCTGTTACAAATTTATCTTGTACAAACAATGCTTCTAATTTTGTATTTTGTCAAATTAATGACTGTTTTCAAATGAAAATAACCAGATCTTTATTTTCGTTAACATATTTCTTGCGCGGATTAAAACAGAAAATATTTTTGGGTAGGGGTATAAATAGAAATATAGAAATAGAGAAATATCACAGAGCAGTCACATCCGACAGATTTCAGAGCATAACATCATTAAACAAAAGAATTTAATGATTGTGAGTTTACTTGCATGGATTTTGGTTCATTATTTTGTGCATTTCTGCATTCAAACATGAATTTTTGGCCTTGGCAACCTTGCAGTCTAGTTCGGTAAAAGACACTGCACCAAATTTTGATTGTCACATAATTTCGGTTTGCAATCAACACGCATCAATGCCTGATTTCTCCATCATTTTCAAATATTATTATGATTGTGTTGAGAGTTATAATTGCTCCTTAAACTATTTTGTTACTATATTTAACCATAAATTTTTCCTAAAAGTAATAGAGTGTAAAAGGCACACGTTATGGGTGACAGAATATCTAACAGCAACAGTTCATGTAAGTTCAGTTACTAATAGTTTTCAGGATTCATTTGGAAAACTAATTAAAAAAAGATAATACCTATATTTCTACTTTTTGTTCTTTGGAGTTTGTTTTTAGGCATTTTTTATGGCGCCTCCTTGGTTAAATAAATGTATACTAGAGGATCTAGTCTTCGACAAATTTTAAGATTTGTACGTCCAGAGAGAGAGAGAGAGAGAATGAGCAGAAGAAGAAGAAAGAAAGGAAAATGAAATAGGCCAAAATACGGAAATAAAAATTTGAATAACATACATAAAAACAGATATATTTATTAACTGGAAAAAGAATGTAGTTCCAAAAGTGATATTGCCACTGTGGCGATATCATTTTTCTCCCACTGATATATTTCAATATCTCATTATGAAATATATAGGTAATAAATTTCAATATCTCATTATGAAATATATAATAAATGATTATTCTGCTGCTAAAACACTACAAAATGATGGTCACATAAGGATTAAGTGAAGACTACTATGTGCTTTCAAGTGCACACAAACTTTGTCTGTCTTTGAGTTTATGCATGAAATTCATTATAAAATACACAACTGCTCTATGTGGTTAACTCCCTTGTTTCCATAATATTACCACTTGGTAATAAAAATATGTAAATAAAATCTAACAGGTAAACAGTTAGATGAAACCTGGTAAAATTTAAATGTATTTCTATCAATGAAATAGTCTTTTGTATGACCTTCCCTTCACACTGCCTTTTACTTAAAAACTGCATTCACCTGTGTGTACATGTCCAACACACCCAAACATGCACATAGTAGACCCAGATCTGCTATCACATAAAGTGCAGTCAGATCAGGGTATACAGTTATTTGATTGAAATCATACACATAACAGGGTAGACCCTGATTCACTGGTGCTTAGTGGTCCCTCATAATAACACTGTTGACAGGAGACATACAAGTGAATGGTGATACAAGTGAGGTTGGCTTTATACTGGTGTATATTATATGGACAAATATAATTCAACCAGTAAAATGGATCCCTGACCAGACATATGTTACATCAGAGTCAGTGTTATATTGAGGTGCATTATAATAGTGAGAGACCACTATATATGGTGCACTATGTGCTGGCAGATCTGGATTTATTTCATTTGCAGTTGGATGTGTACTGTACATGAAAAAATATCAGAGATGCTGTCAGAATTTTATCTGAAGGGGGGATCAACCCCCTTGTCATCAAAACATGAGAGGTGTAGAAAAAAAAGGTTGTTATGTAAAATTTTCCACAGCTCATAGGTATTGTCTCATGGGTATGTCTGCTCCAAAATGCATGTGATCTGGTGACTCGGCATGTCATGTAAAGTTGATGTCCTAAAATTCAAATGCTGATTTCCAACATAAAAGGGTTATTTTTCCCAAAATTTTTGCAAATATTACACAACATAACACCTGTCTTGGTTTTGTGTTGCAACTATTTGTACTGTAACAGCCAAGATTTCTGAAACTTTGAATTAAATTTTGATTACTTCTTTGGCAGTTCATCTAATCTGGCATCTGACATTGTTTTTGGAATTATTGTCCTCTGTCTGGCGAGATACTCCACTTCATCCTTCACTTTCTTCATTCTTGCATTCACTTTGCACATTTGTGCCAGCAGTGGCTTAAAGTTGAAAAGAATCAGTAATTTTCTGCTCAGCTATGCTGGACTATAAACTCACCTTCCGGAAATGGACCAAAGTTCACACATGCACAAATGTGAGGAAAGGGCATCAATTGCAGAACGCCTCATTTACACATCTTTTTCTGTTATAAATAATCAGCAGGATTTCCAATTATCCTTTCGTATTAACCAACATCTGTATACTCTGACATGAAGAGAGGTATTTTGATCTAGTAAGTATCCTTACTTGAATTTTTTAAAAAATTCTTATTTATTCAGTTTAAGACAGCAGTTAAATAAAAAATTTAAACTGCAGAGAGTGCATTTTTATATGTGTGACTTTGAATGAATTTGCAGGATGCTACACTGCTTTCCAAGTGTGCAAATTCGTACAATTTTTACATGATTTGCGCACTCATGCATCCTGGCAGCATCTTTGAAGTATGGAAGTATCCACGCCTAACTAATACTTACATAATCTTCTATAATTTCCTTGATGGCAGATACTGTCAAAATGAAGATAAGTGGTACTGCTGTAGTGTATCTTCCTGTAGGTGACACATGGGGGATTTGCTACAAAAGAACAATGCGTAAATTGAAAACCCTTCTGATTTTTAAAAGATCATAAATATTGCAATACATGTTTACCACAACTGTTAAGTTAACTTTGGAAATAGGTAGGTTCATTTTAAGAATCCAAAATTTGAGCATATCAGAACCTACTGTCACAAACTGAGTACTGGTAGATGGTCAAATGCATATTTTATCCCTTAAAAAAAGGCAAAACATGAAGGTTTATTAACTTTATTTATTCACTTTTATTTGCTGAGTACCAATTTTGGGGGGATTTTTCATTTGCTACAAACCATGAATTTAAAAACAATAGGATCTCCCTTCCTCACCAGGGGTATATCCATAAATTTAAAGACAATAGGATCTCCCTTCCTCACCAGGGGTATATCCATGATACTTAAAGACAATAGGATCTCTATTTCTCACCAGGGTATTTTCCTGAACATAAGAACCCATGGAAAAAAGTAATTGTTTGTAAAAGTATGAAAACAGATTACACATGAAAATTGATGAATGACTGTACAGTATGTTTTGTATTTGCGCCGTTATAAATTTTTGTGTCATTATACATATTCTAAATTCTTACTTGTAGTAAGGCGATGAAAAGGAAGAAGATATTGGCATACTTTCTAAATTGCTCAAAGAGAAACTTTGGAAGGAAGGATATAATGCTGTATTTGGCAGTGCTGGAATGAAAAGAGAAAATCTATGAATAATTATACTATACCAGATGATAAGAAAGCTTACAACTATATACATACATTGTCCCTGCCCATGACACTGTCACTCATTAGAGAATGCATGCAAATTTCTACATAGCTTAAAATAAAGTAAGACAATCTTGGTAGGAATTAATGTTGCATATATGAAGAAACAAACTTTTTTCACAACATGCAATTTTGGTGTGAGTTATTTCCCTTGTCAGTTACATGTATATCAAGTATCTGGTAATTGACAACATTTTCTGCAATGTACTTTTTTTTAAAAATTGTTTGCCTCCAATAACATAAGAACATGCACATTCGTTGAATTTACATTCCCTGCCTAACACGTTTTACACGTGATAAATACTTAAGTTCCAATTGGCTAACAACAGGGATTTATTTTAGGACAATACACCTTTCCTCTTGATTTCAGGACAGTATACCTGTTCTAGCAGACAATCCTGCCATCGCATTACATAATCTGAAATACTAAAAATCTGAAATACTAAATCTATTATTGCCTTCTCTCATGGAACTATTTTGCAACAGTGTTGTCTGGTGGGATACAGTAACAAAGTCAATACCCACCATACAACACTACATATGAAATATCTCTCTCAGGAGAAAGCAATATGATACAATAGCGGAAGCACAACAGTAAAAGTGAACAAAAGTAATGGAAGTGGAATGTTGTCTCATTTTAATGTAAATACCACTTTTGAATAAATAAGGCTGTTTTATGATCAAGTCTACTTGACCTTGACTTTGAAGCTTTCAAATGTGGTATGCCATATACTCACCAGCAGTGATACATACACATCCCTAGTGTTATATCTCTATCTCAATGGATTGTAAACTTATTGAGAAGATATGAAATTAACTAATGTGAACTTCTGACCTTGACCTGAAAAATATGATCCTGAGTGCAGTACTCAACACATTCTTTGGTAATGATACATATTAAGGTGCCTCAAGTTTAATTTCTATAACGCAGAGCCGAAAGGAAATAATAACTTTGATCCATGATCGTGACCTATAAGGTCTATAACCCCCCCCCCCCCAACTAACAATGATACACTTGAAGTTCAAAAATAAGCTACAGCTTAAATTAATCATGATTCACTTTTTAAAAATTCTTTTAAAATGATGTACGTAAAGTACAAGGCATGAACAAAGTTTGGCAAAATATGTTGGTATCTGTAAAGAAACAGTGACCAAAGACATACAGAAAATAGTTTCCAATGCATATAATTACTGACATACATCACAAGAACTTAAAAGATTGTAATATTCATAAGTCTATGAATATGAAAGTATAAATATTAAATATTAATGATGAGTATTATTATTTTTATTGATACAACATTTTACCATTTGATTTTCATACATAATTCAGAATATCTGATCTGTGACTCTTTTATGAACAGCATAGACACATATAGACATATGCATACAAAATATGAATGAAATATATTAAGAGACACATATAGACATATGCATACAAATATGAATTAAATATATTACGAAATTTATATCTGAGGCTGGCTTACTTTCAAGTGCAAAGCATAGCAGAGATTAGATGGCTTATTTTCAAAGTAGGCTTACTTTGAGACTGGCTCAGTTTCACATTTGTTTTTGTGATAAATGTCCCAGAAGAGACATATTTAAAACAAGTTTGAAGTTTCATCCCTTTAGCAACTCTGGAGTTATAAGTCAGAAAAGAAAAACTGAGGGAAAAAAACTGTTAATTGACCTTGAACCTCAAGATACAATGCAAAATGTTGTAGTTAACAATATTTCCAGTAATGATACATAAATGTGCCAAGTTTCATCAATATATCTTGCATGGCTTAATAAATGAACCTAGTTTCATCAATGTATCGTGCATACTTAATAAATGTACCAAGTTTCATCAATGTATCGTGCATGGTTTAATAAATGTTCCAAGTTTCATCAATATATCTTGCATGGCATAAAAGTAACTATACAGCAGAAACAAAAGTGGAATGGACGGATGAAAGAAGAAAAAAATGAAAATACTGATCGCTGACCTTGACCTTGAAGATATGACTCCAAATAGGTAGGCAACATATCCTCTGATAATGACACCTACAAGTATCAATTTTAATAAATTTATTCCAAAAGAAAAACAAAGTGTGAGGGATGGATAGAAGAATAAATAAACAAACAAACAGGTGGATAGATGGAAATGCAAATGTCCCATGCTTTTTGCAAAAAGGATGGGGGGACTAAAAATTTCCTATTTTTTATTTAAGCATTATTTTTGTGTCTGTGCAATATTTCTTACCTTATTTTATTTGAGCAGTATTTGATTGGTTGTGGAAAATTGATATAGATGACACGAGAGTTCTGGGGCTGAACCTCTTCTGTAGTTTCTGATTCAACTGCATTTTGCATTTGGTTGTATTCTGGAAAACAAAGGAGAGATCACTGATAACTACTGTATAAAGGAGAGATCACTGATAACTACTGTATAAAGGAGAGATCACTGATAACTACTGTATAAACGAGAGATCACTGATAACTACTGTATAAAGGAGAGATCACTGATAACTACTGTATAAAGGAGAGATCACTGATAACTACTGTATAAAGGAGAGATCACTGATAACTACTGTATAAAGGAGAGATCACTGATAACTCCTGTATAAAGGGGAGATCACTGATAACTACTGTATAAAGGGGAGATCACTGATAACTACTGTATTTATGTCAAAATGAGTCACATATAGCAGTATTTTTTTACAAAAAAGAGTTGTATAAGTTATTAAAATGAAATTATATACAAATTATGATATTCTGTAGCATATCATCTAAGTAATGGGTTGTCCAAACTTGCAATAGTAAGATCTACAAACTATAAAGAATTGCAATTTTAAGGGGCTGTTGCATTTGAAAGTGTTTGATAACAATGACACAAACATAATAAATCTGATATGTCACTCCCAAAATCTGTATCGTGCAGAAATGCCTTGATTTTATCAACAGTGGTCGAGTCCAACTAAGATCCAGCATTTAGCCATTTGATTCAATGAGACTATGGCTGAACTGAGTTGTGTCTTTATCTCTCTGACTGGGGAGTTGAACTGACATATAAATACATGCCTTACTGGTCACTTGCATGGCTAGCTATTTTGACCGGGACTCTCAGGAAAATTTATGTCTCACACCATTGGTGGCAATTGCAGAGAAAGACAACACTAAACATTGTAAATCAATATTGTTCTACTGATTACTCCTAACAAACCACACAGACCCAGATCTGTCAACACATTATGTGATGTGTCTATACAGCATACAGTTGTAAGCAAGTATATATGGTACTTTACCAAGGATTGTTGAATTTCAACCAAGTTTGCCATGCAAAGTCATCCAACTTTATATTGATAAGGCCTTGAATAAATTGAATTTCCAACCTTCCAGTCAACTCTTAGAGGAGTTATATCCCCTGAATGCCTTTCTTCTAACTTTATTTCCCAACACAATTTGTGTTCTGTTTATGGTCTTGCAGAGCAAATTGATGAAAGCTTTTTGTTCTGTTTAAGACCTTGCAGAGCAAATTGCAGTGAGCTTTTTGCGATGTTACTGGCTCTAAATTATGTCATACCAAACAATGTTTAAGTTGTGAGACAATTTTTTCTTGATGTGTCAGAAAGAATCTTATGTTTGCACTAATTTTATAGAGTGGAGCCATGGTAGCTCAGGTCAGTAGAGCATCAGACTTGTAATTCAAGAGCTGCAGGTTTGATACCCGCCCAGACCAGCATTATGCAACAGAAGATATCTATGGGTCTGTGCAGTTTGCAGTTGAACTAGTCTTACAAGCATGTATATATGGTAATCACAAATTTCATACAATTAATTAATAGCCTCACTTATTTCACAAAAAAATAAATGTTGTACAATACAATAATAGCTTTTTTCATTAGATTAATTATTCCAAAACATATCTGTGAATCAATACTGAATGAGTGAAATATCTGCATATATGACCAATCTTTGAATGAGTTAAATATCTGCATATATGACCAATCTTTTTCCCCTTATAAATGAATCAAACATGTAACCTTACACTTTTTGCTGATATTTAACACATGCCTGGGCCAAGTTTTTTATTACAAGTCATTACCCACCATAATCTATGTACTTTGCAGTTGCCACCAATACTGTGAGGTATACATGTACAATGTCCTGGAGGGTGGACAAGCAGGCATGGTTTATCACAAATATACAAACATAACCAGATGGTTTGTAATCCCAGCCTATGTGCTTCAAGAAATCTTGGTTAAAACTGAACTGGATTTCACAAACCATGATGCAGTGACCAAGATGTATAGATCTGTTACAAATAGCACAAATTTAGTTGCTGTTTTATTCATCAACTTGATTCACTACAGGAATAGCATACATTTAGTTGCTGGCTCATTCATCAACTTGATCCACTACAGGAATAGCATAAATTTAGTTGCTGGCTCATTCATCAACTTGATTCACTACAGGAATAATATACATTTAGTTGCTGGCTTATTCATCAACTTGATTCACTCAGGAATAGCATAAATTTAGTTGATGAATAAGCCAGCAAATAAATGTATGCTATTCCTGTATTGAATCAAGTTCTAAATCTATAAGGTATGAGATTAGGAACAAAGCAATAATACACTATTTGGCACATATCACTTAACCGATGAAAGTCTAAATTAGCCCAAATTAGTGGTCTTCCTTAGCATATTACATGTTTTAATGCCAAACAGTATAGCTTATTCACTAGAAATCCACAGCAATGTGTTCATGCACATTTTAAGGTTTGAAAATCAACTTGTCCACTCATTCTGATGAGATACATGTACAGCACTCCCTCACTATAAGGGCTTTCATCATAACAGTTCCTGTTATAAGGTTGGTATGGTCACAGATCCTATTTCATTAGGTGGTCATAAAATTATATGTATCATGTACTTCATTATAAGGTGGTCTAACTATAAGGCTGTATACATTCTGGCTCTCATGAACAGTATTATAATGATGGAATACTGTATATACATGTAGTTATGTTATGGTCTCTTGTTAAACAGGACAAGTAGTAATATAAAAATGTTCATGCTCTTTTTTCAAACAATCCATCTTCTGCACTATTTTGTCTTTTGGAATGAGCAAGAGGTTTAAAGCACCCTATATTGGATGGAACATAATATTTATGTGATATCTCATAATGAATGACTAAGGAAGGGACATACATGGATGTTACATAATATTTATGTGATCAGGGGTCACGCTACCAGGTGAAGTGGGCGACTAAGTCGCCGGAAAAATTTAAACTTCGCCTTCTTATATTAGGAAAGCGAAAACGACTTCGCCCTGTCATTTTTTAAATTTTTTTTTAGATCTACACGAGTGCCTGTAGTTTATGGCTTTTGAGATGCTCCCTCAACCCAGCCAAGTAGTGTTAAGCCCTAGGTGAAATGGATGGCATGTTGCCTTAGCATGTTTTCATATCAATTGCGCCGACAAAACAAACTCTTGCACATTCACAGGCATGTGTTTTAATAGCTGATCGACCAATTAACTCTCCCCCCTCCCCAAGATATTGCTGCCCGATTTCCGCAAGTTATCATTGGTTGATGAAAACTTAATAACTTGTGTTTTGAAACTAAATCATCTATATGTAAATAACAATTTGTGTTTTAATAATAAAATCGGTGAAAGCACTTTTTAAATATATCTTTTGAAAATGTTAACAGCCGTGCTTGCATTATTTTCTTCATAAAATCAGTTTGAAACCATAAGTGAACCTGCCATGGGCTAATAATGGCAGACATCGCTGTGTCTTGGAAGTACGTCTTCATTAGAATGTCTGTTTTCGTAATTCATTGGGCATATACATCAAGGAAATTATACAATTCATAGAAGGCAAACTGTAACTATTATGTGATAAAAGATTTAGCCTAAAAATTAAAATTTGTTGGTCAGAAACGTACAAGACAAATTCTATGTTGTCGAATTGATAAGCGCTGTAACTTAAGGTTAAGGTTGATAGCTTACATCACACATATTTGTGCAAATACGAGAGTAGCAAAGAAAAAAATATCCAACCAATACACAATGTTATTACGAGCAAGTAGACAAATATTAGTACCATAAATTTTCAATCCTATATTGGGATTGTTGCAACGAAGCTAGAAAGTGAGTGGGCATATGAAGAAAATCCCTGTTTCTAAAAATAGATGCATCTACTTTTAAAAAGAATACCAAAAAATGACAGTCAAAAGATTTACATTTAATTCAGAATCAACTCCCTCAAAATGCAGTTGAAAAATGAGGTTACTCATCAGTGACCACTGTGGTCTGAATGGATGAACACTACGATGTTGAAGACACATTTACATGTGCTCACATGTGTGTGTTATAGCCTTATATAGGGGTTGTTTCAAATTAACTTGGAAATGTTTTCAACGGACATTTTCTAGTGAAGAAACTAAAAAAAAATTTTTAATTTGTTCTTTAGATGGCAGTTGCTTAAGTATTTTTACCTATTTGTAATTACAATACTGTAATCTAGGTACTCCTGTCAGTTATAATTAATTACAATGTATAGTTTCTGCTATGCATTTTTGAAGTCATATGGCCAAAATATGCATATTTCTCTCGATCTAAACATACACTTTTAAGTATGAATTCACTGCATATGAGTATAATACATTCATACGCTTAAAAAATGTGTTTATAATATACATACAACATAGAGAATTTTCTACCTGAAGATGAAATATTGCTTAAAACTAATGTTAAATGCAAATATGCACAATGAGAAATGCAGGGCACAATTCAAATAAGAGAACCATAGCACACACACACTTATATATATATATATATATATATATATATATATATATATATATATATACATATATATATATATATATATATATGTTGCATTTTTTGCATTGCTGCCACTTCTCCCTGTTCTGCTCTCACTTCTCCCTATTCTGTCCAAAAGGAGAAGTCACTTCTCCCTAAATTTCAAGTCTAGCTTGACCCCTGTGTGATATCTCATAATGAATGACTAGGGAAGGGACATACATGGATGGAACATAATATTTATGTGATATCTCATAATGAATGACTAGGGAAGGGACATACATGGATGGAACATAATATTTATGTGATATCTCATAATGAATGACTAGGGAAGGGACATACATACATGTAATATGAATGTTTTATTTTATAATGAAACAGGACTTCAGCTGAATGAACATCTTGTATACATCTCTCAAAATGTATCACCACATTATACCTTACAGCTGAATCATAATAGTCATAATTATTGGACATCACTAGCATAATGATTTGAAAATAAAGAAACTTTCTTCTGTCTGCTGTATTCCAGTATAATTCCAGACCGATTAACTTCACACATCGATGGTGGATGTTATTGCGGGGATGGGGGGTTAGGGGGGAGGGGCAAGCAACAGCTCAATCACTCAGGCAGTTGGAGATGGCCTCTGATCTGACCCTGTACTCTGCCTGTGAGCTTGGGGATCAAGATTTGGCCCCATGCATCCTGCTGCATGTCTTAAGAGGCGACTAATGTTTGCCATGGGATGATGTTTCAACTCAGAAAGTCCTGGGTTTCTTAGTGTCATTTATACTGAAAAAGTTTAACCCTGTATTTTATAGACTTTAAGTCTTTGCCTTCATCTTTGTCTTAATGCCTTGTTTTATGAGGTTTTGCAACATCTTTACCCGGTATCTTTTGTCTCATGGTTTATATTTAATTTTTCTTTTGAGGGGTTTGTCTTTCTGGTTATTCAATGAAGTTTTTTGCCTTTACCATTTTTTCCAACCAAGCTTTTCCTTGGCGTTAAATAACCAGGGCTGTGCTGATGTGCTGTTAAACCCTATACATACATACATACATACATACATACATACATACATACATACATACATACATACATACATACATACATACATACATACATACATACATACATACATACATACATACATACATACATATATAAAGTCCTACACAAATCATTGGATCTGCCTGGGTTGCCTACCATGGTGTATTTTTGGACAAGGTACTTTATTCCAATTGCCTACTCCAATTGCCTCAGCATTTAATGACCTACTTGTGTTGCTGTGCCATAAAACACTAAGCTAAAACAAACCTACTCAAACCTACAACTAAGACTACAAAGTATTTCTGTTTGCACATCACTGAAAGCTGCTAAGTCTGCAGTACTGAAATAACAACCACCAGACATACAGAAAATGGCAATACCATTTCTGGAAATCAATACTAGAGACAACTAAATGAATGGCTTACCTTCTGAGCACTTAATCACTAAAGATGTGTTAAAACAGGGCAGAGTTGATCTCTACAATTATTTATTACTGAGGGTGGGGCTGCTGAATACTAGTGCTGCAGTTGCTGAGAAATAATAGTTTTAATGTGTGATTATAGATAATCAATGAAATGATGGAAACTCTGTTCAACACAAGTCAGTACAATAGCCTCAATGTCTTGGACTTTCCACCATATAAATTAAGCTGAATCTACATGCCATACTGGGTGTTCTTACCGATGTGACAAAAATACAGAACAAGTACAAAATTTTACAGGACATATTGGGGGAAGAATTCTCCTCTACTACATGGCCTGACCACCTATATTTAAAAGTCTCTTCAATATGAACAAAGCTTGCAATCCAAGTATATTCTATGAATCTGACTTGGGCCAAATTTTCATGTAAGTTTAATATTCCTTACATGGTTTAATTTAATGCCAAGGAAGGCATGATTTGTGAGCTTGATTAAAACTGAATTCATATAGGGGTGTTTGTGACCATAAATAATGGTTAGGTCTAAATCACCACTTAGTTGTTTCTGTGATATTGGTTCAACTAAATTTTACATATAAATCCATTTCTTTTTATTTTAACCAAGTCACCAACAGACTCAAACATATGACAAAGGGTGAACCAATTTTCTGGTCACAGTGCCAAAACATACCAGTACCCTGGTCACAGTGCCAAACCATACTGGTACCCTGGTCACAGTGCCAAAATATACCGGTACCCTGGTTGAAACTAAGTCTACTTTGCCCTGTAACACTTTTTTGCTTGTGCTCTCAAGACTGTGAAGAAAATAAAAATCAATTTGAAAAAAAAAAGATGGAAAGAGTCAGTTTTGCTTTAAATCATATTAACTCATGTAAGACACATTCCCAAATACTAACAGCAGAGACCTAGATCTGCTATCACATAATGCACCAATAGATCAGGGTCAAATAAAAATTATAAACAGCACTACATCATAGATTATTAGACCATGATTTTGGATCTGGGTCTATTTCAAGCAAACAACATTGATCCTGATCTGCTGGAGCATTATGTGATAACAGATCAGTGTGAAATGCTGTTTGCTTACAATTATAAGTGGAACTAACAGCATAGAGTATAGAGCTTGATTTACTGGTGAATTATGCAATGGCATATCAGGGTCTACATTGTTTGTAACTAGGCATGTGCAATACATGAGCAAATACGGTACACATATATCTCAAGTATTACCAGTGTTGCACTTTTTACCTTTTCCTTTTTTCTTGGTAAGCATCAGCACATTTGGTACATCCATGGCTCATTATTTCTAGCTAATAGTTTTTTTTTTTAATTAGTGGACCAGTCTGTTTCAGCTGCAGAACCATTGATTATCACTTTCTGAATCCATATCAATGCATCCTGGGAATAATTTCCTTTTTTTAAATAATGAATAAACAAAACCCATACAAACAGCTAGGTATCAGCCATGCTGTGATGCCACTATCTTGAATACACAGAAATAATTCCTAAAGTGAATGCACAAATGACAGTCCAATGCTTCCAGAAAATGAAAAGGAGATACAATTTTCAACACATCACGAATTCAAAACAATATGTACACAATCATGCCAACTACATGTACCAATATGACAGCCAAAATTAACTGAATACAGTGATTCTATAAAAATATGTTCAACTTTGTAGTTACTCAGAATTGCAAGATCCTGTTTTTACTCAACATATATATCCTTTAGCCTTCTAAGGTTCACAGTAGTATATAAAATTTGTTGTATCCTAATCAATAAACAGGATATCAAGAAGGGACTGTAAGTTTAAACTGGAATCTGCATGTATCCATTCAAACTGGGAGAAACAGCACTCAGACAATACATGTATGTACATATGAAACAGGAACTGAACAAATTCCTCTCATACAAAATCACCTGTTACAAACCTAATGACAAGGTCATATAGGTAGGCCAAACAAAAGTTACAATCAGTCTAAAAATGTTCAGGATGTTTATTTTGTCAGCTGTTTCCCTGTTGCTACATAATTGTGCAGTAATTAATGATGAGTCAATTCCAGATATACATTCCACATCTTCAAGCAAAAAGAAATTATCTCTGGCTCATATTCATATTTCTGCTGCAGAATTCTACAAATAATGATTTTTTATATTCAAGGACTATCTCAATCTCCTTTGCATAAAACTGATGATAAATCCACACCTCAATGGGTTACCATTTATTGTCCATAAAATCAACATCTGTGGTAAGGCTGTGAGTTGCCATACTTAAAATTCATGTTCCATTTATCAATAAAACCGCATCCACAACTTACTAAATATTAATGGAGACAAAATTCATAAACTTAGCATGCTTTAAATGCCAGCCAAGAAACATTTTATGACCATTGCTACCATTATACTCCTTATAGTGGCTTACCTCTCCTTGGAAGAATAATGCCACTCTCACAATGCCGTAAATTTTATGGTAAAATGCCACCTGCAAAAATAATACTCTTTTGATAACTTTATGGCACTTAATTTATATTGTATTTACTGTGGTTTTTGCTCTGATGTGCCCTGGGTGCAGAATCAGAATGTTTTGCATAACAGGAAGGAGAAAAAAACTCCTACAATCCCTTGCTCATGATGTTGCAAGGCAGCATGCAAGCAGACATCATAATATATCAATGACATCACAATATAATGAATCTGAGCAACCACATTTTGACTGGTCGATTTATCTTCGTTCTTGATGGGATTTCACTGAAAGCATTGGAACAATAGTAGGAACTAGTTAAGGTTCTTGTTTACTAATCCAAGGAGACTATGAACTAAGGCTAAGATAACCTTGGAGTCAAGACATCATTACAGCTACCAGTATCAGTGATATATTCTGAAAGAGTATGTTTGGTGAGGAGCGTGAAATACTCTGTGTCACAAGTTTGTGCCACTGGTAAATTATTCAATAACTATTGGATGGGTGTGGTGGTTATTTACAACACTTTTAACAGATTATTGGCTATATCATACCAAGGAAATGTGGGCTGGAGGGTAGTTTGGTTTTGAAATGCACTTTCAACACATTATTGCCTATATCATGCCAAGGAAATGAGAAAGGTACTTAGCTCTATTTTCTTGGTATGATATAGTTAATAATGTGTTACAAGAGCAATTAAAAACCAACCCACCCACCCACCCAACAGTAGTTGAATATTTAAATATTTACCAATGATTTTGCTTCCCATTTTTAACTACTTATCATGAAACACAGCTTAAGGGGTGTCAGATCAGTTTCTCAATTTTATGAGTAAACCTGTAGACGGAATGGAACAAGAATCTTTCTAGTCCAGACTGTGTTGCATATTCCATATGGATAATTTCAGTCCAGATTGTGTGCATATTCCACAAGGATAATTTCAGTCCAGACTGTGTGCATATTCCACAAGAATCATTTCAGTCCAGACTGTGTGCATATTCCACAAGGATCAATTCAGTCCAGACTGTCCATATTCCACAAGGCTCATTTCAGTCCAGAATGTGTGCATATTCCACAAGGATCATGTCAGTCCAGACTGTGTTGCATATTCCATATAATCTGCAAATTAATGTTGCGGACAAGGTGAACCCAATGTACAATTTGTTGGCATTTCAAATCAATGCACATAGATGACTTACAATATAGGAAAAAAATAAAATCTCATAATATTTACTCAAATCTCTCATAATATTTTGCCAAATCTCATAGCCTCGTACTCTGAAAGTACAACATGTACAGTATAAATAACTTCATTCAATAAAAAGACAAATAAATTCCAAATTATTCCAAATGACACAATATGCCGAATCTGAATATACATGTACTTGTAAAAGCAACCAAATATCAAACAAATTCTATTTAATCAACTCTTTTCTCCCTCTATGTTGACTAGAACAAAGTTATAAAAGCAGCAAGATCCATAAAACATTAAAAATACATTGCTACTATCCAATAAAGAATGAACTGCACATGTAACAGTACTGATTTTTCCTTCAAAGAGGTCGACAGTAGCTGACTGCGTTAATTAATCTCTTTTGATGCAACTTACCTGATGTTGAGCAGGGAATGCATGGCGTACAATAAATGTGACATTATATTTGAAGCAACATATGTTGGCTACAGATTTTCTGACTTGATGTTGCATTGAAAGGCCATTTATTGTTCAAATAGCTCACCAGAGAATCTGCACCATCTCAACATTGATATTATAAGGTATGTGTCTTGATTTAATTTACCATATATAGTTGTAATTATAATGTATAACCATCAGAAACACGGTATACACAAGAGTCCCTTGAAGGGACTGATCCTCTACTGGTCAAAAAGAATTTCAAAGAATTCAAGATAAGACCATTTCTTCGTTTTAACTGCCGAGTGTTGAAACCATGTCTAATATTTGTCAGTGATAACAAGATTTTCAAATTAGCTGCTGTGATGGACATACTGGTTCGCAGATTGGCACCATTTTCATTTAGGACCAAGTAGACATCATTAGAAGTCTTTTAGTGCAAACCTCATGTCAATATTATCATCCATTTAGGGGAAGTAGTGACAGCAAGATTTTCAAGATAAGCATCATGGCAGCTATATTGAATGTACAATTGGCACCATTTTCATTCAGAGCCAGCTACTTATCATAAGAAGCCTTTTGGTGAAAACCCCATGTTGATATGGCGATCCATTTGGGAGGAGTAACAATAACAATATTTTCAACATGGCCACCATGGTGGCCATATTGTGGGTCAGTTTGCACCATTTTCATTCAGGTCCAGCTAGACACCATAAGAATTCTTCTGGTGAAAACCACATGTCAAAATGACTTTCTATTTTCAAGGAGTAATGATAGGATGATTTTTAAAATGGCTGCCATGGTGGCCATAATGGATATCAGATTGGCACCATTTTCATTTAGGACCAACTATCCATCATAAGAAGTCTTTTGGTAAAAGCACAATATCAATATCACCATCCATCTAAGAGAAGTAGCAATAACAAGATTTATAAGATGGTCATTGTGGCAGCCATATTGGAGGTCAGATCAGCACCATTTTCATTTATGACCAACCAGACATCATAAGACGTCTTTTTCAGTGAAAACCCCATGATGATATGATCATTCATTCAAGAGTAGTGATAGGATTTTCAAGATGGCCACTGTGGCAGACATATTGGATTTCAGAGCAGCACCATTTTCATGTAGGACCAACAAGGCATCATAAGAAGTGTTTTGAGTAAAAAACCCATGTTGACATGGCCATAAATTCAGGTGGAGTGGTGATAAGATTTTCAAAATGGCCAGTGTGGCATCCATATTGGATGAGCTAGCAGCACTATTTTCATTTAGGTCCGAGCAGACATTAAAAGAAGTCTTCTGGTGAAAACCCCACGTCAAAATTACTTTTTGTCCAGGAGGATTAGCAATAACAAGATTTTCAAGATGTCTGCTGTGGACCAACTAGATATCATAAGAAATCTTTTAGTGGAAACCCCATGTTGGACATCAAATCAGCACCATTATTATTTAGGACCAACTAGACATTATCAGTCTTCGAAATTAGCGCCAGTCCGAAGCCAGAGGCCAGTGTATTTTTGCTCAGACCAATAAAAAATGCTGATCCAAACAAAAAATATTGTCCAAAATCTATAAGAAGCAAAACATATTGTCAAAAATCTATCATCCTTTCATTGAATCTGAGCTGTTAAGTATCTAATCCAGTCATTGTATTCTGCCTCTCTCCATTCACTACAGTAACACCTGAAGGCGGAGTCATATAAAATGTGTCCGACCAGAAATTATAGTATGGGTACTATATGGAATAATTCAGCGTCCTCTAGTAGCGAATGGAAAGAGGTAGAAAATAATGACTGGATTATTCGGGTTCAATATTTTCTTACATTTTGGCGTGAAAAGATGGCAGAGTTAGAAACATATTTAAAACATGTACAATGGAGCATATACAAGTAAATTCTTTACATTGAAGTGGTTCATCTTCCATTTTGAATTTTCAATATTGATCTTGATATTTGTAGACTCATGAGTACCGTCCTTACTGGACATATCTGATTGGCTGTCTAGTTCAGACAGTGTGTGATGTCTGATTGGCTGTCTAGTTCAGACAGTGTGTGATGTCTGATTGGCTGTCTAGTTCAGACAGTGTGTGATGTCTGATTGGCTGTCTAGTTCAGACAGTGTGTGATGTCTGATTGGCTGTCTAGTTCAGACAGTGTGTGATGTCTGATTGGCTGTCTAGTTCAGACAGTGTGTGATGCACTTTTTAGGTATGGAATGTTCAAGCCCTGACATAGTGGATGGAGGGCGCTGAATTATTCGAGTTACTAAGTATCCGAATTCTATGCCTTGTGACGTCATCCTATTTCATTTCTAGTTTCAGTATTTGTAAACAACAGGTTCAATTCATTGAATTAATTTTCTATGACATTTTGAGTGGGGCACACCTGCCAACAGCCTACGTCCATACCTGATGAATCTCAATCTTGGCAAGCTAAACGACTCTATGAACAAACTAGGCAACGGCATTCCTTTCAACCCAAATGGTTTAAAAAATTCTAATGGCTGAGGTATGAGGAGGAGAAACAAATCATGTACTGTTCTTCATGTAAAACAAATTCAGTTGATGAACCCTCACCATTTGTCAAAGGAATGGACAGATTCAAAATTGATGCCATAAAAACTCACCAGGTTCTAAAATGCATACAAAGTGCATTTCTCTTTTATAAGCTGCATCCAAACCAGTGGCAATTAGTGCAGCAGCTCAGTGTTTATTCAAGTTAAAGCAAGCAGAATATGACAAAGTGGTTATAAAATTTAGAACTGCACATATCCTAGTAAAATGTCATCTAAGCTTTAACCTCTATAGAATCATATGTCGCTTAGACAAAGCAAAAGGTCTGAAAGTCAGTTCAAACAACCTGAAAGGCAGCAGCCACATTTTTAACTGCCATAGCCAATACTGTCAGACAAAGTGTAGTAAAGAAGTTGGAGACTTCCAGACTTTGCAGTTTGATGATTGATGAAGTGATGATGATATTGATTATGAAATGGAGAGGTCAGAAGAACTTGTTAATTCTATGATATATTCGTTTATGAGGGAATAAATAAGAAGAAAAATACAATGCTTTTTTCTCATTTTTAACACAATATATATTTATTTAAAGTCAGTCCAAGATTATTATGAGAAAATACTATGGTAAGCTTAATATTTTGATTTTTCTGTCGGCCACTGAAATGAAGTTTGGGCCAGTGCATTTTGGAAGTTCTGGGCCAGTGGCTTGAAAAATTAATTGTGAATACTGCATTATAAGAAATCGTCTGGTGAAAACCCCATGTTAATATAACTTTCCATTCAGGAGGAGTTGCCATAACAAGATGTTCAAGATGGCTGCCATATTGTACATTAGATCAGCATAATTTTTTATTTAGGACCAATTAGACATCATAAGAAGTCTTTCAGTTGAAACCCAGTATTGGTATGACCATTCCTTTCAGGAGGAGTAGCGATAACAAGATTATCAAGATGGCCACTGTGGCAACCATATTGGATGTCTGACTGCACCATTTTCACTTAGGACCAACTAGACTATTGTATGAATGTGTGTGTAAAGTTTCATGGCAATCCTCTCAGTAGTTTCAGAGAAGTAGCAATAGCAAACTTGTGCTAACGGATGGACGGAGCTAAAAATATTTCTGCAATATATATGATAGGTGCTGTATAACATAATTACCACCGAAATCAAACAAATCGTGTCTAACTTTAAAATCAAGCTAATTTTTTGCATTTACATTAAAAACAGTTTAGTCCATTACAGCTCTACAGCTTGCAAATTTAATTTATGTCTGGTGCCAGAAGGTTTGTATTATGATTTGTTTTTGCTTGAATTATCTCTATGCAAAATATTCCTGTAAATAACTTCCATTCATGCATAAATCAAAATAAATATAATTTTGTTAAATCCACACATCTGAATTGTTAATCATTACACTATCTGAATTGTCCCTGGAAAATCTGGTAATTTATTGTCTTGACTGCACTGAAGGTCATTCTATGCCCTTGATCTATCACCTCCTGTCCTAGTCCAAGTTTCCCCTGACCTTTTCCACCACGTGTTAGATATCTGGGCAGTTATATTGGGGTGGAACTCCAACATGACTATCCAAATATCTAATATGGGGTGGAAAAGGTCAGAGAAAACTCAGACTACTTCTGCCCTAGCAATCAATTATGGTTTTCTACATGTATGTCCTCTGGTAAATAATATGCCGTCTACTGATATTCTACTTACTGTATAAGAAGGCATCGTCACAAGGCGTGGGCAATAATCTGCTATGCCCCTTTATCACCCGTGGCTGCATGAGAAATCTTTGTTTTTCATGAGTACACATAAAGAGAAATACGTCATCAACATAACGTAACAATCTCCTACACATCAATGAAAGTGCCTGTTTTATCGATCAATAAGTGACTGTGTTTGGAAGAGAAACTTTGATTGGCTCATTCAAACAGCATCAAAGGTCATGTTGGATCACAATGGCAGGAAAAATTTACACGTGCTTGCTGTGATTGGTTAAGCTGGTTAATGCATATTCATGTGAAACAAGGAAATCTCCGCACTGGTGACCATGGGTGATAAAGGACTGTTGTGGATTAAGAAAACTGACAAAATGTTGCAGTTGGGAGTCAGACAGTATAATAATTCATAATAGAAGACTGAGGATTTTGTAACTGTTTGATGTATGTCTGCTTTGTGGCATAGGATGCAGATCAAAACAAAACTGGTTCATAGGAACATATCAGTCAGGAGGATTTTGATGTCAATACTCTTAACTGACTTTTTCTCTTATCTCCACAATGTCTACTGAAGAAAAAAAAATGAAAACTTGGATACTTGCCATTTGTAAAGTATTTGCTGCAAATAATTTTTTTTAAATTTACATAAATTTGGGGCAATGTACAGAAAGCATGTACAGAAAGCAAAACTAATTTTCACTCAAATTTTATGCTCATACAAATTCTGTGGTCAAAATATGTACATGATATCACTGCTAATGACAACCCAGACAGACAATTTGAAAGACTGTGTTAATATATATTCTTAAAAAAGCGTGGGATGTTTAGATCCATACCATAATACTGTTTGTTGTAGCAATCTGTATGTGATAAATTAGACTAGAATATTTCTAGAAAACATATCCCTGTTCTACCCCAACTTTAACCCACGCACCCTCAAAATATGTGCCTCTAGGATAGTCATGTACTAGAACATCAAAGTAATTGCCATGTTCAGCTTCTGTCTAGGTTTGCTTGACAAAAATTGTGTCCTTGCAAAAAGCCATGGATCACTAGAAGTCACAAAGAAAAAAATTACATTGATGAATGCTTGAATCATTCACTTTTCAAAGAAACAGCAATCCAGAAGTGCATGGCCACCCACCTCATGCATGGAATTACTGTATATGCTCGCATATATGCTGGGTCCAAATACAAACAACATGGACCCAAATCGTCCGTCTCATAATGCGCATGCAGATCAGGCTCTATGTTGTTTGTTCTACTGATTAGTCCTTACAAACTGCATAGACCCATATCTGCCGGCACATTATGTGACAGCAGATCTGGGTCTATGCAGTTTGCAGTTGGTATCGGCTTGTACACAAGTATATATGGTAAATGTCACTAAAACTCAAAAGACCTTATAGACTATGCAGAGGTTGGATCATAAATGCCAATGAAATAGTACATTTTCAATTAAAATGGACATCTCTCTTTTTTCACATATCAAGTAAAAAATAAATATATAGAGGATATTTTCTTTCTCTACATTAATACCGGATATATTTCATCGTGTGGTACAAAAAACGTGATATTTTAACGAGTGACAAAGCCATGAGTTAAAATATATTGTTTTCGATACCACAAGATGAAAAAATTCCAGTATTTACACAGGAAAAGAAAAATTCCAGTATTATTATATACTAAAGCTGCTCCCAAATTGAAGCTTAGAAGATTAAACTCACTCTAGAGCACCCCACCACCCACCCCTTTTCATAAATTCACCTCACTTTCAAAGGCTGATCATATAAATATCAGTGACTTAAGATAGCGGAAGGATTGGGTTGATCTAATCTGTCGCAGTAAATTATATTTGTGACATTTTGTAAACTATTTGATCATATTTGACCACAAAGCAAGTCCAGTTCATTAATGCATCACAGCGGGTTTATCACTGTTGTCAAGGAAGCATGGGGAAATAACTTCATAGAGCTGCGAACGGTATCGACTCAAATTTCATCAGCAAAAATTAATTTACATGCCTTAAATGTAACACAGTTTCTATTTATTTGTTCTAGCTCACAAAGTGCTCGTTTTTGTTGCTGCAGGTATAACTTATGTAGGCACACACAATCCAGAAGCACATGGCATGATGGGAAATCTTATATTTTCACATGTGAAAATATAAGGATATATTTTTCACATGTGAAAATATAGGAATTAAAAAAATATGAAAATTATTTCACCAATAAGTTTCTGTATTTCACACTTAAGTATATAATAAAAAGAAATGTATCTCGACCTGCTCACTTTTCTTGCTATCTGAACAAATTCCATAAATGTGAAGATTTGGCACCACTATTTCTTGTGAAGTAGAGCCATATCTGACTATATATTCATGGAAGTGAAACACATACACATGCACATACACACACACACATATATATATATAATACCTCGGCTCATCTACTCTATCAGATTAAACTTTACTTCAGAAGAAATACTGGCACCAACCAGTAATCTTCAGAACTGGCAACTATTTTCAGATGCAAGAAAATGATTAATGGATTGAATCACATTCTAGAATTTTGAAACAATATGTTAAAAGAGAAATGTCCATTTTAACTGGATGGTCTACTGTGTTGTCCGTATGTGTGATCCCTTACTGACACAGCTTGAACTGTCCTTCTCATGATTTTATTGACATAACAGTACTATGCATGATTTTTTTGTTTTTGTGTGTTTTAAATGCACTTTTAACACATTATTAACTATATCAAGCAGAGGTAATGGGTGTTAAGTGCCTATCCCAATGAGACATGGAGACAGCTGAGATAGATTGACCTGTGTGGGTATTGAACCCACAACCCTTGGATTATGAGACCGATATTCTACCGACTGAGCTACCACAACCAAGTGAGATTGTCAGCCATGAGGTGAGACCATGCACAAGTATCTGGAATCTGTTAACCATCCTGTTTCAAACTAAGTGGCCTCATTCTGACATTGTCCTTTTATGCTGTTATTTCTGTATCGAAAGAACAATTGTATGTTTCTTGTACTGCTAAGAATTAATAAAATTATTTTCAAATTATTATAAAATACAACTATCTATACAATACCCAGACTATACACTTAAAAAGATATTATTTGAGTGAATTTTGAGAGGTTAAAGCTTATGATAATAAGCCTACATCAATAATATCACAATGTACCCATCATGTACATGTACATACGAGAAGAGTTTGCTTCCTTTTATCTATGCTGAGGTGCTCTCCACTTTGGAGATTCACTGTCTCTCCAAATATGGTTGCACACAAAAAAAAAATATATGTGAGATTCATTCTGAGACTAATTTAAGGCATAAAGTTAAATGGTCACAAGGCACCAAACATGCAAAGTAGTAACTTCTAAGTAAATCTGATATTCTAGGCAAGATCAAGAAATGTTCACACAGTAAGGGATATTTTTTGCAAGTTTGGACAAACGATGGGTGCGCACTTATTAAGGCATTGGATACAGAAATAGTAAATGTACAGTCATCTATTCAGCAGCTTATTATGTGTTGACTGTACAAACTGCCAGGTACATATATTGATTTCTTCTCTACACTTACTGAATTAGTGAATAATTAACAAATCATGAATGACCATTCCCACAGTATAGCAAGAGCAATTAATGAATACTGCATTTTGCTAATCTGTTTAACAATTGGAGTAGGCTCATGATCAATACAACTGCAGCCGTTCCAGAGCGAGAGAATGAGAGACTGATATTATTACACTGATTAGAGATTTCTATTTGCTGCAAGCGGGAATCAAACCTGTGCCATGGTTAACTGCACCTATTTCCTAGCTCCAAATGTGCCAGCACCCATATCCACTTGGCCATGTGCTTATTGCAAAAAAAGAATGGGGCAAAGTCAAAGGATAGAGCTTGAGGTGCACAGGAACATACATAATAGGAAAGCAGAAATTAACACCCAGCTACATGCAACAACCTTCTGAATTACTAAGATGAAGTGCCAGGTATAAACATGAAAATATAATTATAAAAGCAACTTTTTAAAAAAACCTCTATATTTCTATGACAACATCCATACCCATGTGCTGCCATATTTTGTTTCCCCACTACTCTTAATTGCTAGAAATGCGATAAAAATAATCTATGATATGCCTTGGCAGAGGAGAGGAAAATTCCACTCTTGGGGATCGGAAATTTTTGGGGAAATCCCACTTGGGAATCAGAAATTGTGCGGAAAATCACATTCTTGGGGGATCAGAAATTGTGGGCAGGAACTTTGCAAAACCTCATTCCTGCCTAAAAATTCTGATCCTTAGGTGGAAGTTCTGTATCCCAAACAAGTGCATCTAATGAATTATATTAATCCCTGGATCCCATATTGTATTTATATGAAAGAAATTTCTTTGGAATCAAAACAGATATAAGCAAACTGGTTTGAAAATTATAATTCGTTCCAAGCAGGAATATATGTGTGTTTGCATGTCAGACATGTTAGTATTAAATAATTGTTTATTACAATCCTTCTTGATATAAAAAATACCAAAAGACAGAGGACATCTTTGGGCAAAACAGTTCTTGACAAGCGAACAATGTTCTAATGAAAAATTCTTTCCCTAACAAGAAGAACTTTTTAAATGCAGTCCCATTCTGAGAAGTCGCATCACCCCAAAGTGGGAGTGAAGAGAACAAAGATGGCAAAACATGTCAAATGTGATGTACCATGTTTGTTGTTGTGAGATTTACTCAAGGTGTTAAGATGCTTTAAAAAGTGAACATCCAAGAACAATCTCTAGGCATTTTGGCAATAATCCCAAATATGACGCGAATGGCAAGGATTACCCTCTCCAGACTATGAACAAGATAGATAAATCAATATGTCCCTAAAGGTGCATTAATTAATGAATCAGTTTACTGGTATGTCATGAGAAAGACTAAACATTCCAAAATATTTCCTTGTTCTATGCACTCACCCTTCTTTAAAATCACATCTATTTCAGCATTAGTATCGTCCGCAGACATACTGGTTCATTCAACCAGTACTATTCAAGGTAATTTGGATGCACACAGTGCAATAGTGGATATGAGGTACAGAAATATCTATAAATATCATTTGATTCATTTCCAGGTTAATATGTTCATTTCTCCACATTAAGTAACTGATGGCTTGTTATCAGGGGAGTACAGTTATTTATTTCACTACTTCTAGTACACACCTGTATAAGTTTTCACTTTGCAGCTATTAAATCAATCACTCATCCATTACGTGATAATGATCAGCAATTTCTGACTATACTGTATTGCCTTTTTACTTGTTTGTAATGCATCCTCAACTGTGAACAGCACCTGACCAAGATTTGCTGATCAGAGTCTATGTTCTTTGTCCTATCACTGACTTCAAGTAAACAGTGGACACAAGAACAGATTTATTCATATAGCCTCTTTGATGCACCCTGACTGCCCATAAAAGTGAAATAGCATAAAAATTACATGACAAATCTAAAAGATTTCATGCTAATTTGAGTTCAATAAACAGTATGAACTCTGGCATGACATATGCAACTTGCAATTTTTAAATTTCAAGTTAAAAAATTGTGTTCTTTGTTATCATAATTTTTGCATGTATCTATCACAACTGGTTGTCCATTCAGTGGAGACCCTGTATGCTGTTCACAGTATATGATGGCAGATTTATGTGTATGCTGTTCACAGTATATGATGGCAGATTTATGTGTATGCTGTTCACAGTATATGATAGCAGATTTTTGTGTATACTGTTCCCAGTATGTGCTGGCAGATTTGTGTGTATACTGTTCACAGTATATGATGGCAGATTTGTGTGTATGCTGTTCACTGTTGTAATAGTACATTCTTTAAATATGGGCAAATACTGCAATTGAAACCCATTTTTCATCATCCATGCAGTTTAAATACAGGCTCTCCATTCATTGATAATGTCATACAGCTAACAGTTTCATACTGAAGTGCCTTCTCTGGGGTACTGAATTAAAGCTGGACAAGCAGGTGTTTTCCTCTGATAGCCTGCCAGGCTACTATCTGATTTTGAAATACAGTGAAACCCCGCTATAACGCGATATTTGGGGACCATAAAATTTGAGGTTTTACTATATTTTACTTTTTTCAGAGAACAACGTATACACATCTAATGTATAGCATGAATAGGGTATCAACACCGTTTACTATCTGATATCGATCCGTCTTTGTTTTCCCACATGACAACCCTTTGATTGAGCCACGAGTTTGATACAGCTGTACTTGTTCAGTGCTAAGTAACAAAGAGTGGTTATTTGAACTCCCTGTGATCTTGCTGCCCAAGCTCAGTCTCTACATAAGTACCCACATATGACAATCTTTGATCAACCACCGCATTATCTGGTGCTTGGTTGTGTATGCAGTTAAAGAAGAAACATAAGTCGGCTATTGTTTGCACAATGATTGTATACAGGATGAATTGAAGTCCAGCGCACGTGTTGACGGCTTACGTTTTTTGATGTTTATTAAATGGTGAGAATCTTTTATCAACCACCACATTGTCTGATGCTGGGTTGTGTATGCAGTTAACTCTTTAACTTCTAGTGCTACTGTAGTGGCTCACTGCTATGCCTAGCTGCTGGGGTCACTACTGTAGTGGCTCACTGCTATGCCTAGCTGCTGGGGTCACTACTGTAGTGGCTCACTGCTATGCCTAGCTGCTGGGGTCACTACTGTAGTGGCTCACTGCTATGCCTAGCTGCTGGGGTCACTACTGTAGTGGCTCACTGCTATGCCTAGCTGCTGGGGTCACTACTGTAGTGGCTCACTGCTATGCCTAGCTGCTGGGGTCACTACTGCAGCTGATTTGGGGGCTGACTACCAGAGCCTGATGCTGCTGCAGCCAAATGATAACTTTTTAGCTGATGATTTGGGGATATGGCCTAATTGTTTTAGTTATTTTCTGTATAATAGACTGATTTACAGACTAAAACCATGCATATATAAAAGCTATAACTACCTTGCGTCTGTTTTACTATTTTATCCTGCTGACATCCACAAGATTGGTATAAAATCCATGAATAGAACACAAAACACTATTTGTAAACACTAAAATTTATGTCGGTCTTTTATACAAAGATATTGGTCAAATATATACATGTAATTACTAAAAAATGTTTAACTAGTCACTATGTTCTACTGCTTCTTAAGTTCTGCATGGTA
This sequence comes from Margaritifera margaritifera, assembly GCA_029931535.1. Lineage (NCBI taxonomy): Eukaryota > Metazoa > Mollusca > Bivalvia > Unionida > Margaritiferidae > Margaritifera > Margaritifera margaritifera. The sequence continues at coordinate 1,687,493 of JAQPZY010001271.1, read as the reverse complement.
TTTATAGAATCAATTATGCTTTATAGACAGACAGACATTGCACTGTTTGTCTATTTCTTTCTTCCCCTCATCTAAACGAAAGTTGGGCCGACACTTTCGGTAAACACTGACTTTTGGAGCACGTGGCTCTCTTGTCCACACTTGGCTGTCTTCTTCATCAGATTCTATCTCAATTTCAGGCCGACTTGACAAAGAAGATAGTTAAATGTCACTACCAACACTTCTTAATTTAATATTGTTAAGTTCGTCCTCGGAAAAACCTGAAAATTCGGATTCTTGATCGCTAGCGTAAGCAAAAACCATTGTTTCCACTGTCAACTACAAACACATGTATTAACTAACACGTGGTACAAAATTGTAAAAAAATCCCAGGATTTAGTAAGAACAATCATTTATTAACTCTATTTTGATTGGTTGAATGTCCTTTTACTTTCAATTATTGACCAATAAGACCGACTGTAACATGAACATACAGTGCGGATCTATCCTTCACCGGGGTACAGGAAGCATAACCAGCAAGCGGATATATCAGTCACTGGGAGTAGTAGTGCTTTGTTTACAAGCGGATTTATCAGTCACTGGGGAGGCAAGGCACATTTATGCAGCGGATATGCACGTCAGTCAAAGTTAAAGAGTTTAAGAAGAAATACATGTCGGCTATTGTTTGAGCAATGATTTTATACATAATGAATTGAAGACAAACACAGAGAAGACTTACTGGCTTTACTCATGGATCAGTAATAAATAACATTTCCGAAAATGTTTATTTTGGCATAACACTTCAAGAAATTGGTGAAATTGTTAAATTTCAGAAGCCACGCCACGTTCGAATTCATACGTGATCTCTTCCCCAAAATGATAATTAAGTTTTTATACATTATTTCTCGTTCTTAAAAAAAAAAAAAAAATTCTGTGTATGAGAAAAATATATGTACATGTATATAAAATTTCAGGAACCACGCCACAAACGTATTATACTTGAATTCATACGCGATCTCATCCCCAAAATGATACTGTAATATACACATTTTATACACAATTTCTCGTACTTTGCACACAAAAAAAATGTTCACGTGCGAATGAATATATGAAATTTTGGGAGCCACGCCACGATCGCATTATATCCAAATTCACGTTATAGCGGGGTTTCACTGTATGTAGGATCTTGGTGATCATGGTGAGTGAACAATCCCACATGACTGTACCTCTTGCAACTGACTTTGTTTTTGAGGTCATGGTTATGATGACTGAGCAGTTTAAGAAATCTTCTAAAAACAAGAGTCCCTTGAAGGTACTGGTGCTCTCCTGGACAAAAAGAATTTCCAGGAATTCAAGATAAGACCATTTCTTCCTTTTAACTGCTGAGTGTTGAATCCATGTCTGATATTCTTCAGCGATAAGATTTTAAATTAACTGCTGTTGTGGGCATATTAGATGTCAGAATGGCACCCTTTTAATTTAAAAACAAGCAGACATCATTAGCAGTATTTTGGTGAAAAAACCATGACGATATATTCAGGAAGAGTAGTGACAGCAAGATTTTCAAGACAGCCATCATGACAGCCATATTAGATGCACGATTGGCACCATTTCATTTAGGATCAACCATGTATCATAAGAAGTCTACTGTCGAAATCCCCATCTTCTTTTGGAAGGCGTAGAGATAACAATATTTTCAAGATGAGGGTCAGTTTGCATCATTTCATTTAGGACCAACTGGACACCATAAGAACTTTTTTGATGAAAACCCCATGTAAAAATGACTTCCATTTAAGAGTAGCAATAACAAGCTTTTCAAGATGGCCATCATAGTAGCTATATTGGATGTCAGATCAGCACCATTTTAATTTAAGACTAACAAGACATTATTAGAAGTCTTCTGGTGAAAATCCCATGTTGATATGATTTTCCGTTTTGGAGAAGTAACAATTACAATATTTTCAAGATGGCTGCCATAGTGGCCATATTGGATATTAGATGTACACCATTTTCATTTACGACCAACTAGACATCATAAGAAGTCTTTCAGTGAAAACCTCATGCTGCTATGATCATTCATTCAGGAGAAGTAGTGATAACAAGATTTTTAAGATGGATGCTGTGGTGCCCATATTGAAAGTCTGAGTGGCACCATTTTCAGTTAGGACCAGCTAGACATCACAAGAAGTATTTTAGTGAAAACCCCATGTTGATATGACAATCCATTCAGGAGTAGCAGCAATAACAAGATTTTTAAGATGGATGCTGTGGTGGCCATATTGGATGTCTGAGTGGCATCATTTTCATTTAGGAAAAACCAGAGCTGGTATGAATGTGTGTGTAAAGTTTCATGGCAATCCTCCAAGTAATTTAGGAGTAGTGATAATAAACTTGTGCTAATGGACGGATGGATGACAGACGAAAGACCATCCCATAAGCTCTTCTGGTCTATTACCGGTAGAGCTCAAAACTAGTCAAAACCATCAGCACATACATCTAAGCAGACTCATATTTTATTGTACTGAGCATAAAGTTACACTAGATCTTGATAATGCTTTCTAGATAATAATTCAAAACCTTTAAGTCCTGCCTCTCAGCTGCTTGTGCTAACTTTCACTCCCACTTTACCCATGCAGCCTTAACCTTTGATAACAATAGGATTACATTATTAACCAAGTATTTAAAGCAAATCTATGTACCACACTGACACTTTAAAAACTATAATTAAAAGAGATATACGTTCAGATTGTGAGACAGACACTAACCAATACATAATGCTTTTTGTAACATTCATTACCAGAAAATAAAAAATACAGTCAGTTTGAACACCGAAAGAAACAATTTATGCCAAATCTTAATGTAATGAGTTAAAAGTTTCTTGAAGGTATGTTAACAATAACTTGCATTATAAAAACATATAAGATTTAAAAACTTCAAATAATTAAACGAAAAAAAAAATTCCATTTAAACAGACCACACTCTAGGTAGACTCCATATTTCCAGTATCCCCAGTTTCTGGTCTGGTTCCACTTGCATCAACAACTTGAGTATTTACTCAATTCAGATTTTTGCTCAAGTAACTGAGTACAAACTTTTATAAACTCAGATTTACATACAGCGTCTTTATTTTAAAATTGAATTTAATCTGGATCTTACCATATGCAAGTCTGATGCAATAATCCTATTATATATATTCTAAATAATTAGGTCTGAAAGTTTGAGCTGTGTGACAAAGTACCAGTACTACTCAAAGTCTGAGCTGTGTGATCAAGTACTAGTACTGTACTACTCAAAGTCTGAGCTAAGTACCAGTCCTTACTCAAAGTTTAGGCTGTGCAATCAAGTACTAGTACTACTCAAAGCCTGAGCTGTGTAATCAAGTACTAGTGCTACTCAAAGTTTAAGCTGTGTAATCAAGGACTAGTACTACTCAGTTTGAGCTGTGTGATCAAGTACTAGTACTTACTTAAAGTTTAAGCTGTGTAATCAAGTACTAGTAGAACTCAAAGTTTGAGTTGTGATCAAGTACTAGTACTACTCCGAGTTTGAGTGGTGTGATCAAGTACTAGCACTGCTCAAAGTATGAGCTATGTGATCAAGAACTAGTACTACTCAAAGTCTGAGCTGTGTGATCAAGTACTAGTACTACTCAATGTTTGAGCTGTGTGATCAAGAACTAGTACTACTCAAAGTCTGAGCTGTGTGATCAACTACTAGTACTGCTCAAAGCCTGAGCTGTGTAATCAAGGACTAGTGCTACTCAAAGTTTGAGCTGTGTGATCAAGAACTAGTACTACTCAAAATCTGAGCTGTGTGATTAAACACTAGTGCTTACCCAAAGTTGACAAATTTTATGAAAGTAATGGACTGTAAAGTGTTGGGAATTGGTTGAAATTTAAAGAACAATGGTTCATTCACCAGAACTGATCAACCATTGATTTTAATCAGTTAGAGATATTTATCTATATTTGTAACTTATAATCATTTTCGCATATGTGCATAAGTTGCTTGTATTCCAGAAAGTGTTACGGTTTACCAACACTTTTGTGATATGTCACATATTTGGTGCTTGGATTCAAGTAAACAAATGGAAGGCTCTATTAATTGCAAGCTTTTATTCACATATTTGACTTTTCCAAGAAACACTGCATCCAAAATAGATGGATGAAACAAAAAAATATATATTTTGTCCAGCAACATTTCTGACTTGTCAAGGACTGCCCAATGAGCAATTTTTGTAAAACCTGGCACCTAGCAAATTGGAATAATTACAATTGGAATTCATAGTATTACTACCATATATACATGCTCATAAGTCAGATCCAACTGCAAACTGCACAGACCCAGATCTGCAATCATATAATGCACTGGCAGATCTGACTCTGTGCAGTTTGTTACAACTAATCAGTAGTGCAAACAACATAGAACCTGATCTACTGACACATTATACGACTGTACATCAGGTTCTATGTTGTTTGCAGTTGGAGCTGACTTAAAAACAAGTACATACAGGATGTAAACACTCAGTTCATATCACTGACTGTGTTCAAGAGAGTCAGCTTTAAGAGTTATTGGGGGTTTTTTTTGTCGTAGATAAATATGAAATATTCTATTTGATGTTCAAAGGGATAGCCTTGACAGTAGTTGTTCCTCAAAGTTTAAATGAGTAAAAGTTTCTACATCAACTTGTACACAATACTTGTTTCAAGTTGTACTTGAACTTAATAATATATATGTGAAATATTTTCTTATTTCTATTTTTTTTTACTTAAAGTTTTTTTTAATGATTGACTGACACATATTATGTCACAGTGTTCATATCTTGTTCGTTCTCTATTTTTGGGTGGGTGGGGGTGTTATCATGCATGTTACTGCAATACTGATTAATAACACTGAATTCTATGATTAATTTTGTATATGTACCAGTTGACTGCACATAGATATCATGAGAATTTGTGCATATTATTTCAGATATACTAAGCATAGTACAGGGCCTCCGTGCAGATTAGTTCTTACTAACTGAGTTCTCTTTAAATAAAGAATTATTATTATTATTATATAGTATTATTTTTATTATTATTATTATTGTAATTTGAATTTAAAGTACATATAGTATTGATTCTGCCATTAAACTTGATTTTGTGATTCAATTTGGGAATTATTACCAAAAATAGGATTAAATTATAAATGCACAGATACCTAATAAATTGGAATAACTCGAGTTATTTTAACTTTAGAACTTGCCAGTCCCTTGAAACAATAAAACTTTTCTGAAATACAAACCATACGATTTTAAATTTAACAGCCCAATTTTATATTGATTCTGACTGTCAAATTGAGAGCTATCAACAGAAGAAATTACAGGCATAGAAAAGGATATTAAATCGATGACTTGTAAACTATTATCTGTACAATACATGATTCCTGTCAGAGATGGCTTTTCATTGGATGGCACAATGTCATGTGATATGTGATATTTCTTCATGTCGTATGGTCATTTTCCATACTGCATGGTTGTGATGTCATTGACATTTACATTATATCACAATGTTAAGTTTTTAGTATCATGCAGTTGAAATGGCATTTGTACAATTCTAAGCAAATTAAAATGCAATTTGTTTTCTCTCTAAATCATGTAAAAAACAAATTACAGACATTTATTTTGATAAATATGAAGCTTTATGAACAGTAAATCTAACATATTGACCTCCACTTTGCGTCAGTCAATATGATGTATGCTGGTTAATAAAACTTCATATTCACGTCAATAAAGGTCAATACTTGTATAATGTTCTTTGGCATATCTAGGCTAAAAGAAATGATCACAGTTAACCTATGCATTATGTGTGAACTTACTGTCAAACAGCAGAATAGGCTGCAAGCATATGTCCTGCATTATTTGGCCCTAACTTGACAATAGAAAAACACAACAGTCCTTTTCTTCTTTCTGCTGGCCATCAAGACTCATCTTTTAGAATGTGATTAGCCTCTAGTCCAGGTTCCTTCATGGCTAAACTGATGTTAAATCTTATAACAAGAGAGGTCAAGGGGACCACATAAAACCTGGAGTGTCTCACAAATAATCAATACCTCACTGAATGATCCAACTATCATTATGGATTTCTTCTCTAGTTAGAGATAGCTTTTTCCATGGCAACAGTAACCCCCTGTTTTCAAATGCAATTATGTCATTCTGCAATTTTTGAATAATATCAAGTGTGATTAATGATTTGCAGGGTGACAACATTAGATGCCAAACAATCTGCACATTCTAGAACTAGGATCAATTGACAATTTTACAAATGGAATACCAGCTGAAACATTGAATGATTATGACAAATTTATTGGCTATGGGTATCCACAACAAATTGTAAATGATGAACGAAGAAGTGTACATAAAAAAAAGGTTTGTTTCACTGAAGGAGAAACAAATGTAAGTGTTTTATTCACCAAAATAAATCAAAAGCTAGATATGTAAAACTGAAATATATGCCAGCTAATAGAAAGATTAGACCAGAAATATTACACAAAATGATAAAAACATGACACCACATGAAAATTTTAGTCAGTGTTTAGTCTGTTTCAGAATATCAATGATAAAAATCATATCTGATAATTGTATTTTTTTTCTTCAGAAATCCATTTTTATCAATGAAATAGATTTATTGGTACAATCCTAGTACATTATAAATTACATGGTGAAGCAGCTTCCTGTAGAAGGCAAATAAAATTCTGCAAAAGTCAAATCAGCCTTAAAATCTCCAAAAGCAACAACCATATAGTGGATATATTTAGCAGACATACAATTTTGTGATTTCATCCAAAATGGCATATTTTACAATTTTATAAGTAATTTTAAGCAATTCTTATCTAGGGAAAGTTATAATATATGAAGTGATAAATTTCCCATTATTAGCAGTATAGAAACACAATATATGTATTTAAAAGAAGCTGATGGCAACAATTTAGTCACACAGTAAAACCTGTCTTAAAAGACCACCCTTCTGACCATAAATCATGGTCTCTCAAGACAGGTGGTCTTTCATGACAGGTCTTAACACTATATTATTAATAAATCCATGCACTAAGAATCTGGTCTCTCAAGACAGGTGATTTCTCATAGCAGTGGTCTTTCAAGGCAGATTTTACTGTATGCTGAATTTATGGAAATTGCAAAATGAGCAATGTCTGACAAATCTTGTTCCTGGAGCCCAAGGGTTACCAGAATGCTAAGTCAGGGCTACCATATGTTGAACTTGCATCACCCAGTGGGATGCCACTGTGATGAAGTTGGGTTGCCCTGTGGGCTGCCACTGTGATGAACTTGGGTTGCCCTGTGGCTGTGGGCTGCTACTGTGATGAACATGGGTTGCCCTGTGGGCTGCCACTGCATAATATCATGATTTAATCAACATTTTTGAAAATATAACTCTGAAAATGTTTCACAAAGAAGAATGAGTGTTTAATTGTTTACAAGAAAAAAAAAGAGATGTATAAAAGCTAATTATGAGTTTCATGTTAAAGTGCCTTCTCAAGTCTATGATCTGATTTAGAAATTTGTCGGAACCTGATCATTATTATTTACAGTACCTAGCATCCCAAATATTACTTATTTCTCTAAAATGATTAATTTTTAACTTTGGATTAAAAAGTCTATTATTAATATTGTAAAATTTGGATAAAATGAGCACAAATTAAGTGTATATTTAGCATTAGCACACATTCAATACATGTAAGGAAATGTATATCTTTTCTTAACAATTATTAGCAGACATGTTGGTAAATTGAACCATATATTAGTTAGAGAGTTAGAGTATCATTGATATTCACCGGACACAATAAGAAAAATATGCAGTTTAAACCAGTGGCATAGGAACAGCCCAAGACACCCCTGTAACTACCAGTGTGTGGTGTGTGTGTACCCCAGAATTAAGTGTTGCAGGGGCAGAATTTCTTCTTGCACCACTGGTTTAAATCAATGTAAGTGTAAATAGGACTAAAATTTTACATAAATCATAACATGGCATACTGAAAAGTAGTTCAAAATGTCACCATTGATAAATGCATATGAAAAATAAGTGTATATATCTTTCAATAATTCAAAAATAAGCTTATCTGCTTATAATCCAGATTTTAAAGTACATGTATTATGGCAATATGCTTTTCAAGCAAAGCCAAGGTTTCTAAAATGTAATCACCATAGCAACCTCTAAGTTGGCAATGATCATTGATAACTATAAAGTAATACTGTGTAAAATTAAAAACATAAAACTGAACCAACGTCAGTGAAGTGTGAAATATGTGTCACAGTAAACAACTTTTAAGATGAGAGTGTAGTACTGGTACCTGGTACCAAACCAGCCATCTTAAGCGATGTACCAAGAATAACTTTTAAAAATGTGTTCCAAAAATAAAACAGTTTTACCATCAGTTCACAGCAGATATTTTGATATAGCTGACATTTTTATTTATGCTGAAATGAAGGAACTCCCTGCATTAAAATCCATATGCAATAAAAATGAAAAGGAATGCAACTGAATGAAAAACTAGAGCTACTTCCATGGCTTACCCACTGGTTTTTATTTAATATTCCTTGTCCTACCCCCAACCTATCTGACCCTGACCCAGGGTTCATAACTCAAAATCTGTTACATATATTATGGGTCCTTGATGTAAATGTATGGCTGCACGTTTACAATTTGGTCAAGAAACATAAAAAAATGTAACTGTAACTGCAATTTTTGTATATTTGACCTGTTATCCACTCCAAGGGACCCCAGGGGAGGAGGTCCAAAAACTATACCCCTCTTGCAGATGGTTATGTAACATGTTTAGTGAGTTTTCACCCAGCATTTAGAATATAATTATGAAAAGACAGCTGTAAAGACAGAGGATATCACAATACTGCCTGCCAAAGTGAGAATAAAAAGGATACTTTTAAAAAATACCTGAACTATGAAAACTAGTATTTTAAAATGTCTGTCTAATTGTGGTAATATTGATTTTCCTTAAGTTCCTAATTTAAAAAAGGTCTCAATTATGGTTGTAAGAATAAATTTATTACATTGACAGAAACTGATTGCTAAAAATACCTGTACTGTTTTTAGGTAACTGATCATCTGAAACAAACTACAGAAACTTTTTCAGTGCCCAGGCAGCACAAAGTTTCATTATTTCATTTATACTTTCTAATATAATCTTTCTATCAATTCTTTGACATTTGCTCCTGTATGATATTTCTAGCTTTAGATTCAATAGGTGAAATATAACATGCAGAAAGTTGTTTCTCATTTCATTAGATAACTTTTATTTCATGAATGTACACAGAACAAGTGAATCAGTGGTTAGTCTTGTGTATTCCTCCATCATTTACAATGTTTTATGTTTTGTGGAAAATCTTAATCGATAAATTGATTAACTCTTAAAATTCTTCAAAAATACTGGTAATCAATTTGTAAAAAAATCAATAGATCCATCTGGGACTTAAAATTACTTAATCTGAAGGTCAAATATCCAAATTTTTCACCTTTGGGTCCAGCTATTTGTACACCTTTGGGTTCAGCTATTTGTACACCCACAAAAGGTGGGTGGACTCAGTCTCAATTAAATCCTAATGGGTATATTAAACCATGTAGATGAAAATACAGGCAGAAATGAGAAATGAAACAGTGGTACAGTATTCCCTCATTATACCGGTAATGCCTGTACATGGTCGTCATAGAGTACACTGCCTTATAATGAAGTACATAATACATATAATTTTACTACCAATGAATGAAATGGGATCCATGACCATGCCTGCCTTATAACAGGAAGTGTTATAATAAAGGGCCTTATAAGAAAATATACTTATCATTGTAACCAAGTACTGCAGAGAATATTATGTACTGTATTGCATGTTTGGTGTCACTTCAATGAAATATTGAGACCCAGGTGCCATATGACGAGCTAATCCAGCATAAATTTGATTAAAAGATCTGGGACACAGGGATCAAAAAAACAATGTTCAGCCCCTGATCCATGCCCTACTCTCAAATTTCATGATTAAAACTGAATGAAATCAATCTCACTTTAAGGCCAAATTTTGTTTGCTTCCATTATCAAAGAAAATAACTGATTTAACAACAGAACTTTCAAGAAAATACATTTAAAAGACCCAAGAATACATTTTTCAAATTGAACTGGTATTATGTAAAAGCAGCCCATTGATATCAACTTCCACACCAAATCACACAAAATTTGTTGAAGATTAAAGTCTGCAAAGCAAATGAACTTACTTGGATATTGTCCAGTAACTTAGATGACCTTATAAAGAGTAGCAATATTCCAAGTAAACTTGTGGCTAACATTAATTTTCATAATAGAAATGAGGACGCTGATAATCTCATTCAATTGCTTTACCTTTGGCATTCAGCTACTCTAACTGATAAGGACAATTTTCTTTCTCAGTCAATAAATTATCTGTAATATAATGTAACTCCAGTTTCCAATGAATAGGCCCCATGCACCTCCCTGCAAGTTATAAAAAACAACTAATGGAGGCAAGAGTTTGTGGTGGCTCAGTGGTCTGCATGCTAGACTTGCAACTTAATTTATGCATGTGTGAATCCTAGCATCTGATCAGCATGGGTCAACTATCATGATGCATCCTTGGGCACTGCACTTTTACTCCAATGGAATCAGCACTACCGTATATATTTGCATATAAGCCCGTCCAAATGCAAACAACACAGACCCTGATCTGCTGTCGCATAATGCGCCGGCAGATCAGGGTCTATGTTACTTGTTCTACTGATTAGTCCTTACAAACTGCATAGACCTAGATCTGCCGGCGCATTATGTGACGGTAGATCTGGGTCTATGCAGTTTGCAGTTGGTATCAGATTATGCGAGTATATATGGTAAATAAAAACAACTTATGTTGCCATGTTGTAAAAAACCAAACCAAACCGAATCCAAAGCAGATATGCCAGATGCATTATTTTTCTAACAGATATTACAAGTTTGCAAAGACTGCCTGTTTGCAGCCACAAAGGAAAGACTTTTAACCCAATCACATTATACTGAAATTTTACCACATATCTCAAAGTTACACCCAGGCTTGATGACAAGTCCATCCTTTGACTGAGATAAGGTAATTTGTTTGAGGGGTGGGGGTGGGGATTCTTGTACGACAGAACTTTTCTGAGATATCTATCAAACTTATTTTGCAGCTGCAGTTCTTCCACATTAGAATGCTGTCCACATGAGTCATAGAGTATACTGCCTTATTGTGGGACTGCCTTATAATGAAGTACATGATACAGTACTCACTCATGATTTCTGTGGAAGCCATGTTTATAGTGAGACTGCTTATTATGAAGTACATGATAAAACTCCCTGATTATAAAGCTTTCCATGGGAGCTATAAAGCAAACTGCCTTGTAGTGAGACTCACTTATTAAGTACATGATGCAGTACTCCCTCATTATAATGCTGCCCATGGGAACAATACAATATATTGCCATTTAGTGAGATCACCTTATAATGAAGTACATTTTGTTGACCTTAAAATAAGCAGATCAAAACAGTCAGAATGAATTGTACAATGAGCTCCTGCAGTCATGGAAATGATTGAGATCTAATAATCTTCTAATGATACAATCTGACAAATGGAAAAGCGCTGATCCAAGCTGAATTCTTGCTGTCCATGTTTACTGCCATTATCATCACTTGCATCTGAGAGATGTGTGACTGGCCGTCAATCAGCATGATCAGCCAATTGGTTTTAGTTATCAACATCTCTGAATCTGCTGGTATATTGCTGCAAAATCTGCAGCATACTCAGCTAGTGAACAATAACACTTCTAATCCAAGGTAACAGAATTGCCAGCCAAGACAGGTCTGTGTGACAACTGGTTCCATACCAAGTGGTGATCTGGGGAACCAAGCACCCCCCAAAAATACCCCAAATTAGAGCAAAACAACTGGAATGTTTCCTAGGGTAAATTTTCTTTACAGTTATTGGGTTAAAATTATGCTCTGGAAACACTTTAAATGCAGGAGCTTCCAGGGGGTTTTCCCCCTGGGCCCCCACCACAAAGTTCCACCCACAGACCCTTTGCCTACTTGTTTACAACCTCCCTAAAAGATACTAAATGATATTTCTGGATCCACCCCTGCATGCTGCAAACAAACTTACTATCACTAATTCCTTTATACAATAAACACCAACAAGGGGCCCAAAAGGCAATTGTTAAGAGACAGAACAAATCATTACAGTAACCATAGACAATGATTACAAGACAGAACAAATCATAATGGTAACAATGGATTTTGATTAAGAGCCAGAACAAATTATTATGGTAATCATTAGTTTTGATAAAGAGACAGAACAAATCATAAGGTTAACCATGGGTTTTGATAAAGAGACAGAACAAATCATAATGGTAACCATGTGTTTTGATTAAGAGACAGAACAAATTATTATGGTAACCATGGGCTTTGATTAAGAGATGGAACATATCATAATGGTAACAATGGGTTTGATTAAGAGACAGAATAAATTATTATGGTAACCATGGGATTTGATTAAGAGACAGAACAAATTATTATGGTAACCATGGGTTTTGATAAAGAGACAGAACAAATCATAATGGTAACAATGGGTTTTGATAAAGAGACAAAACAAATTATTATGGTAACCATGGGCTTTGATTAAGAGACAGAACAAATTATTATGGTAACCATGGGTTTTGATAAAGAGACAGAACAAATCATAATGGTAACCATGGGTTTTGATAAAGAGACAAAACAAATTATTATGGTAACCACGGGCTTTGATTAAGAGACAGAACAAATTATTATGGTAACCATGGGTTTTGATAAAGAGACAAAACAAATTATTATGGTAACCATGGGCTTTGATTAAGAGACAGAACAAATCATTACCATGAACAGGTCATTACCATGAACAGGTCATAAACAGTGTTCAAGCTGAAGTTACAATGAACATCAAACATGATGCCCAACTGATATACTTTAGGATAGAACAAATGAACATTACAACAATCATGAGGTGCTAAAGAGACAATTTACTTGGACCTGGCCTGGTGATTGTAATACTATGAGTCTCAGTCTGAGATTGTAATACTATGAGTCTCAGTCTGAGATTGTAATATTATGAGTCTCAGTCTGAGATTGTAATACTATGAGTCTCAGTCTGAGATTGTAATATTATGAGTCTCAGTCTGAGATTGTAATACTATGAGTCTCAGTCTGAGATTGTAGTACTATGAGTCTCAGTCTGAGATTGTAGTACTATGAGTCTCAGTCTGAGATTGTAATACTATGAGTCTCAGTCTGAGATTGTAATACTATGAGTCTCAGTCTGAGATTGTAATACTATGAGTCTCAGTCTGAGATTGTAATACTATGAGTCTCAGTCTGAGATTGAGCTTCCACTATCAGCAGGGTCTACTCTTGGACACACGATTTTAGGATTCATGATAATTTCTTTAAAAACTCAGGCAGAAAAATCAACCACAAGCACAAAATCTGCATATTGTTATGTATGATGTTTATATAATATTATAAATATTTTAGGAAATTATAAATGTTTCTTCACTTTAATATTTGCTTAAATCTTAATGTTATCAGGAAAAACATGTTTAACTAGTGTCCTTGAATTAGGTTGTTTTGATCAATATGTTTTCTCAATTTGAAGGTCAAGGTTGATTTTTGTTTACAAGTAAAAATTCCATTAAGATGACTCATGTTCTAGAACATTCTGTCATGTGACCAATCTTTATATATACCATGTTTGGTGGACATTTTTTCAGTTTTGACATTACCATCAGTCTTGTAAAGAGCTATTACAGTTGTGAAAATTCATTCCAAATTCTAAGAGAGGAATTATTTTAAATATTCATTGGATTATAACAGTGCTCATAAACTTTTGGATTTTGGATTTTTAATTGATGATTTTGGAATTTAAGTGAACTTATTCAGATATTTTGGAATACTTCATTTTGACATCAGCACATCAAAGATTACTAGTACATCAGGACTTTGGAGACCATTAGCATATCATAACATTCAAGGACACAGCCGTGAATTCGGAACATTCTATATTTAGGACTTGTGATTAGAACAATCATTCTTATTGGATTATTAGGATTTCAAAACACATTACTGTAAGTGACTTTTTGATTTTTCATTTTAATTATCTAGTAATAAATTGCTTGTTGATTTTTACTTGATTTGTAGGTTTCACTTTCTTTCTGTTACATTTTTCTTAGACCATAGAGTCGTAACAGAAATTGGGGGCTCATCCGGGATTGAATTTCTTTAAAGCATATTAGAGATATTAAAATTTATCTTTGAAATTCATATTGATTTTGTCTCTGAATTTTTTTTGTCTTTGGCAAAGATTTTTAAATAGAGAAATTTTTTTTGTGTGAAACCAACAAGCATTTACAATGGCATCTAATGTTCAGAATTTCATTTCAAAACCTATCCAGGAGGGGATAGAGTGCATGAGAAAGTTAATTGAAGAGTTCAAGAGGTGCATCCATAGTGATGTTAAAACCTATCTTGACGAGCAGAATGTGGAAACTTTGGAAAATGCTGCTCGTATGGCTGATGATTATTCCTTGACTCACTAAATTTCATTTGGCAATAAGTCGTCCTCTCAGCAGTTTTCTGGTAAAAAACCATTTCAATCTCATTCGAGTACTTCCAAATTTCACAACAGCACAACTGTTAGGAATCAAACATCTGATAAGACTGATCAGAAATCCTTATCTCTTCCTACGTGCACTTATTGTAAAACGAAAGGGCACGTTATTTCTGATTGCTTCAAGTTGAAAAATAAGCAACAGAGAAAAGACAGAGCTTTTCCAAATGCTCTTATTTCTACGAGGTCAAGGTCACGGTCTTGTATTGAAAGCAATACATTTGTTGGGTCAAACAAACCCAAGTCTGATTCTATTTTGGAGGCTTATGAACCATTCATGTCAGAAGGTTCTATATCACTTATTGGTGATTCTGCCAAACCTATCCCAATTAAAATATTAAGGGACACTGGAGCTTCTCAGAGTCTTTTATTATCAGGTACTTTGCCTTTGTCTGAGGAGTCTTCTTCAAGTGAAAGTGTTCTTGTTCAGGGAGTAGAGTGCAGCTTTGTAAATGTTCCTCTCCATTGTGTAAATTTGGCATCAGACTTAGTTTCTGGACCTGTGACTGTTGGTGCAGTGACTTCTTTACCCATAGAGGGTGTTCATTTATTACAAAGCAATGACCTAGCTGGAGATAAGGTTGTGGTTAATCCACTTGTAACTGACAAGCCTTGTTTGGATCAGAAAGTTGATCCTGTCGAAACTGAAATCCCTGATTTGTACCCTGCTTGTGCAGTTACTAGAGCTATGGCAAAAAGAGCTCTTGAGAGTGATGTTGATCAGGATATTATTCCTTTAGCTGACACATTTATTGGTCAGTTTTTTGATGAGGTCACTTTTTCCTCAGGTATTGATCAATCAAATGGTATTGATCACAGTGATCCTCTTTTGGCAACTCATTCTCTTTGTTCTAATCAGGATGACAAACGACAATCCCTTGTCGTTGAACAGGAGCAAGATCCCGAGATATCTTGTTTGTTTCAGAGGGCTATTAGTGAAACTGAAGCCACACAAGTTCCAGTGTGTTACTTTGTGAAAAATGGGGTCCTTATGAGGAAATGGAGACCACCTGATGTACCCGCTGGTGACGAGTGGTCAGTGAGCTATCAAATTGTTGTTCCTAAGTCATATCGACAGGAAATTCTTAATTTAGCCCATGAAACTCCTTTGGCTGGTCATTTAGGAGTCCGTAAGACTTATCACAAGATCTTGAATCATTTTTATTGGCCGAAACTCAAAAGTTATGTTTCTAAATACTGCAGATCTTGTCACACTTGTCAAATGGTAGGAAAACCCAATCAGAAGATACCTAAGGCTCATCTGCAACCTATTCCTGCATTTGATGAACCATTTAGTAGAATAATAGTAGACTGTGTTGGTCCTTTACCTAAAACCAAGTCAGGCAACCAATACTTGTTGACCATCATGTGTACATCTACAAGATTTCCAGAGGCAATTCCTCTGAGAAATATAAAAACTAAAACTATTGTGAAAGCTTTGGTGAAGTTTTTTACACTTGTTGGCCTTCCCAAATCTGTCCAGTCGGATCAAGGGTCAAATTTTATGTCTGGAATTTTCCAACAAGTTATGCATGAATTAGGCATCCAACAGTTTAAATCTTCTGCCTATCACCCTGAAAGTCAAGGTGCTTTGGAAAGATTTCATCAAACTTTGAAGAATATGATTCGATCATATTGCTTTGATACAGAAAAGGATTGGGATGAGGGTGTTCATTTGTTATTGTTTGCTGTTAGGGAATCAGTTCAAGAGTCATTGGGTTTTAGTCCCTTTGAACTAGTTTTTGGTCATACTGTCCGTGGACCATTGAAATTATTGAAAGAGAAACTTCTTTCAAATGAAGATTCAAAGATTAATCTTCTTGATTATGTTTCTGATTTCAAATACAAGTTGTCAAAGGCCTGTGAAGTAGCAAGAACTAATCTTCACACTACTCAGTCAAAAATGAAATTAAGGTATGACAGAAATTCACAGGAAAGGAGTTTTAAACCTGGTGACAAAGTTCTGGCTCTCTTTCCCATACCTCAGAATCCTCTTCAGGCTAAATTTTATGGTCCTTATACCGTTGAAAAGAAAGTAAATGACTTAAATTATATCATTAACACTCCTGGGAGACGGAAACAGAAACAACTTTGTCATATAAATATGTTAAAGGAATATTTTGACAGAGATAGCTCAGCTAATTATTCAGTTAATTTAGTTGTACCTGTCCCACACAGTGAAGATATCAACGATGGAATACGATCAGACTATAGTGACTCTGGTATAACCAATCTTCGGAATTCAGAAATATTGAACAACCTAGACCAGAAACTTTCACATCTACAACAACAGGAAAGGAATGAACTAAAACAGCTATTACATGACTACGAGCACTTGTTTCCTGATGTTCCAACACGAACAAGTAAAATTTATCATGACGTTGACATTGTAGATTCTGCGCCTGTGAAACAGCATCCTTATAGGATGAATCCTCTCAAACAGAACTATCTGAAGAAAGAAATTCAGTATTTACTGGAGAATGATTTCATAGAACCAAGTAAAAGTAACTGGAGTTCACCATGTATTCTTGTTCCCAAGCCAGATAATACATTCCGTATGTGTACTGACTATAGAAAAGTCAACAGTGTCACCAAAACTGATTCATTTCCAATCCCAAGAATAGACGATTGCATTGATAAAATTGGAAATGCGGAATATGTCACCAAGTTTGACCTTTTAAAAGGATTCTGACAAATTCCACTGACGGAAAGGGCAAAAGAAATTTCAGCATTTGCAACTCCAGATGGACTTTATCAATATAAAGTCATGCCGTTTGGAATGAAAAATTCGCCTGCAACGTTTCAACGTCTGATGAACATGATAACATTTGGTCTTGATAATTGTGACGCTTATATCGATGACGTCATTATCTACAACAACACCTGGGAAGATCATTTGGAAACCATTCGAAAATTCTTTGATCGACTCAGCGATGCGAATCTGAGAATTAATTTGAGTAAAAGTGAGTTTTGCCATGCTTGTGTCACATTTTTAGGACATATTGAGGGACAAGGTCAAGTTAAAACTATAGAAGCTAAGGTCAAAGCTATCTCTGAATTTCAAGTTCCAATTTGTAAAAAGCAACTGATGCGATTTCTAGGTATGGCTGGATATTATCGGAAATTTTGTTCCAATTTTTCCAAAATTGCTGAACCTTTGACAAGTTTATTGAGTAAGAAAACCAAATTTCATTGGTCTGACAAGTGTCAGGAATCTTTTGACAAGTTAAAGGCCATGCTTAAGAATGCACCAGTTCTTTCTGCACCAAATTTCAGCCAATCATTTAAATTATCTGTTGATACAAGTGATGTAGGGGTTGGTGGAGTATTGATTCAGGAAGACAAAAGTGGTGTGGATCACCCTGTGTGTTATTTTTATAAAAAACTAAACAAGCACCAGAAAAATTATTCCACAATTGAGAAGGAATGTTTGGCTTTGATATTGGCTTTACAGCATTTTGAAGTGTATGTCACCTCAGCTCTTTCTCCAATTATTGTGTACAGTGATCACAATCCCCTTACTTTCATCAACAAAATGAAAGATAAAAATCGGAGATTGTTGAGATGGAGTTTGATATTGCAGGAATATAACATTGACATTAAACACATCAGGGGAAAAGACAATGTGATTGCAGACGCACTCTCACGTGCATAGAAATGTAATATTGCTTGATGTAATTAAGTCCAGTATCATAAAACATGTTCTTATGTAATTTTGGTTATTGTAGTATTAGATGTACTGTATATTCAAAAGAAAGCTTTATTATATAAATCTTTCTTTTTCTTTATGAGGGGAGGTGTTATGTATGATGTTTATATAATATTATAAATATTTTAGGAAATTATAAATGTTTCTTCACTTTAATATTTGCTTAAATCTTAATGTTATCAGGAAAAACATGTTTAACTAGTGTCCTTGAATTAGGTTATTTTGATCAATATGTTTTCTCAATTTGAAGGTCAAGGTTGATTTTTGTTTACAAGTAAAAATTCCATTAAGATGACTCATGTTCTAGAACATTCTGTCATGTGACCAATCTTTATATATACCATGTTTGGTGGACATTTTTTCAGTTTTGACATTACCATCAGTCTTGTAAAGAGCTATTACAGTTGTGAAAATTCATTCCAAATTCTAAGAGAGAAATTATTTTAAATATTCATTGGATTATAACAGTGCTCATAAACTTTTGGATTTTGGATTTTTAATTGATGATTTTGGAATTTAAGTGAACTTATTCAGATATTTTGGAATACTTCATTTTGACATCAGCACATCAAAGATTACTAGTACATCAGGACTTTGGAGACCATTAGCACATCATAACATTCAAGGACACAGCCGTGAATTCGGAACATTCTATATTTAGGACTTGTGATTAGAACAATCATTCTTATTGGATTATTAGGATTTCAAAACACATTACTGTAAGTGACTTTTTGATTTTTCATTTTAATTATCTAGTAATAAATTGCTTGTTGATTTTTACTTGATTTGTTGGTTTCACTTTCTTTCTGTTACATTTTTCTTAGACCATAGAGTCGTAACAATATAATATTTTCAATCCCTATCCTTATGTCTTCATTAAAACGCATACAGCTCTCCCTTGTTATAATGCGTTGTAGAGGGTCCATAACCGCTGACCACATTATGTACTGAAATGCATTATAGTGAGAACCATGGTGTACAGAACCGCAATATATTGAGAATAGCGTAATATACCAAACAACAGCATGACGGGAACTATCACAATTTGTTTTGGTGTTTTGAAAAGGAAATAAAGATGTTTTAAAAAGGAAATAAAGATGCAACACTAAGCTTCACCTTGTTTTCTTTAAATCCATATTGTTATACAATGGTATGATTTTGGTCATGGGGTCCATAGTGGTACTGCATTATATCCAGAATTGCATTATAATGAAGCATGTCATAACAAGGGAGAGATGTATTTCGAAAACTCTCCCTTTTATCAAATGGAGAGGGAAATTTTCCCACTAAATTTTCAGTTCTATAATAGACCATGTACAGAAATGCCCTATCAAATGTAATAATGTCATTTTCAATCAGTCACAAAATCCCAAGCTCAAACAAAAGCTCAAGAATTTTACAATTTCCAGGCCTGAACTCATTTAAAAAGTAATAGCAGGGAAATGATGTTAAAGCTGACAGCTCCAGATCAAGGACATTTACTAATACAGGACAATACCTATGGTCCTTTCCCTGCTACTTTAAAATTATCATTTACTAATACAGGACAATACCTATGGTCCTTTCCCTGCTACTTTAAAATTATCATTTACTAATACAGGACAATACCTATGGTCCTTTCCCTGCTACTTTAAAATTATCATTTACTAATACAGGACAATACCTATGGTCCTTTCCCGCTACTTTAAAATTATCATTTACTAATACAGGACAATACCTATGGTCCTTTCCCTGCTACTTTAAAATTATCATTTTCAACCTCTCTATAAAAGTACCTGTCCATAACAGACAAATTATGTGGTGTGGCCTCTTGAGTGTCCTTTATTAACAGGTTTGCAACCTTTATGTACAGGTTTCACTGTCTTGTATTTCAAGTCCATTTTTGCATCTGGAAGCAAAGGATTATTTATTGGTGAATCAGGCTAATTTGGTATATGCTTCTGGAAGTGAGTTTTAAAAAACATGCAAATGGCACTTGGAATTATGCACATTTTTTAATGAAGCAGAAACAAAATTCATGATGCAAGAGCAAATTTCAAGGTCAAACAGGGGCCATAATTTGGTTTCAATCCATGAAATCCCTGACAAGTTATTAAGTGTAGTTTGTACCTCATAATCCAAGTGACTAGCCTGAAGTGTGCATGTTTGACTAAATTGACTCGTTGCCATTAATGACCTACAAGAGATTAACTGTGACACTGAGAGATTACAACTGATCTTCCCCTAATTTCTGTCAATATGCTCTCTTGCAGCAGTACAAAATAAAATAAAACTGCCATAATGGATGCAGGGTGTGGTTTTTCCTTTTGGATGATAGCTTGTGAAATGTTGGAGTATTTAACTTTTTTAAAAATTGATATTTTTACATAGCTAACGGTACAAGCAATCCAAAATTGATATTTTTACATAGCTAACGGTACGATATTTTTACATAGCTAACGGTACAAGCAATCCAAAATTGATATTTTTACATAGCTAATGGTACGATATTTTTACATAGCTAACGGTACAAGCAATCCAAAATTGATATTTTTACATAGCTAACGGTACGATATTTTTACATAGCTAACGGTACAAGCAATCCAAAATTGATATTTTTACATAGCTAATGGTACGATATTTTTACATAGCTAACGGTACAAGCAATCCAAAATTGATATTTTTACATAGCTAACGGTACAAGCAATCCAAAATTGATATTTTTACATATCTAATGGTACAAGCAATCCAAAATTGATATTTTTACATAGCTAACGGTACAAGCAATCCAAAATTGATATTTTTACATAGCTAACGGTACAAGCAATCCAAAATTGATATTTTTACATAGCTAACGGTACAAGCAATCCAAAAACACTAAAAATATTTATAGGTTGGTGTGCATTTTATTGTGTTACTCTTGGTTGAATATCTATCCCCAAGTATGGGTCATTACATAGAAAAGTATTGGAAAAAAATATAAAATACTAGCTGAATGAGTATTTAAAAATTCATAAAATCGGCACAGGTTAAAGATCATAGATTCCTCTTATCAAATACAAATAGGGTATGTTGATGAGTGAATTTCTTCAGTATGACACAATTATTGAGATTCCATTGGTTGTTCACAATAAAAAGACAGTGCTGCCAATTTACGGCAAGTCATAAATAGCTAAAGAAATTGCATTTTAGACAGTATAAGACTTCATTATATTCTTTCACTGGACTATTTTTGTGATTATTAAGATTGCATATTCTTTCACAAGTGACGGAAGTCAAAACCACTTCATATTATGTCCAATTTTTCCTAGTCTGAAAAATCAGCCCCCAAACCTGTATTGGTATATTGTGTGGTTCAAGGGCTGTTTTATTGGGTTTAAATCTCTATCACAGTTCCTAGCACTACAATACACTGAGGTAAAAAAAACGATATCATATAGCAGGGGTCGCGCTACCAGGTGAAGTGGGCGACTAAGTCGGCCAAAAAATGTAAACTTCGCCTTCTTCTGTTAGGAAAGCGAAAACGACTTAGCCCTATGATTTTTTTAAGCTGTACACTAAGTGACAGTAGTTTATGACTTTTGAGAGGCTCCCTCGATTTATAACCAGGCAGTTCCGGTGTTGTGTAGATCAAGGCGAAATGTATTGTACGCAGTACACAGCTGGTGTTGATATCAGTTGCGCCGAGAAACAAACTCTTGCACATTCACAGGCATGTGTTTGAATAGCTGACCGACCATTAACCCTTTACCGAGCAAGTTATCCCTGCCCGATTTTCGCAAGTATAGATGATGAAAACATACCTACATAATTGTGTTTCGAAACTTGAACATCAATATGTAAATAGCAATTTGTTTTTTAAGTGTAAAGCACTTCGAAATATTTTTTTTCTGCAAGATTTTAACTGCCGTGTTTGCGTTATTTTCTTAATAAAATCAGTTTGAAACTTAAGTGAACCTGTCAAGGGGTAAAAATGGCGGACATCGCGGTATCTAGGAAGTACCTCTTCATTAGATTGTCTGTTTTCTTAAATCATTGGGCAAATAAATTAAGGGAAATGTATAATTTGTCGAAAGCAAATTCTCAATATTATGTGATAGATGATTTAGCCCAAAAATAAATACATGTAGGTCAGAAATGTATGTGACAATACTATGTTGTGGAATTCGAGAAGCGATGTAAAATTCTATAACATGACTCTAAATACGAAAACAGCAGTGAAGCAAGTACTATTTAACCAATACACGACGTTATAACGAGTACATACACAAATATTAAAACCATAAATTTGCAATCCTATATATGGATTATTGTAATGAAGCAAGAAAGAGAGTGGTCATATTAAGAAAATCCCTTTTTCTAAAAATAGATGCACATACATCACATGCATGGAGCCATATTTGTCCTTGGATTCATTTTGAAAGAAGGGTCTCGTTCATTTATATATTGACTTTAATGTATCAGTTTGTTTTCAGTGAATTGTTACGGGGATGTTTTATTGGCAACAATGAAATTAAACGCTAAAGTTTTGATGTTATTATGTTCCCTTATCTCCATGTTGAGGCTGCGACATCGTAGGTACTTATAAACTATATAACAATTTAATTTGTCTATTTTCTAAATCTTCACCAAAAACCGAGAGTCCAAAAGATTAACATTTAATTCTGAATTAACACCCTGAACATGTTGTAAAGTTCAGGTTACTCGTCCATAACATCAGTAACCAGTGTGCTTTGAAGGGACGAACACAATGGTGTGAAGAAACATGTTATAGGGGTTGTTTCAAAACCGTTTAAAAATGTTTTCAACTGCCATTTTCTCGAAAAGTTTTAGAAATTAACAAAAAAATAAATTTCTTATTTTAGTGGTAGTTGATTAAGTATTTTTTTACCAACCTGCAATTACAAAAATACTGAAATCTAGGTACTCCTATCAGTTAAAATTAATTGCAATGTATAGTTTATGTTGTGCTTTTTTAAAGTCATATGGCCAGAATATATTGTGTATCTCTCCATCCAAATATACACTTTCAAATATGAATACACTCCATGTGAATATGATACATATGCATACTGAGAAATAGAGGATATAGGTAACATAAAAGAACCAAAGCACACACATACATATTATATATATATATATATATATATATATATATATATATATATATATATATATATATATATATATATATATATTGCATTTATCGCATTGATCCCACTTCTCCCTGTTCAGCTCTCACTTCTCCCTATTCTGTCCAAAAGGAGAAGTCACTTCTCCCTAAAATTCAAGTCTAGCTTGACCCCTGATATAGATGACATCATATTGAAATGATCATGTTATTCTGACCTGTGCAGTAAGGATTGATTTTATAAAGGCAGACTACTTTAAGACTGGGTCATTTTATGTCACAGTATAGTTATATGTATGTCCTAAGTAGCATCACTTGACTAACTTTAAGACATTATAGATCTTAATAATAAAAAGCTATATTATATCTATACTGACTTACTGACTTTAAAACTCTGCATAAATACTGACTTTTAAACTCTGTCATAAATTTTCATTTCTTTTTTATGCTAATAAAAATTTTACAAAATGAATGTGATAGCATATCAACATTTTTAGCTGTGATATACATCAGGGGTAGACAAATCCAATGCCTGGGAGCCCAGGACAACTAAAAATCAAGGCTGGGCAACCATTTTTCCCAATGTGAAAGCCCAGTCAGGCAAATGAATAATAATATTAAAAAAATATCATGTTCAAAATTATAATGTAAATTTGTTTATTGCTAGTGACAAACATATTATCATTGAATTGATCCATTGGGTACCTACAGCAGGGTGCCAAAATTATCTCCAGAAGAATTTTGGAATACTGCTATTAATTCCTATATATATATATATATATATAGCCTTAATGCGCAGAATCAAAATGAAAACCCATTCTACGTCTTCTATAAACAACTGGGTATTTCGAAATAATTTCCTTCTATTAAACACATTTCATTCTTCAGATGTGACCTTAAACTATAATTCCTGGTCAATATAATGTTTACTCCTAAAAGTACAAGAACTAGGTCAAAAGTTCAACCTCGCACGTGGAAAATACGTCACATGACTAAAGCTAAAAGCAACTTGGTGAAATATCGATCCAAAAATACCATATGTGTACTCACGGTAAGACGACAGCTGTTAGACTAAGAACAGCGATCATAAACTAATAAACTATACCATTATTAAAAGGAAAAATATATATAATTCTGTAACATAGGACTAACTATATATATGTCAAAAGTTGGTGAAAAATTGTTGATTACAGCAAATCTTGGAGGCAACTGCAGTAATTTACTGGGTAACCAGATTTTCAAAGCTGGTTACCCAGGGAAAACCATGGATTTTCAAAAAATTTCTACCCCTGTACATATATGGAATACCTGTGACAAGGTCTGTGCAATAATTTATAATGCACTATAATTGTATGTGATAACTTTCTTTTAATGTCTATATACAGTTATTATTACTTCGTTTTTTAAAAATTAATATACGATGGATGTGAATGCAGCTTGACAGGACACAGGAAGAATCTGTTTCCAATATTCATGACAAGGATATATCACATTAATAATATGATCAATATCATGCCCTGGAGTAAATAGACTTGTACATGAAGTGAATAATCAATACTTTACAAATCTAATTATAGCAGCAGCTTTGGGAATTATGGAAAGCTATAAAATATGAAATAATTAGTATATGGTACAGAATTTGATGTCATGAAATAGATGTTACATCTGTACAAATGTTAGTATTTTAAGAAACAATAAAAAAAAACTTAAGTTTCCCAAGTTTTATAGTGTCCGCAATGAAGGAGACATGATTAACTGCTGTCAAAATACCCATTTTTTCATCAAGAGCAGTCATTGAAGTCTGAGTTACCTAGAAAGCATAACAATTCACATTCAAAATCATGCAGAGATCCTCAGAATGAAATAATAATAAATTATCCAATTATTTTTCACCACGTCTGGGATGAAACGTTTGTGTCATAAGTGTTGGGTCCCTAAATCTGATATATTTTATGCCAATCTCAAAAGTTCCTGACTGTGTTTGACCTTGCAACGAAAGTACATTTCTTGACATAATTTGTGACACAAATCGTATAACGAAAGCACCAGAAGAATTTTTTTTACACAGTTTTCCAAATTTTGTAAATCAGCTTGTTGTCTGCATATTATGTCTTGGAATCTTATAAAATATTGGCAGGAATTGGAAAAATAGCGGACCTTGTCTATATCAAGCAGCTTTTATTTGACAACTATATGCTGCCTTTTTATGATAGCCTGACATCATGCAAGCACATTTTTTGTTGATTGGCAGACCTAGACTACTCTAATGTTATCTGGGGAAACACTTCTGACAAGAATATTTGCAAATTATTCTGCTTGCAAAAAAGAGCTTGCAGACTCATCCTAGATAATGCTGAAAACATCCCAAATGCAGTGAATGATATTAAAATGTTAATAGTAAGTGAACAAATACTTTTGAGAAAGGCTAGACTTATGCACAAAGTTTCAAACAATATGGCCCCATTATATCTCAAGGAACTATTCCAGGCTAGAAAACAAGGCAACACTCCCAATTTAAGATCAATTTCAGCTAACCACCTTTCCATTCCAAAACCAAATAAAGAACTCTTGAAGACAGGTTTTAAATCCTTAGGGTCACTAATTTGGAACAAAATTCCAAAGGAAATTAGAGAAAGTACAAATATAAATGCATTTAATTATAATCTAATTCAAAGGATGAAAAGTGGAACCTGTTATATTTGACCAATACATTACAACTTAAAGTATACATTCTCAAACCTTCCACTTTGTTGCCTCACTATTTTTGTACTGTCAATACACAATGTACCTAGTTGGAGCACATTCTTACCAAATTTTCTGTTTATTATGTCCATATATACATGTAGCTTATTATCAATGTTTTTTTTTTGTTTTTTTTTAATTATTATTATTATCATTATTGTGTGTGCTCTGTATGTAAATATGCATATAACTGAAGGCCACAAGGAGTATTAGTTTCATGCAATTAATTGTGTCACCCTCTTTAAATAAAGTCATTATTATTATATTATTATTATTATTATTATTATTATGAAAGGGATGTATGTCTACTTTCTCACCACAGTTAGTTCCATGTAAAGAACCGTTTCTGTATGAAATATTTGCTCCGTAAAGATTTAAAATAGTAATAAATAATTATAAACTGGTGAATGATTTCAACGAACATGGTATTTTGCTTGAAATTCATGTGGAAATGGTTCAAGTGTTGTGACCGATTTTCAAGAACTTGAGATTTTCCAGCCTCTATTTATGCTGGATAACCAGTTTCTTCCCATATCCATTATTACATACTCATTCGATTTCAAGTTTTACATAACACTTTTTAATGTTGTATCAAGGATGACTTCATAACAGTATTTTTTTTAAGTGAAAAAAGAAGAGAGTTGTCATGTGCAATTAATATGAGTAAAAACATCCAGTTAAGTGCACATTAGTTGACCAAGATGTAACATGTAACCCAATGTCCCCCAGTCCACTGAGTGATACAGTGTAAGTGGGTTTGACATCACATTTCTTTCAAAACCAACATGTGAATGGAAATGACTTATCCATATGAATAACAGAAAATGGTTACAAATGACCCAGCTTACATTAACTGTATTAAATATATTGTATCACAAGACAGTGGGTGCTTTCATTGAAAAAATGGGAAAGAAAATCCTTCCCAGGGATGTAATAAAAGACACAAATATTTTAATTACCCAAATGAAGAATATTAACCCAATAAAACTACAAAACAAGGTTGTAAAAAAAATTCTGTCAACATAGCACAAGTAAAGTCTGCAGCCAAATTCAGAGTCCCCAGGAGGGAGAGGTAAAGGTGAGCCAACAACAAGGTCTTGACCAGAAGAGCCATTATGAGGGATAGGATTTAGCTGATCCTCTCCAGAGGTACTTGAACACTCCGTAGGCTGGTGAGGAAAGCCATCCCCTCATATATGAAATCCTGAGAAGGGATGAGATCAGACTTCTCTATGTTTGGGATAAGACTTAGACAGGTCACTATCAACAAACACTCAATCAATACAAAAAGGTAAGTGAAATGCTAAAAAGACATTAAAAGACAATGATAAAGGCAAATTTCAATGAGCGGTATAGCACACGTGTAATGCATACGTCTTCCAAGGAAAAAAAAAAGTATGGTATTCCGTATGATTGCGGTGACTAAGAAGTCAGACTGGGATCATGCTCTTTTCAATTCTAACCCTACAATACCAATTGTAAGAGGGAACAATCAGCTTGGACTGGGGACTAGAGTGCCAGAAAAGGAAAGCAATGCAATAGTAGCAAGTAATGTACTACTGCTATTAAAATGGGTAACTATGACATTTTTGGAAAACTGTCAGAGATATAACATGAATTTTATAACATAAAATTTTGTATAATATGGTCATTCAATAATTGGTAGAATCCCCCAAAATAGACAGGTGTTGAATGTGATGCACAAAGTATCTCATGATGATGACTTTCAAGCTAATATTGATCCTAACATAGTGTAGTGCAATAAAGGCTCACTCATTAGTACATGTATTTCTAGTATGTTATCAATATGCAGGTTGAACCATTTAAACAATTTTCTAAGTATACTATACAGATAATAAAAAAAAAAAAACCAAAATAGCATGTTGACAGAGAAGTTGTATTTTATAAATTATTACTACATGTATAATACTGCATATAAGTAACTAAGACTCTTATGTAATATCAAATTTCAATTTCACAGATATATATGAACTTCTGATTATCTTTCAATTTGGTTCAAAAGAAAAGAAATCAAAGAATGCAATATCTTGGAACTGTCACAACTATTTCTACAAAACTTTAAAGACATTACCAAGTAAAGATAAACGATTCATTTCTTCAAGTTTGCTTTCTTGAACTAAAATGTGTGTAAGAAAATGAAAGCAAATTAAAACCATACAATACCTTTAACTATCATTTAAAATGCATTCCTCAGCCCATACTTCTTAATCAACACCAATTAAATGTGTGAAAGCTGCAACATCACTGAATGATTACTTATGCCTACCTATGCCAAACAGTATAAAACCTGAAACAAAGTTTTCATAATCTATGTCCTAAAAATGATAGAATTTTATTTTGCATTTCCTTGAAAATACAGACAGTTATATTTATGAAGATCAAATTATCATTTTTTTTTTAAAAAAAAATAAAAAATTTGAATTTCAAAGTAAATGATCTACATACAAAGGGAAATAATTAAATGCTGACTGTACAAAAATAACAACTGGTCACTAAAATTTAAGACTTTTTTCAATCAAACATATTATTTCAGATCAGAACATAAGCTATTGTTTGCAAAAATGTTCTGATGTTATGGCAGTATTGTTGAAAATATATGAACTTATAAAATGAGGATATGAAGATCACCCTGCAGTGTTTCACTATGAGAACGGGAATGTGGTTTCCTGCTGTTCTTGGCCCCATGTCCCCCAAATCTTGAAACCAGTGCACCCCATAAGCGTGCATTTTCATCCATTATTTATGATTAAAACATTTGCCCCTTTCAAATTTTCTGAGTCCTCCAAAGTTGTGGGACAGGCTGATACAGTGTCTCTTGTCCAATTGATCCTAGGTGCAATACAGCCTTATATCCCCCCACGCCCATCCCCCTCTTGATTGGTCTGGACATGTATGACAAGGTATGTGAACACGAGTACCATGTGAACAATACATTATATGCCAGCTGTTTAATAGTCCTCTTTGTGGACACTAGCTGAGCGTGGTTGATTTGAGATTACTGTGCAATGTGTCTCAATGACCTGGACCTACAGTCAAGGTATGCAGTCTTTAACTAAACTTGCTGTGCAGAAACCATTATTTTCTTATTTGACTTAACATGACCTTGACCTCTGACCTTTAAAATCCAAACTCAGCATGTTTTTTCTTACTCTAAATGCAAGCCATCCACAGAGTTTGGTCAAACACTTACTGTAGAACAAAAGTTATTGTTCAAAACTCATTTGTTTCAGTCACAATGACCTTGAATTTGACTTTTAAACCCCCAAATCAATAGGCCTATTCCTTACTGTAAGTGTAAGACCCCTCCCCCCAACCAAACTTTGGTCAAGGTACATGTATGTCGTGCAAAAGTAAAGTTATTATGCAAAAAATAGTTTTCTTCTTTCAGCCACAGTGACCCTATCCTTTGATTCCAAATTCAACAGGTTTCTTTCCTACCCAAAATGTACACCATCCACACATTTTGGTAAAGGTACAATGGTTGAGAACTTACACATCTGTGCAGAAACCAATTTTTCATTTTTCAGTTAGAGTGATCTTGACCTTTGATATTTTGATCCCAAAATAAATAGGATTCTTCCTTACCAAGTGTAAGCCATCCACAAAGTTTGGTCCAGGTATGTAATGTAGAGCTGTTGTTCTTGTTCAGAAACCATTTTTCTTCTTTCATAGTGACCTTGGTCTTTGACATTTTGACCTTGAAATAGAGATGTTTCTTCCTGACCCCAAATTCAAACTACTGAAGACCACCCCTTCTAAATAAAAATCATGGTCTCAAGACAGGAGGCATGTCATGACAGGTCATAACACTATATAATCAATAAAACCATGCAAGGTGAATCTGGTCTCTTGGGACAAGTGGTCTCTTTACTGTATTTACAAATCTTAGTAACAGTAGACACAGGATCTATTCTAGGACAGGAATGCAGAATTCACTTATTTCTAATAAATCTCGGTGAACAATCCACTAAATGCACAAAAAATGCACATTATATTTTCAGGCTTTGCCTTTATTTCTTCATTAAATCCCTCCTATATTCAGAAAACGTCCCTATCCCAACCCCATAAATTTTCAGTTCCTGAATAGACACTGTACATGGTGGAGAATTCAAGAGTTATTGTGTGGAAATAAAACAGTATGAAGACAGAATACACAATAACATGATATGCTCCACCTTCTGATGGGTGTATACA
Organism: Margaritifera margaritifera; assembly: GCA_029931535.1. Classification (NCBI taxonomy): domain Eukaryota; kingdom Metazoa; phylum Mollusca; class Bivalvia; order Unionida; family Margaritiferidae; genus Margaritifera; species Margaritifera margaritifera. Next base: position 1,657,022 of record JAQPZY010001271.1, on the reverse strand, counting down.
AATTTAAGACAGAATACACAATAACATGATATGCTCCACCTTCTGATGGGTGTATACAAATTTAAGACAGAATACACAATAACATGATATGCTCCACCTTCTGATGGGTGTATACAAATTTAAGACCATGGTACATGAATTTTTCATATCCATTTGTACACATGCATCTCTGTCCAAAAACACTTTGAATTGGCACCTTAAACAGTTGAAGTTACTCGCACATAACATCGATGACCACTATTCAGTATGGGCTGAACATATGACCATTATAGTGTAAAGACATTTGTGTATGTGCCCTCCAATACATTTATAGGGGTTGTTTCAAAATAACTTTGAAATGTTTTGGACTTGGCCAATTTTAAAGTTTTACAAACTAACAGAAAATAAGATTGTTTGTTCTAGTGGGAGTTTAATAAATATTTTTACTTATTTGTAATTACCATAAAGTAATCCAGGTACAACCAGCACTTACAATTCAATGTAATGTATAGTTTATGCTTTGTTCATTTGAATTCATATTGTCAAAATACCTGGTGTCATTACTAAAGTGGTATAATGAGCTGTAGAAAAAATAATCTTTTTATTTTTTTCAAACATTGCAAAACTGTAATAGCCGTGGAATGCTGGCCGATTCGGTCCATGGCTGATTCGGACCAAATTAAGAGCTAATTCAGACCACATGTCAGGCTGATTTTGACCATGTGAATATTATATTAAAAAAATGTGAATATTATATAATAATGGAAAACAATGGAACACATATACCTATTTTACTTAAGTAGTTATTCCTGCTTTTGTAAACATATTTCCACCAATGTACATTTTTTCATGGGCAATGTAATGGTATAAAAATGTATATTATGTACCGGTAGTTAACCAAGGATTTCCTTTGACCAGAGGGCCTTGGTCCCCTGTACACGACATATTTTGATACGGTTTCTAGTGCTTTTTTTGAGTATTTAATAAAAATATACTACATAAAAGGCTTTGTCTGTACACCGACACCTTTTCAAGCAATGATCGGTCAATGCTCAGATGTCAAAACATGTGTCTAATAAGACCCTAATCACATTACATAATTCCTCAGCAGTGTGATATCTAATTGCATGACAGGGTATTTATGTGGCTTCTTATTTATCAAATAGAAGACCTACCTCTATCTTTATTGAAATCCTTGTTTTTACAGCTATCTTTATTTAAGTCTTTGTTGTCTATTTGGCTGAGTATGATGTATGAATTTACCTTTGATTTTATAATTTCCAATGAGTTTTGTTTTGATGGTAACAATTAAACTTGTTGGCATGAGGCCTAAGTGAATTGAGGGCTAGTAATCAATTAAGTACACTTAGACAGTGGTAAATATTCACAATTATTTCGATGAGGATTACTTTCAATTATCTTTGGGGTATCCAAAATGGTCATGAGTCAGCTTTCTTTGCAAAGTTTTTTTTAAAAAACATCAAGCAACTAACTTGCCTGAGATGTGAGAGAAGTCTTGAATGCAATTTCAGAACAAGGCTAATAAGATATATGACAGTCAGAGATCAAAAAGAAGACAATGACAGTCAGAGTGGGTAGAGAAATTACCTTAGCGATGAAACAAAGAGAACTATGTCGGAAGTATAAATGCTGTTTGTTCCTGGTGTGCTGAGTGTGGAAAGACAAACTCTTTCATTAATGGAAGTACTAATTTGCAGTTTTCTGCATTTATGCCACATGAGATGAACCAGGATCATGTACATGTTGTGGCCGGGAGGATTGCTCTGTATAAAACATTAGTAGATTGCTCAGTAGAAAAATGCAGGGTTACCGAGTCTGCTCGAAACAAAAGTTGATGAGGAAGCAGACATGGACCATGCTAAGGAAGAACAGATTAGGACTGTTTATTACCATGCAAAGAATGGACAGTCACTGACAGTCTTTGTATGCCTGTGTGTCTGACCTTCTCTCCAATTTTTTTATCTGCAATAAAATGATTCTGTTCACAAACATCACAAATACAGATCAGTTTTCTTTGATCCTTTCTCTTCCTCTCTAATGCAGATACAGAAAATCTCAATACATAAAAAAACTTGTACTGTTTTTATTTATTACTAACAATTTACAAAATTGTGTTTAACGGTTGTACCGCATAAATTATAGCTTGAAACATATTTAATTCTTACACGGGTGCTTGGACTAGGTGATTTGGCTGGTGATTCCTTGGATTTTCCTTGGGACCATTTTCTAAGCCAGCAGTACTTGACTGTGACACAATTCTCAAAAGCAATGGAAATCCCTAATTAACTCGGATGATAAAGGTGAACGAGCTTCTTTTAAAATATTTCACTATAAAATTGACAATGCAAAATAAACAGTCTTACTTTATTTCATTTGATTTGTATACAGAACTGCGCCATCATCTCATGTAAAATCGGTTTGTATCCTTAAATGCAGTTTTAACTGCTCAAGGTACATTGGAAATAATGAGAAATATCATATTTTAAACAACTGTAAATGTTACAATTGCATCTAAGACGAAACTGAATAATATTACACATGGTCCGAATCTGCACGTAATATTGTCTGGATCAGACTGCACCCTGACCGTGATCCACATAAACCTTCCACTTATTTTAGCAACAGGTGCCACCGCTAGAGGGCACTGGCGATCAAGATTAACATTTTCTCAAAATGTCAACCTCATTACACCTGGTACTTTCTCCGCTTATGTATGTAAAAAGCCGACATTATCATATCCGAATGTATTCATGGTTGAAAGGTCAAATGTCGATATTTAGCGTATATGACATTAGGCCTTTTGTACAACATATTCGGTGAAAACAAACAAAAACCGAATTTTTCACAATGCAGAAAAAATAAATAAACAAACATATACGCTCAGCAACGCCTACTTTTTAAATACTTTGGAGTTCTTTTTACGAGAATAATGTGTGCGAATATTTGCAGAAAACCCACGAATTACGTCTTTTTTAAAGGTCACCGATGCCAGCAAGAACGGTAACTCTTCCTGGCATACGGGTACGTACAAAATGGAAACAACGACAACAATATGACATAAATTGGGTTCAAAAACATACAAAAACTTGATTTTATGAAAGGCAGACGTTTATACCAATGATCGGATTATACAAACATATTATCATTCATTATACAAAATTTATTACAACATTTTGGTACAACTTTTTTTGTGTAATGTAATTTCGAGGTTAGAAGCTCGACGGGTGCTATTGAATGATAATGATATTGATAATATGTATGTGATTGTTATCACTGAGATATTATCACTGTCAGGTCATCAGCTCTATGTACGATTCTTATCTAGAGACACTGGTATTCAAATTAAAATGTTCATGTTTAGTAGGGGGAAAAAAGGTAAAAGTTAAACTTATTTTCAGAACTTTGAAAAAAGAACTTCAAAACAAATTCATTTCATGCTATTTTTTGTGAATATCAATATGAATATTGTCATCATAAAGAACAGAAAATATATCTTTAGTATTTCTCTATTTAAACAAAAATGTAATCATAACTATTTCTTGAGAACCAACTCTGTGCCAGAAGTAGAATTGTGGAAGTATTCAAAGGAAGTTATTTTTATGTTTTTTTGTAATTGATTTTTTTATAGATATGAAAACTTATCAAAAATATCTTATCATAACTAAATTCTAAAATGGCAATTGTCATTTACTAAATTGTGATTTCAGATCAATGTATATATATATGTACAAGAACACTGTAATGCATTTGCACTATTGCTTTTAAGAGTAACATACAATTTAAACTTGTGTATGACTCATGATTATGGTATTTCATGCAAAAATGTTAGGGGGGCGCGTGATAAAAAGAAACTGATAGGTTTCAGAAGTACCTGGAATATAGAAAAAGTGAATTTATTCTTGAAGCTGAATGTTCACAAAACATATGTAAGAAATATGCAACTTTCAGCATGCAAGAACATGATGTCAAGAATTTGAAAAAGTGACCAAAGACCAATATTAACAGTGCTGGATGGCATACGTGTTTGAATGCTTCCTGTGAATTTATTTGAAAAGATATCATAAAGATGGGTTCATTTTTGAATTCTGCACACTCAAATTATGCAGAAAATGTTCCATTTTAAGAGCAACATATAATTTCAACTTGTGTATGACTCAAAAATATAGTATTTCATGCAAAAATGTTAGGGGGTGCTTGCTAAAAAAGCACGGGGGGGGGGTTCTAAATTACCTGGAACATTGAAAAAAGTCAATTTATTGTTAAAGCTGAATGTTCACAAAACATTTCTATATAAACATATGTAAGAAATATGCAAATTTCAGCTTCAAATAACATGAGGTCAAGAATTTGCAAAAAGTGCCAAAGACCAATATTAAAAATGGTGGACAGTACATGTGTTTGAATGCTTCCTGTGAATTTATTTGAAAAGATATCATAAAGATGGGTTCATTTTTTAAATCTGCACACTCAAATTATGCAGAAAACATTCCATTTTTGTATATTCTATAATTCTGAAAAAAAATCATCCCCTGTTGCTACTTATTTGTTTCTGACAAACAAAATTTAGTTGCTAGGACTGCTGTCCTTGTCAAACCTATCGATTTTTCGCCTGGTACCAGCTCAACAGAGATCGTACCCACAAAAGCGTCTGCAGTGAAAGAAAATAACGTTAATCGATTTGAAATAGACGATGTGTCAACACTGTTATTGGGAGTGTCCGAGTTGGATTTCGAATGAATATTGGAACTCACCAGAACGACCAAAATCAGTGAAATCTTGTCCAAGTTCACTCGCAGCCATTATATTTTTGCTAATACTTTTGATTTATCTTATTTTTTTAGTAAATTCCTTTTTCTTGGGGAGATCTCCATGTTTTTTCGACCGGTCTCTGCTTCAGATTATTTTGCAGGAAGTGTAAGAGCAACTCTTCAAACAGGAAGTTACAAAAAAAGCAACCGGAAGTTTAATAATTTTGCTGCTAGAAAAGTACTTATATATAGTTGATGATATTTTTCATCAAGTCTGATCCAAGCTTAAAACATGAGGGAGACACCCCTAACAAACTGTGAAAAAGACTTTGTGAAAAAGTCACTCGCTGAAAATCGGGTGAGTGCTTGAAATGAGCAGTGTAGAAAGTGTCACCTAATTTCGTAGACCAGTATGATCGATTCGCCAGTAGAAGGGAGGTTAATTTCTCCTTAGGCATTTTCAGTAATATGTTATAACATTCTGAAACAGCATTTTACATTTAATATTTTTTATGCAAATTTGGTTCATTTATCTTTATTAGAACAAAAGTTGTAGCATTTTAAAATTAAAAACTTTCAACTATTTTGAAACGTCTGTTTCTTATTATTTTTATTGTTATATATATAACAATAATGGCAGCAAAAAGCACCAACTTTGAAGAGAAGTCATTATACAGGCTTTTCTTTATATATTATGCAAAGTAATTATGAATATTATGGTATCAATTGAAAGAGGAATTCATCAATGAAAAGCAACATTTTATGAATTTCAAATTCTAATTATATGTCATACAAAAATGGGCAGTAATTTGTGCTTTAAAATGAAAATAATCATTGGCACACCCCTGCCCATTTTAGAATTATCTTTTTAAAATACAAGTATACATTTTAATTTTTATGAAGCTTATAATTATAGCTTTTATTGTTGCACAAATAGATTATTTTTTTTGTCATTATAACCTAGGCTACACAGTGCCACCATCACTGTGCTTCATAAACTGATGTCCGTTGATTCTGTGATAATGGGATGTCGATGAGAGGACAGGGGTATCCATTTTTCGAAAATCCAGACACTATTACTCAACAAACCTTTTGCAACTTATGTCATTTAATTCTTTAAATAATGATCTTTCGCAGAAATTTAGCTCAAAGTTTCAGTTTTATCTGAATATGTATATAGTTTCACTTCCTTTTCTTCTCTTATACTTAATTGCAAATACTGCCATCTGTCAAACGTTTGAGCTGACTCATGATGGATCTTCCAGACTTCAGCAAGGACTACATGCATAAATAATGAACATACATGATCAGAATTCCCCTGGAAATGTGTTCATTCCACAAATGTCTAAAAATATTGGCCATGTTGATAGTGTACTGACACATCACCTGTCGCTGGAAATCACCAAGAATTACATTGACTCAGAAAAGGATTGATACAAATAAACAAAATGCATATAAATTTCAAAATATAAGCTCACTTATCATTTCATTATTATTTTTTAAATATTAATAAAACTATACAAAAGCACGCAAAATCCGCATGTTGATGATATGCTGACCGACATCACTGATAATTCTGATCAGATAACTGACCTCCTTACCAGTAGCAGGTGTATTTGAGAACCTGGTGTATTACATTACTTTCTGCTTCTTACCATCATGTTCAGTGCTGACGAAACTGCATTTCTTGCCCACGCAAGTTGGATTTACTCGCCAATAATCCATCACTTCGTTTTCTAAAATGTTTAAAACAGATGTAACAAAAATCACTTTTAGACGCTGCACAAATTTTGATGAGAAAAATTTGCTCGGTAATGTTTATAAAAAAACTTGTTCACATCATTGACACATTGAATGTTATTGATATTTGACATATTGACACACTGGGATATATGACTAATATTTGGCATATGAAAAGCTACAATTGGATGTCATTGATAATCACACTCAGAAAAGCAAAAATACTTACCTAAAAATCTACCTCCATACATGAATAGTGAACTAAGAAAAAATATAAACCTCAGCCTCTCTGGAAAACTTTAAAAAAAATAGAAACTATGCCACCAAGCTCAGAAGACAATATATTAAGGGCTCAAAATTAGGATCTTTTTTCATTAATGTACATGATCACCTAAATATATTTTGTACTCATCCTGTCTGAATTTCACTGATCCTGCTAAAATCAAACGGAAGCCAGTTCAGTTTGTAATTCAACATTTTTATTTATTAATATTAACTCAAAAAATAACAATTGTATTTCACCAACAAGACTCACTAACGAAGTACCCAACACACTTTCATATTTCTCTGAATTCTCGGTGCAGAAAGTACACAACATATCAGTCTCCCCTGTGTCATACTTCAGCCATTTGTGTTCATTTTCCCAGAATTTCTGGTACTTGGACTCTTCTCTTAATCATATTTGCAATCATGCTCTCTCTTGTCATCGTCTAATTCCTGCCATTATGGTAATTATGGTAGCAGCTGCACACCTTGCAAATACTTCCATATGTTTACAGTCGTACCACAAATGCTTTGAATGTTTATCAACAATGATATAAATATTAAATCACATTGTTCAGTATAATTCTGGATTATTCATTGAGTCAGCAAACGCGACCTTTTTCCGATTGGTCAATACCAGCCTGATACCCTATATCTTTTGTTATCATCAGTAATGAAATCCATATCTGGGGTCAGTACACCAGGCTAGTTCCACATGCACAAAGACTGTCTTGACAATAATCACAATAATTTACTGGATGAGTGGTTTAACACCTGTCCATTTGCGCTGTGAACATTTATTGTAATTCATCAAGTGCATGATGTTGGCAGGTACTCAGTTACTACAATAAACAGATCAATTAACCATTCAAGAGCATTACAACTCACAACAATTGCTTAACTGTTGTGATAGCATACTGTGGTAATTTTCACTGCTTCAATGGATTATTGATGGCTGGGTTTTGGTGAGCCATTGGCAAAAGCACTGTGTTAAACTGGGATTCTCACATATTAACTGGGATAAACCTCCAAAGGAGTACAGCAAAATTCCATATTGTACCTCATATTTAATATCATTGTAATTTATATTTTCAGCTTCACTAAACAAACAACAGTGTATAATTATGCTGATGTCAACACCATATCTTACATCCATCAAGATCCAGATAATCTCATATCTGTTTTACAAAATGAGAGCAAGATACTTGCAGGTTTGCATCCAATGGTATACAAGCCAATCTCCAAAAATTTCAAGCCATTGTTCTTGGCAGAAATGCAGAAAATCATTATAATTTCACAAAAAAATCCATGAGGACTATGTCCTTGGAGTAGATATTGGCTCTCAGCTAAATTTTAGCAACCACATATTGAGATCAGTCAAAAACCAGGAAACAATCAAACGTCTTGCAGTGTCTCAACCACTATTTGTCTATTGCTGCTAAGTTAATGAATTACAAATGCTTTATTAGGTCAAAATTTAATTATTGCCCACTTACATGGCATTTCTGTAGCAAACAAAATTCTGACAAAAACACAGTACCGAACACTAAAATTGGTGCTTGATGATTTTAATCATATGATTCATTTTTTAAGAAAGCAAATCTTTCTTTGTTACATATTAGATTAAGATACACTACAACTGAAGTATATAAGATACTTAATAAGAAAACACCTAATTTACTTGAATAATCTGGTCACATTCAGAAACTGCAACTATCATCTCAGACACCAAAATTTTGCAACAATACCAAGGATAAAGACCTGAAGGTATGGTAAGCTTTCTTTTAAATTTATGCCCCCAGAATCTGGATTAGCCTGCCCAAAGAACTGAGAATTATCCCCGATTGGACACAGTGATGGCTTCAGTGCACAAATGCTTTGTATCATTTTATTTAGCAGTCAGTGGCAAATCAGCTTTAAGGTTTTCAATCTTTACTGAGTTTCTTTGGTTTAAATCCTGCTCCCATTTTGCTTATTTTAATTATTCAATTGCTTAAGTTTTTAGTTTTCAATTTCAACTTTTAACACCTTAATTTCATGATATTTATGTTAATAGATATGCCATTTGCGCATGCATTTTAATAACAAACTTAAAATATTTCTTAACATCTGCATTTTCAAATGTCAAATGTATTCCTTCTGTGATGTGTCATATATGTACATACGTTTTATAAAATTTAATAAATGTCAATCTGCATGCTGCATATTGTTTTATTTTGTCTTTTATGCAGCCGTTGCTGTTGGTATTGTAATGTTTCTGATCTGTATTGTTTTACAGTAAACATGTATAATCTGTGAACCTGTCTGTTGAAATATGTAGTATATTTTTTATGTCATGTTGGTAACATAGCTCATCCAGAGCTAGTGTTTCTATGTTACCCAGACTTCCAATGTTAAATAAAATTTCTTTTAAATTGTTTCTTTGATTTTATGGCAAGAAAAATAAATCAGAAACAGTACAAGTCTTCAAAACATAAGGGAAACTTTTAATAGGCATGGCTTGCAGAATTCAGTAGGAGTATGATGAGGAATCAGGTTACAATCCAGGTTAGAAATATTAAAAAGAAAATAACAAAATATTTTGACAAACGCACTGCTTAACAAGTGAACAGAAATCTCAACAGTTCTCTTAATATGCACAGTCAGCGAGAAAGACCAGAGTGAGCATTGCAAATTTATACAAGGATCCCAGGAAGGCTAGAGGGATATGGGGTGTGTGATAGATAAAACTATATATATGGAAATTGTATTCCTCCCAAACACAATCGTACAAGTCATCTATATCTCAAAATAATGGTTATTACACTCATACACATTTATTATCTATATGGTAATGTGGACCTGCAAACAATTTGATATCTTGAAATAATACACAATACTGCACCAATCTGACATGTATATCATGGAAGGTTAAAGTGAGGGGTTGGTAATTTGCAGTTCCTGACTATTTTTATCTTGATATCGCTGTTTTACACCTTTTTTTTTTAAAGGTATGAATGGCATAATGAAAACTTAAAGATTTTACTGTTATGGCTTTATGAATTGATAAAATTTCAGATATGCTACAGATATTTAAATTAATACAAGCAAAAACAGTAATAATAAGTTTGGGGTTTGAAATTATTATGGACATTTTACTCCCTCAACTTAACATATATATGCACAACAGTATTGCCATCAATATTATTATTATTATTAATGTTGTTGTTGCTTTTGTTGTTTTAACACACTCATCTAAATTTTTATAGGGGGTACATTTTCGTAAGGTGGGATGAAAATTCTGTGAGAGAATATTCACTCCAAGGCAAACTCTACATGTATAATTTTTATTCAAGGTGTGAACATTAAACAGGTTTAAAATTTTATTTGAAACCATCACCCGTTGTCAAATGTTTTTAATCACAACACTATTTTCTGCTGGTAGTAGTATTACAGTATAGCAGCAGTTATGGGCTGAAATTTGGACTCCTTCGCAGTGCTAAAAACTGTCAATTTTTCCCAATTTGAGAGAGAAAAATTCCCAGTCAGAACTTTTCAAAACTTCCAATGCAGTTTGGCTAGAAATTTACTATAATGAGTGAAAGTAACCTAGGCTGTTGAATTATTTAATGTTCAAGAATGTTTTCTTTGCACATTTTTGTAAATTAACAGTATGTAAAAAAAAAAAAAAAATTTCCCATCTTGACCTTTTCACGCATAATAATGCCCCATTCCATTCACCCCAGGCCCCGCTTGATGATGGTACAAAATTCCCAGTGTGCGGTAGTATCACTATTGTTGTATTTGCAGTTTCATCATCAGAATTGAGCATTTTCACTCTAGAGTGAAAAAAATCAATTGAGGTGAAAAATCTGTATGACATCTGGCTCCATAGTCACATAAACTGTCCGAGTACAAAAGTTTAACTTGTGCTTATATTTCCAACATTTTGATGTTCTATAAATATGCTCCAAGTATGGTTAGAATGAAGAAAAGTTTGACATTATGTTATATTTTTAATCCCTACATATATGCCAAATTTCAATGACACTGAGATATTCTAAGTATGATTTTTCATTTTGGAATTTTTATTCCAAGTTTTGTATTCGTGCTCAAACTGTTTTTTTACTACATGGCCAGACCCTATATTCTCAAATAATGGTGAGCATGAAACTCTAGCTCAAGCATAGAATCCCAAAAGACTGGACTTTCTGTAACTTTTATAATCGTAGAACTTTAGGATTTTCAAAACTTGTGTCTCTCTTCTTGACCAGTAAATTTCAATGACGTAGATTTACATGTACTTCAAGTGTTATTATGAATTCTGAGCATATTTTCACACATTTCTGACTGGCAGAGAGTTTTCTTGTGGGGTCAAAGCGAAATGCTGGCTAATATACACAGAAGAAACCTGTGGCATAATTCTTGGAAATTTATTAAATCAAATGTTAGGACAATAAAGTTGAAACCAGTCTGTGACTGTGTCTGAAATCACCTGCCAATATTTCTCAGATTACAAGGAGAAATATGTATGTATTATATTTGTTTAATACAATTATTATGGCATTCATAGTTGCTAAATTTGAAGATAAACTGCTGTTTATTCACCATAATTTGCGTGGTACCTGTTTTTGTGGATTTTGTGGTGGCTTCAAACCACAAATTGAAAGACACAAAACCACAAAAATTTAGTGAATTTACAGTATTTCTTCATTTCTCAGCTTAACAGGTCATAATGTCAAGTTAGTTTATGGTAGAATGCTGCATTTTGCATACATTTTCCAGCTGTCATGCATTGTCCACTAACAGGCTCAAAAGACCACAAGGTCAAGTTGGCCCAGAAGAATGGTATGATTCTGCATCTGGCATCCATTGTCCATCTGTCATGCACTGTCCATTAACAATTACTATTTTTTAACTTCTCATAAAGCACTGGATCAATTTCAACCAAACTTGGCAGAGAACATTCTGGAATGAATGTCTGTCAAGTTTGTACAAATGATGCTGATCCACCATTAAATATGGCAGAGGTTACTAAAACAAATATAAAAACTTGTAATAACATCTTCTCAAAAAGTGCCAAACATAATTTTGAACAAAGAAAGCATCTTGGCATGAAGGCTTTTCAATTTTATACAAATGTCAATCAGCCTTCAAATATGGCTGCTGTTACTAAAATTAGTATAAAACTTTAAAACTTGTACAACAGAATTTGATTGAATTTGACATAAAGCATCCTGGCATGAAAACCTTTAAAGTTTATTCAAGAGATGCCAATATTCCATCAAATATGGACACCATTACTAAAAATAGAAAAACCTTTCAATTAATTCACAAAAAATGCTGTTCAGAATTTGACCAAATTTGACAGATAGCTTCTTGGCATTATGGCCTCTTTAATTTGTAAAAAAAATGCTGAGCAAATTGGCAAATTTCATAGAGAGCATTAAGGCATAAGGCATCTCACTTTTGCACAAGTGATGTTGATCTGTCATCCAATATGGCTGCTATTACTAAAATAAATATAAAAACATTTCAGTGTCATAAAGCATAATACTAACCAAGATTTCGTGTACATCTGCTCCGGCAATGGGCATTTAGGTACAGCTGTAGATGTCAGCCAGGTGAGCTATCACAGGACTACTTGCACCTCTTTTTTCCCATCAGGTTGTACAGTCAAACCAGTCCAAATGGTCACCTGTATATGGAGTTCACCTGGTCTCAATAGTCATTCTAATTTCCTCCCCCCGCCCCCCCCCCCCCAGCAATTTCCTATATAAGTGTCATGTATATAATGATCACCTGCTTTCTGCAGTCAGCATCCAGGTCTTTTCTAACCAAATAATGGTTTCTCACTGTTTTAAGTGTTCACTGGAGTGTATCTACAGTGACCACTCAGTGTATGCAAACTAAATTTTTGCTTCATGAGGAAGGCATTCAGTAAATAAAGGAATATCATGTGAATTAATGTCCAAACATTTTTAATCTCTCTTGTGCTCACTGTACTCCAGTGGCGTTGTCACTGTAACTCAGGCATGTCAATTACAGTTGAGGGTCCAAGTAATTCATTTGCTGGATTGTGGGGAAAAGTATTTGAGTTATTGCAGCAGAAATGGAAGTCACCTTTTGTACCAGTGTGACAGGTATAGTTTGATATCTTCATCTATTTGCCTGTGAATTAAAGCTGTCTCTGATGAAAAAGTTCTTCTTTGAGAAGAAATACAAGTTACATCCCTTTTCAGTACGGTCTGGGGTCATTCAATATTTAAAACTTTTCTTTAAAGGCAGGAGAAGTTTCGGTTCATGGGTCACAAAGAATAGCCATATATGGCTTCTTTCGATTCCCTTTTCATTACAGACTTGTCACATAAGCTGTCTTTTGATCCCGGAGTTGAGCAACTGGCTAATCCAGATATTGTTTTTTAAGTGTGAATAGCTGTTTCTAACCCTAATTTATACAAGTTGACTGACCAGAGAGTCAGTCATTTGTTTTACAGTCATATGTGAGCTATCAATTAGTAGTGAAATTAGTGTTTTGTCATGGTGCACTAAGCAAAACGAAGATCAGAGATTATTTTAAGAAACTATGAGTCAGTGATGGTTTAATTTATAGGATATATTAAAGTGATATGGATGTAGTAATCTTGTGTGGAACATAAATTTGGGAGGGAACAACATATACATGTATTTTATGATTTCGTTGAATAGTGTACATAGCAAATTCTATTGATAATGTAGTAATAATAATTACAATAATAATAATAACTGTTACAATGATAATGATATTCAGTGCATGGTATTTGTTCAAAAAGCCAGTTTTGAAAGGTGAACCTGTGTACAGAAGTCACCTGTGTACAAAGGTCAATTTTGCCTTTTCCTATGGGTGGCTGCTAGGCCTGGCCTGGAGGTTATATAACTCTGAGCTTGAGTTTCCACTATCGACCAGTCAGAAATGATCTTTCAAAAGTAATGCCATCTGTTTTATGATTTGCAGGCCTGATTCTGAGTACCTAAGCCATGCTGCCTCTCAGTTTCATATAGAGAGGGTAATATATTGTCACCTCTCAACAAATAGTGTTATGTTCATGTGATAAACACTTTTCTTATATATAGCAAAAGAGATCAAAGTACTCAGTCATAGCTTGTCATTTTTATGCCCTGCCATGAATATTGAAGGGGTTTATTTTGTTCCTTGTCCATTCATTTGTTCGTTTAAACTTTGCATTTAGGTCACTTTGGTCATGATTCATTGTCCATGAGGACATTTTTTTTGTTAACAATCTTTTTTGGGTATGAAAATATCAGAACTTGTATTATTTCAGAGGGTTGATGGTCGTCAGCCATATGATGCACGCAAAGCCAAGATAACGTTTGGTGTGGACAGAGGGTCCTGCCAAGTTCAGCTGGGACAGACTAGGTAGGCAGAGTGGAAACAGTCTTGGTGTCATGTCTATTCTATATCTTTATAAAGTATTCATAATGTTGTCTATTCTTGGCTGAACCTTGATATTACTGTGGCAGTACCATACTTTAAACCACCATAGTTCCAGGTTTGATCCCAGTTTACAGCACATTCTAGGCTAAGCAGTTGCTCACCCAACATCTGTGTTTTCGTAAGTTTTCAATGATGGTGACTAGGGATGTTTGCAGATGAGTCCCATCATATTACTTATAACTACATCATAAACCTGACCAGATCCTGTAGAGATAAGAATTGTTACTTAGAGAATCTGTATAAAGTGTTCATAATATTATCTGTTCTAGGATTAACCTTGATAGTACTGTGGCCATACCATGCTCTACACTATCATATTTCTATGTTTGATCCCCTTTTTCAACACATGTTAGGCAAAAAAGTTGCTGACACCACATTGGTATTTTCCTAAGTTTTCAGTGATTGTGACTGGGTATTTCTGCCGATGAGCCACATCATATTGCTTATAACTACATCATAAACCTGACCAGACCCTGCAGGGATAAGAATTGTTACTTACAGTAAGTCCCACTAATCTATATGGTCTGCTAGCTACCAGCAAAGGTTAGCAGCTACTGGCAACAGCTACCAGCTATCTGTGTCGTATTATTTTGAACATCTTGTTCTTGAGATGATGGTTAGGAAGTCATGGTATACTACTTGTAATTTTTCAAAGAAAAAAATGTAGTCTAGACATTAAAAATTAACTTTAACTTCATAAACATTTTGCTGAATGTGTCCTCTATTTTGTAATAAGTCTTCTGCCATATAACGTACATGTGTTGTGCTGTTTTTATTACTTTTTGCAGAGTGTTTGCACAAGTGTCATGTGAGGTAGCAGAGCCAAAGCCCACCAGGCCCTCTGATGGCACCCTCTTTGTTAACCTAGAGTTGTCTCCCATGGCGTGCCCCAGCTTTGAGGCAGGCCGCTTATCAGACTATGGTGTGGAATTAAACCGGCTACTGGAAAGATGCTTGAAGGAGTCACGCTGTGTAGATACAGAGTCTTTATGTATTGTATCTGGGGAAAAGGTAAATTACACTAGACAATCAGTAGAAAATAAATGCAGGGCCAGAAAAACTTACCTGGCAGCCAAGAACAACTTGAAAAATTTTGCTAGGCAAACAAAACTTTGTATTATTTGCCCAGAATCTTATGTAGAATATGAAACAAAATCTTGATTTTTTGTGTGTTGCAAATCTCCATTCCAGTCAAATAGAACACTATAGAAATTTTCCATTCCTGCAATAGCCACTTATTGAGAGAGAGAACATTTTTGTTCCATAAACACTGATAAATTGGAAAGGTATTACTCTTATTGAATTGGTCCTTGTTTAAGTCTCAAATGTTGTTTTATAGTTCTCAGTTCTGATTTTGTCTTCATGAAATACACACTCGGTTAAAAGGTACAAAAACTTGATCCAATAGTCTCAACTGATATCTGCCAGCAATAAGGATCAAATATAAAGAGGCCTGGGGATCTTAGTAGAGATTATTGAATCATATCTCACATGATATCTGCCAGCAATAAGGATCAAATATAAATATGCCTGGGGATCTCAGTAGAGATTATTGAATCTAATCTCAACTGACATCTGCCAGCAATAAAGATCAAATATAAAGAGGCCTGCGGATCTTAGTAGAGATTATTGAATCTAATCTCACGTGATATCTGCCAGCAATAAAGGTCAAATATAAATAGGCCTGGGGATCTCAGTAGAGATTATTGAATCTAATCTCAACTGACATCTGCCAGCAATAATGATCAAATATAAAGAGGTCTGGGGATCTCAGTAGAGATTATTGAATCTAATCTCACATGATATCTGCCAGCAATAAAGATCAAATATAAAGAGGCCTGCGGATCTTAGTAGAGATTATTGAATCAAATCTCACATGATATCTGCCAGCAGTAAGGATCAAATATAAATAGGCCTGGGGATCTCAGTAGAGATAATTGAATCTAATCTCAACTGACATCTGCCAGCAATAAAGATCAGATATAAATAGGCCTGGAGTTCTCAGTAGAGATTATTGACTCTAATCTCAACTGACATCTGCCAGCAATAAAGATTAAATATAAAGAGGCCTGGGGATCTTAGTAGAGATTATTGACTCTAATCTCACATGATATCTGCCAGCAATAAAGATTAAATATAAATAGACCTGGAGTTCTCAGTAGAGATTATTGACTCTAATCTCACATGATATCTGCCAGCAATAAAGATCAAATATAAATATGCCTGGGGATCTTAGTAGAAATTATTGAATCTAATCTCAACTGACATCTGCCAGCAATAATGATCAAATATTAAGTGGTCTGGGGATCTCAGTAGAGATTATTGAATCTAATCTCACATGATAGTTTAGAGATCTTTATAAGGTGTCAAAACTTGTTGTAAAATTGATCTAAAATATTTTTTTTTTAATTTTAATTTTGATGGAATGCACTATATGTATTTCCATGTCATCCACATTTTCAAAGATTCTTATTGGAGTGATGTGCATGCAAATCATTCATATAAGGTAAGATTTTAAAAAATGTACAAGAAAAAATAGCACCGAACTTCATGAGACCTTAAGTTATAATTAGGTTAATGTGTACACATTTAGTAGATGTTTTTTATAAACATTTAATGCATGTTTGTAAAATGGAGTATATAATTGACCCATGGCCATAAAGGTTTGAACATTGCAATAATGATACCATTGATGTAGGATGTTGCTTCTTACATAAATTTCCCATTATTACTCAAGCTTCAACCTGGCATGCCCTGTCAGTTAAGATTACCAATTGACTGATGCAACATATCATTTATGTGTTGCTACAATTTCATTCTTACCTTGCCAACAAAATGATATCAATTAGACCAAATTAATAAGGTGACAACTTTGGGTATTTTCAATTCAAGTCATTTACATTTACATTGAATATTTCAAAAGCACTTTGAGCATGTAAATAGGTAGACAGCTAGGTATTTATTGCTTTCAGAGGTGAGAAAAATCTAGCAATGAATGCAATGAAAAATATAAATATATCTTTAAAATAATCTTTAAAATACAAGAGTTGTTTTTATTTATTTATTTTATTGTATTTTATTTATCTTAAATTTTTTTTTTTTTAAAGTATGGATTCAAGTTAAATTTGCTTAGATACAATGATTTAAATAATTTCAATACCTTAGACTATTAGCATATATCCATTTGAATCTTAGAAGTGCAAAAAACAAATGCATAAACTTGCTCTATCATTTGCAAGTACTTTGCATTTATAACATGTATGGAAAATTTGGGCTACTATTAAGTGCTTCAGTGGACTGGGGGCTCACAATTTTCAAGTTATTATCCTCGTCTTTCTGTCTCTCTGATACAGTTTGGATGTTCATACTAATATCAACTGAAGTCGAACTGGCTTTGTTTGTTTATTTGTTCTCTTCAATAATATGCTAGAAATTAGAAGATTGGTACCGTAATGCTCTGATACGTTGAGGGAAGTCCAAGTGACTTGTATATCGAAGCTAAAGATACTTCTAGTCCACTGGCTGCACCTGCACTATATCTAGCTGGGGGACAACTTGACTGGCAAATGTGTTGGCTAGTTGAGATGTTACAATGCTTGTTTCATCAGCTTTGAAATTGCCACAGTGGGCAGAACATTACTAAATCAGTCAATCAGCAAGTTTGATTGGCAGTGGTATACCAGTTTGAAGCTTGAAAGCTTGAGTAGTTGTTTGAAATTTATGTATGAAACAACATCCTACATTGATGGTATAATCATTGCAATGTTCAAGGTTTTATGGCCATTGGTCTAATCATTTGATCCACATTTTTGTTGAACCCGCAATGGTGAACAGCAAGACATAGCAGTTTTCCATCGCTGGCAACAGCATCAACAACATCAACAATTTCTTAAGGTTTTGATGAAAGTTTTTCATTTGCATATATTTCCTAAACCTCTTGATCGATTGTCATCATACTTGGCATGAATCATCATACTGGGCATATCTCATTATGAAGCTGAGACAATTTCATTCTATGCCATGCTTGTTTGCCCTTTTACCTTGGAGTCAAGATCACAGTAATAGAAAATTTTTATTAAGTTTATGGTTAAAAAAATTTCATTTGTTTATATTTCCAAAATCCCTTGATATATTTTATTCATATTTGGGATGAATCATTATAAAACTAAGACAATGCATCCCATGACATGTGCTTGCCTCTTTGACCTTGGGGCTAAAGTTTTAAAAAAAAAATTGGATTTATGTTTTGGTTAAAAATTTTCATTTGTTTATATTTCCTAAAGCCCTTAATGGTTTTTTTCATCATTGGGATGACTCATTATGAAGCTGAAACAATTCATTCTGTGACATGCACATTTATCCTTTGACCTTGGGGTCAAGGTCATGGTCATAGAAAATGTACATTAGAGTTTTGTATATTGTTTTTTTATTTGCTAATATTTTCTAAACTTAATGATGGATTTTTTTTTCATGCTTGGGATGAATCATTATGAAGCTAAGACAATTCATTCTGCACCATGCTAAATCACCCCATTTTGACCTAGGGGTCAATGTCACACATTTCACATCAATGCTTTGATCATGGGCTCAAAATGTAGACCCTAGCCTTCTTGTTAGC
This sequence comes from Margaritifera margaritifera, assembly GCA_029931535.1. Taxonomy (NCBI): domain Eukaryota; kingdom Metazoa; phylum Mollusca; class Bivalvia; order Unionida; family Margaritiferidae; genus Margaritifera; species Margaritifera margaritifera. The sequence goes on along the minus strand of JAQPZY010001271.1, from coordinate 1,638,178 downwards.
TCACCTGTTCATAATGCCAAGTGAGCTTATGGTATGCCCCTGTGTACATCATGTCTTGTTTGTCTGTCAACAACTGATTGTGACCACCCTGCAGACATATTTCTGATCTGATTTTGATAAAACTTGTAATATGGACTTATATCATCAAGATCTTGAATGAACTTGATAATGGGTGTGATTTATACATACTAATGAGGTTATCTTGCATCTGTTTGGCTGTGCTTGTTATGATTGTGGAGGACATTTTGATCATACATGGAATATGGGCTTATATTATCAAGATCTCTGATAACTTTGATAATGAGTGAGATCTGCTCATTCAAATGAGTTGATCTTGCATCTGAATTAGGCTGAATATGTTACCACTATGCAAGCCATGTTTCTGATCCTATTTTGTTCCAACTTGGAATACAAGCATATATTATCAAATCTCAACCAAGTTCCACAATGAGCGAAATCATTATACATTAATAAGATGATCATGCATCTGATTGGCTGAATTTGTTACCACTCTAGAGATTGTATTTCTGATTTTTATCAGACTTGGTAAATGGGCTTAAATCATGAAGATGAATGAGTGGCATCATGATTGAAATGTTTGCATATTAAGGTGATCTTGTATCAGTTTGGCTGAACTTGTTGCCACTCATGAGATGGTATATTTGATAGGATTTTTACCAATCTTGGTAAATAGGCTGTTAGTTTAATTATGAGTGTGATCCACACATATTAATGAGGGGATCTTGAATCAGATTGGCTGAGCTTTTCAATACTGTATCAACTATATTTCGGATCAGATTTTGGTCATACTTTTTAAAGGTAGATCTGAGACCCTTATATCACTTACCTCTAAATTATTAAGTATGATGATTTATGCAATATCTGACAGTTTGACTCTATGTGATTAACAGTTAACAAGATATTTAAGTTTAAATGGACATATCAGAATATTCACCTAGGTCATGTACAACTATGGCAGTTTCTGTGACTTGACTCCATCTGACATTACACATCGAGAATCACAATTGTTATTCATTTTAGGAAGGAGGTGTGTCGTTGGTAGATTTAGCAGTATGAGTATGTCCTTGCCATCTCATCATTACAAATAATAGAATATCATGAAGTAACAATTTCGTTATCAGCTAACCATCAAATGACAATGCAGTGTATCAAATTATTGAATTCTGTTGTAAGAGAGAGTGAGAGAGATAATGTTAAACAGTACTAACAACTGCTGAAAACATATAACTCTGTACTCATGTTTTCACAATACATGCAATTTTTTTCTCCAAAAATTATATAAACAATACCATATATTGAATAAGTATCATATGCAGCCACTAAAAAAACAAATGCATGATCAAATTCTCTTAGTAAAGTGTGGTTCTCTTCATAAGCATATCTTGGTAAATCATGGTTTTCTTCACAAGCATGTCTTTCTGAAGCACATGCATTGATATTATAATCCCATTGTTGGTAAAGATGTTCTTAGCTACATGTATATTAATATATTTACACAGCTTTTTAAAAAAATAAACTAAATAGGTTCAAGTCATAACATGGAGAGAGAGAGTGTAGGTTGTGTGTCGTCGCTGAAGGATACTGAGTTGCAGTTAAAAGTGAATTCATTATTTTAAATTAACCATGATTGGGAAAAGATGTACAAATAGCAAAAGAGAAGGATTAAAGTAGGGAGCTAAATGAGTGGGTATGCGCAATTGCAATATCACAAAAATAGAATAGAAAAAACTATTGATGTTGTTATCAGCTAAAAATCAATTGAAAATACAATTTACTGAATCCTCACATTCCTGAGAGAGAGAGAAAGAGAGAGAGAGAGAGAAAACTGCATGCAGAATTGCCAAAGACAGACAGCTACAGCAACAGATGAATTCAAGACAGGGTCAGATTGGCAGTCAAGCCCCCCACCCCACCCCACCCAAGAAATCACTAACAATTGGGGGGCCCCCAAACCCTGGACTGAGAGACATAAACAGAGAAATTAGTCTTGGAATCATTAAAATTTTCTCTCATTATTATTCATTTCATTAATAAATTTAATTCAGTTTTTATGGACAATTATAAATCATTTATCAAACTTCCACTGTTAATTGCTGTGCTATGATTGGGGCTGTTAAATATGATGCTCCAAGTTAGATGGCTTCATGTAGTATAAATGACACCCTTCTGAAACTATCAATTATCCTATTATCAAACTGTTAATTAATTGCTTTGTGACAATTGGGGCTATTAAATTCTACACTCCATGTCAGATGGCTTCTTGTAATATAAGTGACACCTAAACACACATGTATACAAGACTCTTTTGAATGATTTCTTTTATTGTCCAAATATATAATCGCATAAAGAGAATTGATTCTTTATTTGATATCTGGCTGTTACATTGTACCAACAGTTTGCACATCTTTTTTATGTTTAAAATTATCAAGAAAGACATAAATTGTCCTTTCTGTGGTGATTCTGGTAAAATTATGACACGCAAGTCAGTGCTAAGCATAAACATAAGTGAAATTTTCAATGAAATCAAAAATAGTGGTCAGATTGCCTAAACCATACTTAATGGATATACACACATCATTTAAACAATGTTGCAAAACAAAAAGCAAGTTTTATTGGTACTGTTTTTGACTATTATGCATATTGTGCACGATTCTTCCACTGATGTCACAGGCTTGCACATGTGTATCAAGCTATTTACTAAAAGTCTCTCAGCTGTTTCTGTAGAGCTCGCATTTTGGTGGTAATTAAATAGTCATATCTCCAATCCAGTGAATGAATGTGCCTCAAGTCTTCATAGTGGACATGAAATGTCTAACAAATTAAAATACCCATTTGTAGTATATGGCATTCAGGTCAACCTTTAAATCTCTTATATCATCAAGATGTTGCCTGGGTTTGATTATGAGCAAGATCTATGTATATTTGTGAGGTAACCTTGTTTCTGATTGCCTGAGCTTGTTATGATTCAGGAGACTGAATTTTGATTGTATTTTGCTCAAACTTATTAAGTAAGCTTACATCATCATGGTTCTAGACAGGTTCTGTAATAAATTATATATGTGCATATCAATGAGGTGGTCTTGAATCTGGTTGGCTGATCATGTTGTTACCTCTCTAGAGACTCTATTTATCATCTGAGTTTGATAAAACTACTATGAGTGCCTTTTTGTTTTACTTGGAAAGAAGTTTTAGCAACTATAATAAAATAGGTAAAATTTACATGATGTAAAGATTAGCAGAAAGTTTAATTATGATGTGTTTTTACAATATTGCATAAACCTGCTTAGTGTACTGGTCAACTTTTAAGTTTCTGTATGCAAGGTGAGCAATATCAAGCTCACTTGGGCCTCTTGTTTAATATATGATATAGCTAATAACAAAGTGTCTAATAACAAAGTGTCTGTCCTTGACAGGTCTGGTCCATTCGGGTAGATGTCCATGTCTTGAATCATGATGGGAACATTATAGATGCAGCCAGTATTGCAGCTATCTCAGTACTTGCACATTTTAGGTGTGTATCTTCACAAGAAATATAAGTATAAAATGTTTTGACACAATGAACAGTATACAGATTTTGCCTTATTAGTTGATGAAGTCAATTAGAAGGTTGGGAAAGGCAGATCAACTCTGAAACAAGTGGTCATGGGTTAGAGCCCTAAAAACAGAGATGTGATTTATTTTTTTGCTGGACCTTGCTGCAATTTGAGTTCCAAGATCAACTATAACAACAGCAACAATCCTTGGTTCTTGTTGACCTTCATGACTGCAGGTAATAATATACACCACTGTGTTAATCCAGGTAGATCAATGGAATCCTTCATATAGGATAGGGAAATTCCACCCAAGGGTCAGAATTTTTAGGCTTTGCGAAGTTCCTGCCCACAAATTCTGATCCAGGTGGTGGGATTTACCTATCACACACCAAGAAATATAATTGATTATTTTTTATCTTATTTCTAACAATGAAATAGTGACAAAAAAGGGCCTATCATAGGTATCAGTATAGCTTTAGAAATACGGAGCATTTTCTAAATGTTTTTATGTCAGAAAGAGCATAAAAGGTTTAGTTCACAACAAATTAATTTGTTGTAAACAAGGATTACAGCTTATAGTCTGGTAAAATGTTACCTTTTAATACTAAAACTGCAAGACACATTGCAGACATTCATGATGTCATAAGTATAATGAAGTAATTTACAGTGTTATTAGGTGCACTCATGTGGGATAGATGTATTCCACATGACTGTCTCACATGGGTACACTGTATCACACCTAGGAATGAGAGAATAATCTTCTGATAAATCTCTGTCTTACTGCAATGCAACCTATCATAATGTAGCTATCAGCTGTGTAATTTATCCATGATGGCAATACAAATTTTGGCTGATTTGGGCAGGGACCTGAAAAACTTGATATCACATTTAAACAGGAATGTTAAGACATAATTCAGCTCAGGATTTGGACACCCTGTACAAATACTGTTTTATCTGGAATCACGAAACTTGGTGAGGGGATGCATCTTGATGAGTACTACACCCCTGTAACAAATGTAGGTCACTGTGATCCATATTTATTGCTTCGCTTACTGTGGTTACATTTTGTGTTTTAAGAGTATTTCTCAAGCACTGTTCATGCTAGAATCATCAATGTGGATATTTATACATATTTATATTGGTTTCACACCCTTGCAACAAAAGAAATTGCTGTTACCTGCATTTAACTTTTTTTGGGCTTATGTTAGATTTTTGTGTTTATGTCAGTTTTTTGTATGCTGTGTTCATACTATCCTATCTAGAATCATGATACTTGGTAAGAGGATGCACCTTGATTAGCACTACTTCCTTGTTGCAAGAGAAGATCTTTATGGCCCATATTTTACACTTCACTGACTTGGATTAAATTTTATGTTTGATGTTCATTTCTCAGGTACTGTTCATGCTACAAGCATGAAATTGATGATGATATGCATCTCTGTTAGTACCACACCCTTACTACAAAAGAAGATCACTGTGATCTATATTTCCTCGTTTACTGACTTTGGTTAACTTCTTGTGTTTAGCTGTCCACATGAGTTTTTGTCATGCTATATTCATATTATCCTACCTAGAATCATGAAACTTTGTGAGTTGATGCATCTTGACAGTACTACACCCTTATTGCAAAAAGATGTCTCTGTGACCTATATTTCATGTTCCAGTGACTTGAAATTTTGTGTTTTAAGTTCATGTATTGGATGCTGTTTTTGTTAAAATTATGAAAACATGATAATTAGTACTACACTCTTACTGCCAAAGAAGGCCGCTGTGACCTATATTTTATGCTTTGCTAAACATAGGTTCAGTATTCATGTTTAGCTCATGATCACATATATTTTTCCATGCTATATACATCCTAGTGTACAAAGGCAGCCTGTTTTGACCAGTGCAGTTGGAAGTAGGAATAAATATAAATGTATTCAGTGTTACAATTTCCAGTTTAATGACAACACTGTATATTGTGATAGGTTACCCTCAACAGGTTAACTGTGTATGTGTAGGAATTCGATGAGTGGACTGCATGCATTTCATGAGAGACCTCAGCTGTAGTGACTAATGAGGATAATTACAGATGTATGAACTATGCTTGTAATAGTGGTCATACTGGCTGTCACTCAAAGGTTACTCAAAGCCTGTGAATTCCACCCAGTGGTGGACAATGATAATAGTTTCTGAAGCCGATTTTATGAATACTTATTTTTAAAAAGATAAGAAAAAGATCAGTGTCTGTTGTTTTTTTTATCAGTTCATTATTGTTCCTCTACTTTGGTATCACACAAAAGATTTTCTGTTTTATTGTTTTGTGTCTTTTATACACTGTCACAGGGGCCAACATTTCATAGATCAAGATCGTTTTAGTCAGAAATTTGTTTCTGCATCATAATTAATATTTACAATAGCTGCTGAAGACTATGGAAAGTCGAGCTATATAATTGTTGATTGCATTCTGGTAGATAATGGTCATATGGGATAATTGTTCTTTAGACTATGCTTTCTTTTTTTTCATTATCATTAATTAGGACATTAGAGATAAAATCTATTTCTCAGTCAGAGTCAGACTCTGAAGAACAAATATGTTGCCATATCTTGATGATACAAATAAAACAGCTTTGATTGGCTGATATTAATATCACCAGGACAACTCTAGTGGGCTGCAAGTTGCCAATAAAGCACAAAGAATACATGACACCCAACACAAGCTCATTTCTAACTATACAGGGGGCATGCAATTGTGTTAAGTGTCGTGTTCTTGCAGCTTCTTGTTGACAACAGGCAGGACATGTGTCATGCCATGAAGAAAACAAAATTTATTTTACTCACAATTAAAGTTCTAATCTCCTTTTCATTTTTAAACAGGCGACCAGATGTGACAGTGTCAGGAACTGACATCACTATTGTAAGTGTATTGTTTTGTTATCATAAAGGATTATTTTGAAGCCAAGGGAAACAATTTTACAACTTTACAACTTCTTGTCATAGGATTACCTGCTTTTATTATATATAGCACTTTTTGTTTCTCTCTTGCAACTGATTCTGATGTGAACAGGTTGAAAATTATGAAGCATTTGGTTTTGATTTCTCTTTTGACCTAATTTTTGTCAAACTCAAGTTCATAGTCAACATGGTGACCAATGCCATAATTTTTTAGCATACCCCCTCCCCTTCTGCCCTTCAATAAGCAGGCAATATATTGGATTCACTTTATCTGTCTGTCCATCCTGCATGTTCCAGCTGTAATTCTTTCAATACATCTTTTGAGACATACCCTGGTACTTGATATATGAATGCATCTTGGGATGAAGGTGTGTTGCAAAATTGTTTTAAGATCATGTTCTTGGGATGAGAGTGTATTGCCAAATTGTTTTAAAATCATGTTCTTCGGATGAGAGAGTGTTGCCAAATTGTTTTAAAATCATGTTCTTGGGATGAGGGTGTGTTGCCAAATTGTTTTAAAATAATGTTCTTGGGATGAGGGTGTGTTGCCAAATTGTTTTAAAATCATGTTCTTGGGATGAAGGTGTGTTGCCAAATTGTTTTAAAATCATGTTCTTGGGTTGAGGGTGTGTTGCCAAATTGTTTTAAAATCATGTTCTTGGGATGAGGGTGTGTTGCCAAATTGTTTTAAAATCATGTTCTTCTGATGAAGGTGTGTTGCAAAATTGTTTTAAATCATGTTCTTGGGATGAAGGTGTGTTGCCAAATTGTTTTAAAATCATGTTCTTGGGATGAAGGTGTGTTGCCAAATTGTTTTAAAATCATGTTCTTGAGATGAAGGTGTGTTGCCAAATTGTTTTAAAATCATGTTCTTGGGATGAAGGTGTGTTGCCAAATTGTTTAAAAATCATGTACCAGCTCTTTTTTAATATCGTTTTATCTACCATATATACTTGCGTGTAAGTTGGATCCATCTGCACTGACCCAGTTCTGCCATTGTATAATATGCGTGCAGTTTGTTAGGAGTAATCAGTAGAGCAAACAACATAGACCCTGATCTGCTGGTGCATTATGTGACTGCAGATCAGAGTATAGGTTATTTGCAGTTGAACCAGACTTATGAGCGAGTACAGATGATATATCCACCAGGTTTGATTTGATTGCATCTTTGGATAAGCATATATCATGCATGCAATCCAGGTCAGTGTAATATGTTTTCCAGATTTAATGCAATATTGGCCAAAGGAGCAGTATCTAGTGAATTAAGCTCACTAACAACCATAGTTTTTACAAATCATTTCTTTCAACATTAGACATGTTTAGCAGTCATATGTCAACATCCTTTACAACTCTCAAGGTTATCAACATTTTATCATGAAATTGATTCAGATCCACTCCCACCAAAATGGTATGAGTGGGCCTTTTGTTCTCACTGTTGGGCATCTTTTGCAACCATATATCAATGTATTTTTAATATCTATGGCACTAATAAACAGATATCAATGTTATGTTCAATAGCTATGGCACTGATAAACATATATCAATGTATGTTCAATATCTATGGCACTGATAAACAGATATCAATGTATGTTCAATAGCTATGGCACTGATAAACAGATATCAATGTATGTTCAATATCTATGGCACTGATAAACAGATATCAATGTATGTTCAATATCTATGGCACTGATAAACAGATATCAATGTATGTTCAATAGCTATGGCACTGATAAACAGATATCAATGTATTTTCAATATCTATGGCACTAATAAAAAGACATCAATGTATTTGCGATATCTATGGTATGTATTTGCGATATATATGGTACTAATAAACAGATATCAATGTATTTCAATATATGTGGCAGTGATAAACAGATATCAATGTATTTTCAATATATATGGCACAGATAAACAGATATCAATGTATTTTCAATATATATGGCACAGATAAACAGATATCAATGTATTTTCAATATCTATGGCACAGATAAAAAGATATCAATGTATTTTCAATATCTATGGCACTGATAAACAGATATCAATGTATTTTCAATATCTATGGCACTTATATATAACTTGATTATTCATGTGTCAAGTCTTGTTAATATTATGAGATTGACCCGTATGCTTCTAGCAAACATCCTGAACACTACTTTATTACTTTATTCCTATCTTAAAATCTGCTTAGTTAATTTTTATTAAAACCTCAAGAATTTTACAGTATTTATGTTTATGACCTCCTTGAAAATAACTTTGAAGCATAACAATCAGATTTAAAATGACATTAAATTTGGAATTTATCTCAATACCCACTATGAATTTATGCTCAAATTTTATTTGAATATTGGTTATATTGTATGTTGTATGTTTATTATGTTCAATTTGTATATATGTGAGTTTTCTTTATCTTCTTATAGTAGTAGTTTGAACCAGTTATATAGAGTACCAGTCTTCTATTAGAACCTTGCATGAAGAGTTATGTGCATTATAGTTGCTGAGTTGTACTTGTAGAACCTGATGTTGAAGGTTCTAAAACTATCACATGGCAACTATAATGCATAGTACCCTTCAAACAAGGTTCTAATAATTTTATTTTACTGAATAGACCATGGCAAAAGAATAAAAATCACAAATCTTTGAAAAGAGCAATGGCAAGTCATACCACAGGACGCACGACATCTGTCACATGTGATAAGGTAATAGTCAACACATTTGATTGCATCATATGAACAAGACTAGTCACTGAAGCAGGATTTTAACATTTGAAGCCAGTTTAAAGAAAGATAATCATGATTTATAATGTAATTGAGATTTAAAAATGGTTCTTTTTATTTATTTTTCATTGTATAACCTGATAGTAACTAATTCAACTTTGTGTTTGCAAAGTAGTGAGAAGAACCATAAGTATACATCAGAATAGAGATTGACACAGTGGCATTAACCATAAGTATACATCAGAATAGAGATTGACACAGTGGCATTAACCATAAGTATACATCAGAATAGAGATTGACACAGTGGCATTAACCATAAGTATACATCAGAATAGAGATTGACACAGTGGCATTATTGTGATGCACTGTTATTACATCTTAGGCCTCGCATGATGACACTTTTTGCTGATCAATGAAATCAATTGTTTCATTCAGTATTGCTCTGTAACATAGCCTTGCAACAGTGATTTAGTTAATGAGATAAGTGGGTACTATACCTTGCAGAATCTAGGTTTTTGACCTATTATTAAAGGCTATACATATATGAAGTATAATACAATTATTTATTTAAAAAAATATAATTTTATAAGTACTGTATATGTATCAGTTGAATAATGTTTATGTTATTACCATTAGCACAGTCAAGCATGTCCTTTAAAGTGAATTCATAGTACAGAAAAAACTAGCTTTTACAAGTAGGCAACATATATATGCAGATTCATTTCTGCTGTACTGTACTTTCTCATTATAACACCATCCATTGAAGCCATAGTGGTAACCACCTTATAGTGAGACTGCTTTATAATGAAGTACATGATACATATAATTCTACTAGCACTGAATGAAATTAAATTCATTACCATACTTGCCTCATAACAGGAACTGTGTTATAATGAATGTCCTTATAGTGAGGGAGTGCTGTATTACATTATTGCTCAAGCATCAATCACTCAAATACTTTCTCCAATACATGAATGACTTGCTTAGTCATGTGACATAGGTGACATAAGCAACCAGAAACTCAAAATAAACATATATGGTGGCAGTTTTTTGCAGCCACCATATCTATGAAGGTGGCATATAGAGGTGCCGATGTCCATCTGTCTATATCGGGGGGGGGGCAGGGGCAGGGTATATAGTGTCAGCCATGTCCATCTGACCATGTCGGGGTGGGGGGGCAGGGCACATAGTGTTGCCCATGTCTATCTGAACATGTCGGTGGGGAGGGGCAGGGCACATAGTGTTGCCCATGTCCATTTGACCATGTCGATGGGGGGGGGCAGGGCACATAGTGTTGCCCATGTCTATCTGAACATGTCGGTGGGGAGGGGCAGGGCACATAGTGTTGCCCATGTCCATTTGACCATGTCGATGGGGGGGGGGCAGGGCATATAGTGTTGCTCGTGTCCATTTGTCTCACCCTGTTAACTCATATCCATCAAAAATTTCATTTCTGCTTAATTTCTTTTGAAGGACTGCATGATTTGAATTAAACTGAATATTGCATGAGGCTTTACAGGAAGAAGATCTAGGTCAAGTTTGATTTTTACCTGTTTCTGAACATTTTAAGTGGGTCTTAGCACATGCTTGACTGAAAACTTTGCCCTTCAAATGCATTGTATTGGTCGGAGCATCTGTATCACATTGAAATGTATCTAGTTAATTTCTGCTATACTAAGTTTTTGTTTAATAGGACTTATTTTGTCCTCTCTTTATACACAGGTGGCTGCTTATAGAGAGTGGCTGCTGTTGTAGGTTTGACTATCCTTTTTTTTTCTTCTTTCACAGCACCCCATTGAGGAAAGAGATCCTGTTCCATTAAGTGTTCATCATATGCCCCTCTGTGTCACTTTTGCTTTCTTTGAACAAGGGTAAGGTTTTAAATGCTTCATATCCATGGCTGGGATAGTGCTTGAATATCTGCCAAGTATTCACCAAATTTGGTCTTGAAAAATAGTGACATGTTCAATTATTCATAAAAAAGACTGCACTGTCGAATTATCATGTCCAGATCTAACTCCTATTCAAATGTAGTCATTAACCCTTATTAACTAATATTTTCATTTAAATTCACCTATTCCTCAGAATTTCTTAGCTCACCTGACTCACCTCACCTGCTATTTTTGACTTCTTCACAAAAAACTACTTATCTACTTATCTCCTATCAAATATGGCAATTGTTACTAATGTAAAAAAAAGGACTATTATAGAACAATTTTATCTCCAAAACTGTCTTACCAAATCATACCAGATGTGATAGGTAGAGCCATAGCTTGAACATCTTTCACATTCATACAAAAGATGCCAGTGCACCTATCTGGTCCAGCTGAAGTTACCCAAAATAAAAAGCAGTTAAGCAACATGTCAGATACCAGCTTTGCGGGGCATAAGAGTTATTTCTCACACTGCAGAATTAAGTTTATCCATATATGCTGTCTGATGAACATGGCATGCAAAAAAAGGATTCTCACATTGCCATCAGAATATACCTTATAGAAAATCTGTCAAGCATCATGAGTAAAAGAATTTGAAGGACAAATTGATACCATTTATTCTTACATCAACTACAGTGGGCAAGTGTAAACAGCAATTTAAACCATACAATTAATCAATTAGTTGTTCTTTATTTTAAAAAATTACAGTATCCAGTTAGTCAAAGGACCTGACTCTATAATTTGTTGTTTCAATACAATAAATGAAAAAGAAAGATAAATGCTGACATCACTGTGATGAGAGAGAGAGAGATTCCACTGCTCAATGAAAACTTGTTAAGATGTATGAATTTGTTTAAAGGTCAGGAACAATTGATCTATTGCAATGCTACCCAGTATTACCACATATACTAGACTTAATGAAGACTTGGGATACACAGACGGTCAGTCTGTTTTCATAGGAATTATGTATTTTGAACCTGCACTTCTCAAGAGAAATGGTAATTAAACTGGATTTATTGAAGAACAAAAGTCTGGATCAGTCTCTTCCTTCTACTGGAAAGTCCAATTGCACTTTTCAATCAGAATTGCAGCCCAGCAATTTCCAAATCTCCCTCTTTCTTCTTTATGCATGCTCTCAAACAGAAGTACACACACAGTTACATATTTCCCATTGCTAGTGCCATGAAATCAATTAGAAATGGATTGATCTGGAACTGGATGAATGGTAACAACTCAGTCTTTCATAAGGCATGATTGTATTTATTGTTGAAGAGTTTAGCAAGTTCATTCTGCAACATGACAAATTCATCTTACAGGTTAATAAGCAAGTGATACGGGTGTATATCATCTGCCTGGGTTACACACACCCCTTGCACACAGCTTGGGGTATATAAAAACACAGGCAGGTGCAGAGACTGTTCTGGGATGCCCAATTGCAGGAGTACCCCTAATTTAAAAAAAATTAATCAGATCAAAAATTAAATTGAATGTGTGAAAATCGTACATTATATTTTCAAGCCCTACCTTTATTTCTTCATTAAATCCCTCCTATATTTTGAAAATTTCTGCTCATTTTAAAATGCATGAGGATAATTTCTCCCCGAAATTTTAGTTCTGAAATAAACCCTGGTAGTGATATGCACCCATATAACACACCTATCAAAATATATAACGTAATATTACCCTATTTTCTCCCTTGCAGAAAATATCTTGTGGTGGACCCAACAGACCTTGAAGAAAAAGTGATGGATGGAAAGATGGTAATAGGAATGAATAAACACAGAGAAATATGCATGCTGCAAATCACAGGAGACATTCAGTTGCAAAAGGATCAGGTAAGATATGACGTTTAGTAAATTAACTGAGTGATGAAGTAACATTAATCTGAAACTGTGAACAAAGTCGACAGACTTCAGACTTGACTGTTTATGAATGTAATCCATTTTAAACTGTTGAAAACAATGATGCCATTGTGATGTCTTGATGCTCTAAGTGAAGTAGTTACACAGAGAAATGCAGTTTCAACTACTTACAATTACTCAGCACATTTTTTAACAAACTGGTTTCACTAATTTTCGTGGGGTACCAATTTTCATGGATTTTGTTGTCGCCCTCAACCACAAATTTAAAGATCCAAAGAAAATTAACCACATATGATAAAGAAGCTCCCCCTGCCCCATTTTTTGACTGTGTTTCATTCCGAGAAATCAACAAAGCTATTTGATAAATCAACATCATTTCTGTAATCTGGTATAAAATATTAGCTTTTACATGTGTTTGTTTTATTTTAACCCTTTAAAAAAAGGAGTCACAAGCATTTTATATTGTTTCAGTGCACATGTATCTATACAGAATCCGGAAGCTGTAATTTCCACTCACTGCCTTAAATCAGTCAAGCCATTCAGCATGAATCGGCTTGATTGATGAGGTTCTATGGTACACTCATAAATTACACTGCTCTTCACCTGTGATGTCTTCTTTTTCCCTGATGGTCTCCATGACCTGTTTAGCATACCAGTTGTGGGAATGTGATTGTAATTCTTCTTTGTAGTCTTTATTTATTGTAAATTGTAGTAGTTGAAGTTGGTTCATACATGAGGCAGGTGCAAACAAAGTAGTGATTCCATTGTTTTTTAGTTTAGTTAGCATCTTTGCACTTTGATAGGCTCAGAACACATCAAATATTTATGCTGCTTGCTAATTGCATTGAGCAAGGGGAAGCTGGTCACGTGTTTGGTTTACATGTGGAGTGATGACATTTTCCAAACTATTATCTAAGCTGAATTTTACCCCTCTTAAACCACTGTGTTAATGTCATGGTCATCAGAAAACACTTATGGTGCAACTGTATGGACAGTGTTTTAAGGATAAGATCATGCACATGTACTTTAATGAACCGTTAGCTTAGGCTGCATTGGCTTCCTTTGATGTTGAGTGTAAGTGATTGATCTTGACAGGTGTTTGATTTTTGTGCTCATACAGGTGGTAGTATTGTTTTAACAACTGAAGCGACTGCCATTTGTTGTCAGCAACGTTTTGTTCATTTGTAATCTTTATTTTGGGCATTTGTAGAGGTCAATCCACAAAATTAAATACCTACAAACATGCAAACTTTGACAGGCAAAACCTCAAATTTAAGTACTCACAAAAATATCTTTCTTTTTTTACAAAACCATGAAAATTGAGACTCATGAAAATAAATTATACCACAGTATTCAGTTCCTCAAATATGGGACTTGTATCCCCTATAGCAGAATGTAAAAGGGTTGATTCAGAAATTAGTGGATACAGCATTTCAGTTTTATAAATTTAACACCTCCAGCCGGATCAAGGATGTAAAACAGGCCCATTGTTCCCCCCTGTCATAAGAGGGGAACAAATGGAAGCAACCTGTTTGTTGTGAAATGTATCCCATTATGATGTTTCACCTTATAAGATTATGGACTTTTTAAAGGAGCTCAGTTTATATAGAAAAACTGAGTCTGTTGCACCAGTTTTATTTTGTAAATTTACAAGAAACAATTTTTTTTTGTCCCTTGTACTAAGTTATCCTTTCCCAGGGTAGATAAATCCTTAGTCTTTCCCAGGGTAGATAAATCCTTCTTTCGCTAGGATGAATTAGAGGGTCTACACCAATAGCTGAACAGAACCAGTTATCATGCATTTATTATTTATTCTTCTTTCTGTGCAGAATTTGTGTAAGTTGCAGATACAGAGTGTTCCTTACATTTAATGTTAACTTTTTACTCTGCAAGTTCTATGTGAATTCGTTCTCTTGACATCATCAAAGTGCATATTGTAATGTGCAAAATGTAGAGAGACTTGTCATATTTTCCTGTGTTTTTGCTATTGGATATTGCAATCTGACCCACTGGGAATTATATTTGTTCCTAGGATTGGGCAAGCCTCACCCCTGGCACAAATCTTATTCCTTTTGGGTTAGATTTCCTGACACATATACAAGGGGATGGTTTTGTTAGTATCTTTGAACATTTTGAAAATATCCTGTATGTATGCATGTATTAATGTCTGCATGCATTTGTAATGTTGTACAGTTTCTTCTACACCTTATAATAAAAGCTTTGTGATATTGTTGATTGTGGGTTTATTGCTGTATAGAAAAGACTTTTTGAATTTGATCCACCTCCTGGTTTTAGGGACGGTGTTGGAGATGAATATTTGACAGTGCTCTAAGCTGCAATTTAAATGGTTGCATTTGAAAATAAAATTTCAGAAGTGACAAGTGAAAATTGTCAACTGGTTGCCCTCTGATGACCTTCAGAATCATAACATGGCTTCTAGAAAATGATATCAGCAGTTTCTAATTATAAGTATACGCCATGTTATAAACTAAAAACATTTGGCAGGTTAATTTAGTTCACACCATAATCCTTTTCTATTCTGAGACATCGGTTCCTACATGAAGTTGCCATCTTTACATGTGACTAGTATGGCTTTCAGCCTGTAAGTGAACAGTCTAATATATGTCCTGTGCAGTCAGCCTCAGGTAATGGTATGGATCTAGAAAGATGTGGACATGGAGAGGAATACAGAAAATTAAGTCGATAGCAGGGTTGAGCAAATCCCATAGCCCGACGTCCCAGATTATTCATTTTTGAAGTCGGGCAAGTAAAATTTTCCAAGTCGCTAGTCCGGGACAAGTGATTTTTAAAAAAAGTTGGGCAAGTCCTTTTTTTCGTGCTTTAATCACTATATCTACCTTTATTTGGCCAACCATGCCCTCAGGGCAAACTGAATACTTCATTCTACCCCTCTTCATGTATACATTTACATTCTGTATAACACATAAATCTGTGTTACCGCTTGACTGCATATTGAGCTAAGTGATCAAATTATCGGCAAATCAAAACACGTCAAGCAAAAGAAAGCCAGTATTGTCAATTAGCAGTGTTTTAAGCGACTTTGATGCATTGTGTTTACTCAAGCCAGATCCTCATGAGCGGCTCACTATGATTTTAATCCAGCGAGTCAGTGTAATTAAATTAATGAAAGGTACTTTACCGACATCAGTGTTGGTTTCCTTTATGAACTGATTAACTGACAGTAATGATTCTTTAATTTTTTATTGATTATACTGATGATTAACTTCCACGTGCAATATTGCGTTTGAAGCTAAACAATAACGCTAATTAATGAGCTGTCTCTGTTCATATTTAAAAGAGAAAATGTATGTTATGATCACTTTAGAAGTAGTTGTCAAGCAAGCTGATAGTTACTCTGTGGATAAAATGAGTTCGCTAAATTATTTTCGCAAGGAAGGTAATACGGGCGATTCGGAGAGGAAAATTTTTGTGAAAGTGGATGGATAAAATGTAAGACTGCTACTGAATGTGCGGTAGCTATTTCTCCAAAGAGACATAAGCAGAACCTTTGAGGTGCTTTAGAGCATTTGACTACAGGCACTTTCCTCATGAGAGGGCAGCTCTGTTGAAATATGGGAGGGAAGACTTGCAGGTTCTTCTTAATCATCTTCAGGGCTGAGCAAATCCCATAGGCCGACGTCAGGGACTATTCATTTTTGAAGTCGGGCAAGTAAAATTTTCCAAATCACTAGTCCGGGACTAGTGGATGAAAAAAAATGTGCTCAGCCCTGGCTAGTAAAATTACCTTCAGTCAAACAACCATAAATGCAGATATGGCTAAGTCTGTAATAATACTGTCAGAAGAAAGTGAGGGTATAGGCCATTTATTAGTGAATTTGAGGACAGGCAAAATGTAGAGAGATGTTAGAAAACTCCAAATAATGAAATTTAATGGCTGGCCTGAGGTTGAAGCAAATGATGACAGTTGACATTTCTGCCAGATCTAGGTATACAATAAAAATAACCTTATGCTTTTTTATAATTACTTTTTAATTGTCTTAACTAAAACCTTTCTTTTTTGTCATATTCTACCATTAATTTCCCACTCAGTTGATGTCTGTTCTTAATGTCAGAGGTGACCAAAAATTATTAGGTCTTGGACACCTAAAATTTGAAGTTGCACTAACATTTGCCCAGATGCTACTTTAGTTTGATAGATACTTTGAGTTTTGTTTGAGAACACCCTGTGGACATGTTGCTTAACATCATGTTTCTAACACTACATGTATTTATTTATTTTTAAAGTATTTTTTATGGGCCAACGTCATGTAAAATATGGATCACATTTCAGGTATTGAGATGTACCAATATTGCAGTTGTCAAGGTAACAGAAATGACAGAACTAATCCACAAGGCCCTGGATAATGACAGACAAGTCAGGTACTTGCTTGTAATTGCATTACCAGAAGATCATATTATTTTGCAGCTGTATAACCATACATTTGCACATCTGTCTATCCCTAATTTAAGCACGATGGCAAAAATATTATTAAACTTGCATGCATTCAGTTTTACAAACATGATTATGATCATCAGTGATCTACCTGATTAGATTTTCAGGCCATTAGCTACAGCAATATTTCATTGTTTTGCACATTTTTAACTGTTTTGATTTTTTTAAACAAGGGAATATATTAGGGGGGTACAATCAGCGGGAAAAGAAGACCATGTTGAGCTTATTTAAACAAGGGTATATATCGGGGGGGTACAATCAGTGGGAAAAGAAGACCATGTTGAGCTTTTTTAAACAAGGGTATATATCGGGGGTACAATCAGCAGGAAAAGAAGACCATGTTGAGCTTATTTAAACAAGGGTATATATCGGGGGTACAATCAGCGGGAAAAGAAGACCATGTTGAGCTTATTTAAACAAGGGTATATATCGGGGGGGGGGGGGTACAATCAGCGGGAAAAGAAGACCATGTTGAGCTTATTTAAACAAGGGTATATATCGGGGGGGGGGGGGGGTAAAAACAGCGGGAAAAGAAGACCATGTTGAGCTTATTTAAACAAGGGTATATATCAGGGGGGTACAATCAGCGGGGAAAGAAGAATATGTTGAGCTTATTTAAACAAGGGTATATATATATATATATTTATTGTTATGACTCTGTGGTCTAAGAAAAATGTAACAGAAAGAAAGTGAAACCAACAAATCAAGTAAAATTCAAGAAGCAATTTATTTCTTGACAATTAAATTTTAAATTCAAAAGACACTTACAGTAACGTGAATTAAAATCCAAATAATCCAGTAATCCTAATTGTCCTAATCACAAGTCCTAAATATAGAATGTTCCGAATGAATGACAGTATCCTTGAACGTGTTGATGTGCCAGTATTCTTTAATGTCCTGATGTTCCAGTAGTCTTTAATGTGCTGATGTGCCATAATGAAGTACTCCAGAATATCTTTGAATAAGTTCATATAAATCCCAAAATCATCAATTCAAAATCCAAAAATATATGAGCACTTTTATAATCCAATGAATATTTTAAATAATTCCTCTCTCTGAATTTGGAATGATTTTTCACAACTGTAATAACTCTTTAAAAGATTGATGGTAAGGTCGAAACTGAAAACTGTCCACTAAACATGGTAAATATAAAGATAGGTTACATGACAGAATGTTCTAGAATATTATGGTGTATTTGACTCTTAATACACAACTCTAAGGGAAATTCTAGTTTTATCTGTAAACAAAATCAACCTTGACCTCAAATTGAATCAACAACTTTTTTACCAAAAACATCCTTGAACTCAAATACTAAGTAAACAACCTGATTCAAGGACAATAGCTAAACGTCTCAACATTATGCTTAACATTAAGGTTTAAGCAAATATTAAAGTCAAGAAACATTTATAATTTCCTAAAACATTTATAATCTTATATAAACATCATACATAACAATATATATATATATATATATATATATATATATATATATATATATATATATATATATATATATATATATATATATATATATATAAATCAAAACACTTTGGTCCTCAGTGTTGTAAGCACGATAAACACTTATTTGAATTTTTGTACACAGTTTTGTTGGGCTAATGGCAGCATAACATAGATATGTAGTTTACCCTCTTTAGACCATTTTTTAATTTTGTCTTTGTTTCTTTCTTCTATTGTTTATCCTTTGTTTATTTCCCCATCAATGAAACATGTAGGAGTCAAGAATTCTTCTTGGCTTTTGTGTTTAGTGTTTGTTTTGTGGATGTAAATTGTTTCTTCCCCTGATGAAGAGCTTGTTTAGCTTTTATATATATATATCAGACATTTGGCAATCCCACATAACCTCACCCCTTCCCTCTTTCATCTTACCTCAGAAAGTTAACTCCAATATACATTCATAATTCCTCTTTTACTCCAGCTTTTAAGTCATTATGTAGCTGTCTGAATATCAGTATGCTTAAAATCTAACAATATTTATTTCTTAAAATCTAGCAAGAAATTATTTCTTAAAATGTAGCAAGAAATTGAGACATCAGCTGCATGTCACTCTGATGTACATGGATCAGATGACATTGTACTGCAATGGTAGGCTGAATCTTGTGTAGCTTGACTTTGGAACAGAATCATCTCAGTTGTAGAGGAGGGCCAGTTTGCTGTTACAAGCAAACTTGCTACTTCCTGTTATTGGTGTGCTTTAATACAAAGCAATATTTATCAGCAAGCAGAATAAATTTGAAAAGGGAATATTTAACTGTTTCATTACATTGCTTTTTGAAAATGACCTGACTTTTGTTGGGGATCCCTCTTTACCCATGAAATTCAATGGTCTACTCCTAAACTGGGTTGAGGCAGGAAACTAATTAGGTTATATTGTACCTTTTACTAAATGCCCAGAGCAGTTTCAAACTGCTTGCAGTGTACATCTTATGTGTAAGGTAAAGTCAATGCCTATGTATATATTTTAGTTAAAACAGTTCTTAACCAAGTCTGAATATGAGTTTTTTATAGCAGAAAATCCCGATGTCTGATTTGGGCTTTTCATATTTAGTGAAAAATTCACTTCAGTCAGACATGTATATATAACCGATTTTGGATCCATCATATAGAATAATGAGGGATTTTTCTATCCATAACAACACATGATGAGTAATATGTTGGTTATTTCTAAACAGTATGATGGATCATTGATATTGATGTATCCATAGCAATAATGTAACAGTGCAATTCTACCCCACCCACCAACCACCCCCTGCCAAAAAAATGAGTGTCATTAGAAAATTAGAAAGACAATAACAAAGCCTTTTTGTGTATTAGAATGTGCCATTTATAAAACAAGTACAACTTACCTTTTCAACATTAAAATCACCAGAAATGTTGCAGAAGCATGCCATTGAGTGCACTTGCGCTTACTGTATGTGGGATTAATAGAATCCTTCTTATTCATCGGTGTAGCATAGAAAATTTCCAACTGAGGGTCAGAATTTTGCATCAGACACGAGACTTTGCAGAGTATCTGATGCAAAATGTTGATCCAAAGGGTGGAATTTTCCTATTCTACACTGAGGCATAATGAAGGATTCTTTTTTTCTCACATTTCTGAATGAAAAATGAGGGTTGAAGTCAAAATGGCATAATGTGAATACTGATGTAAGTTTCAAACAGCAAAACACCCATTGGAAATTTCCTTTCCTTAAGATAGAGCATTAAAAGATAGATATATAAGTTTAAATGATGTTTAAACACACTTTAGCTTTCAGAGAACAATGGTTGAAATGGCTATGGTAATGGCAATAAGCAGCATCCGAATTGTGTACTGCAGATAGCATTGGATAATGATATAAATGTGAACAAGTCAACTCTCATCAATAGGATTAAGTGAGAAATAAAAAAGATCAAGAAGTCCTTGATTCACTTTTGATCTAGAATTGATTTACCCATTAGAACTAATAATAAGAATATAAATTTAAGTTATGATAGAAATTTGGAAATATTTGCTACTCTGGGTGCACTGTGCTCATATTAGAAGGTAAAAGTACTCCACGAGTCAGGATAAAAATAGTCCACCAGTCAGGATAAAGGTAAAAATAGTCCACAAGTCAAGATAAAGGTAAAAATAGTCCATGAGTCAGGATAAAGGTCACATGAGAGGTAGTTAGAGCTATCCTGCAACGGTGTTTTACACTGGAAGACAAGATCATACACATATTGAAATGTGAGAAGGATTTATCTGACATGGCTTTCTCACATGGGCAAACTATGTTACACAAACATAAATACAAGAGAAAAATTTGGATTAATCCCTGTAAGTCTAATGATTGAGTGATACTCCATCTTTGATAAATGTGATGTGTAAACCATGTAATTTAGAAAAATGTTTTTATATAGGGCCAGTGGAGGAAAATTTGGCTTTGCAGAATCCATATCCACAGAAAAAGTGACAGCCAGTCAGATGGAGGGGTCAGAGGTCAACATGGAGGAGGCAGAAGAACAAGCCACAGTATTTGTACACAGTGACAGTGACCAAGAAAATGAAACACCATCAATCTCCATAGAAGAGTATCCTTGTACAGAAATTAATTTATATTTGTGGGTACCAATTTTCATGGTTTTGCGAAAAATAACATTTTTGTCAGTACCTAATATTACAGATTGTTTAAGAGGTCATGTTTCTTCTGCAGAAATATCATTGTTCATTGGGTCTTTAAATCTGGTGTGTAGTAATCATTAAATCCATGAATATTGGTACCCACAAAAATAGAGTAAATTTACAGTAACCTCATCCCAGGAGCAAATAAAAAAATGGTGTCCCAGGTATCATATTTTTGTTTAGTATAATTGCATATGCATTACCTTCTGAACTTACGGGATTATAATACACAGTTGCTTTTTGCAGTTTTTTGTTTTGTTTTGTTTTTTAACAAGAGAAAGTATTTTTAATTTTTGGCATGGAGGGATTTATCCCTCTCAAGCCCATGGCTTTTTTGCCACTTAGGTTATGCTAATACTGCTGTAGGGGTTGGCAGATATGGGATTGTATGAACCATGGTATGAATATTTATTCATTGCATTCATTGGGTTTTAAAATTTGTTGTTTGTGACAAACACAAATTCCATGAAAATGGGTAGCCCACAAATAAAAGTGAATTTACAATTCTTTCTTTGGTTATTGGAATGGAGACATCTTCATTTGTTTGGTTATAGGAATGAAGACATCTGCATTTGTTTGGTTATCAGAATGGAGACATCTGCATTTGTTTGGTTATAGGAATGGAGACATCTGCATTTGTTTGGTTATAGGAATGAAGACATCTGCATGTGTTTTTTCTTCCTTAACTTGATCTCAAGTGATGAATCTGTAGTACACATAATGGTGAGTAAACTTTATCATTTTTAAATTTCCATTGGTAGATCCAACAGTTAACTTTTCGAAATATCAGCAATTATAGTATAATGAGTGTTATTAAAATGTTTAAAATCCTACAGAAAACCTGTACTGACCAGTATGGTTACCAATATGCAGGCAAAAAGCAAATTATGAAAAATTTGCCAAAAAATGAGCAATGCACTCCCAAATCCAGATGTTTTGTTACAAAAATAGGCAGAGTGTATCATGTTATGATGTCCATCTATTCCCTATTTAATGTATGCACATTAACTTGAGTTCTCAACCATCTACCATTATCAAACTTTGTAAATAGTTTGCATTTGGGGTAAGGAAGAAGCCTATTGATTTCAGGGTCAAAAGGTCAAAAATCAAGGTCACAGTGACATAGAGACGAAAAATTGTTTCCGAACAATATATCTCAGATGTGGACCAAACCTTGGGTATGGTTTACATTTGGGGCAAAGAAGATGCCTATCAGTATCTGGGTCAAAGGTCAAGGTCACTGTGACTAAAGGAAGAGAAATGGTTTCTGCACAAAACTTTAGTTCATGAGCACAGACCTGGACTAAACTTTATGGATGGCTTGGACTTGGAGCAAGGTAGAAGCCTGTTGATTTTAGGATTAAAAAAAGTCAGTGGTCAAGGTCACTGTAGCCAAAAAATGCACAAAAATTCAGTTCTTGACCATGTACCTTCACCAAAGTTTGTGGGAGGCTTACACTTTGAGTTAGAAAGAAACCTATTGATGTTGGGGTAAAAGGTCAGGGTTACAGTGACTGAAAAAGAAAAATTGTTTATGAATAATAACTTTAGTTCAAGACCACAAATATGTTGTGCAGAGGGCTTGCACTTAAGCTTAGGAAGAGGCCTGTTGATTTTGGGGGTCAAAAGGTTGAAGGACAAGGTCACTGTGACTCAAAGAAAAATGGATGGTTTGCACAAGAACTTTTGTTCTAGAGTAAGATCCTGGACCAAATTTTGTGCTTTGTGGATTGTTTACACTTTGGGAACAAAAGAAACCTTTAGATTTTGGGTCTAAAAGTAAAAGATTAAGATTATGGCAAGTCCAATAAGAATATAAAGATTTCTTCACAGTAAGACCTGCTGTGTTAGTAATCTTGAGAGTCAACCAAGCCCTACTAGTGCCTGCATAGAGAACTATTAAATACAGGGTGGGCATATAATGTACCATTCATGATGCTTTTGTTTTTGGAACACAAATATGGTTTAATCTTTATATTACAATAGATAGAAAAAGTGTGTATTACAAAACATTGTCTTTTAAAAGGCATCAGATTCATGAATGAGTTTGTTAATGACAGTGGTTTCTGAATAAGTTTTGATAGTTTTAAACATATATTTTTTGTTTTATTGAAGTTAATTTCTTAGATATTTAAAGCCTGCTTGCAGCTACAAAGTCTTACCAAAATAAATTCAATACGACTCTGATTTACAGCAGCCTTTTATAAATAGTGCTGTGTGTATTTATTTGTAAGAAAAGAAATACTGTAAAGATATTCATGTAAAATTTATGGGAAATTATGAAATCACAAACTTCCAGAAGGAAATGGAATTTTGAGTTAGGTGATTTAGAAGACAAAGAATGGGAACAACTTTTTCTTACTCTCATATAAAACTACGAAGTGCCCCAATCTTAGATTGGTGCAATTAAAATATTGCATAGAATTGTGCCTATAAATGTACATGTATTTCTCAAAAAAGTATAATTATTTCAAAAGTGTTCTTCTTGTTTGTTACATGCAGAGACAATAACAAATCAGTGTAGTCACAAAGTTTTAAACTAAATATAGTCACAAATAAATTTTAATTCACAAAAGAAGTGTTCTCTTTGGAATTAAAGATAAAATGCTGGCTGATGATCAACCTAAATTAACAATACTATGTGCAAAAACAATGTATTTACAAATGCAGATTTAATACAGAGGCCAATTTTGTCTCAGCTCAAAAAAGGATCATTGCCTTTAATTTTAATGTGGAACAAAATGATGCTTATAAGAACTGAAAAAAGGGACAAGTTTGACAATAGATGCTTATTGTACAAACTGTTAATAGAGTCACAGAGTAATTCAATTACTGTTTATTCATGCCTTTTGAAATTCCCATTGTGTGTTGCCTGAATTTTCACTTAGGCAAGCAGATATATGTATTCTTGTGTAGAGTGCCTATAAGAAAAGATGACATCGGATACTATATCTTTTGTAACTTATAAGGCTGCAATGTGCACATTTGTAAATGGCTTAGTTTAGTTTACTGCCTATAAATGTTTACAAAATTAGTTATCGTGTAAACAAATATACATGTGACTGTCAGTGACACAGGAGCTACCCGTTCAAATTAAATGGCATATCTCCACATCTCTGCTTGAGAGGACTGTTTAGTAGGATATTTCTGTTAATTCTTCTCTTAAAGACGTTTTCACATCGAATATAGTATCACTAGGAAAACACCAAATTTGATGAGAATTGGTTGTAAAACACATTACACATCAGGTTGAAACACATTACACATCAGGTTGATTTACTCATAATGCTGATGACATTTTATTTAAACTATATTATTGACCTTTGAAATACATGTTTGTGAACAGAACCTTTGATTAGTAACATTTTACTTTTAGAAGAACAGTTTGAAGTTTGTAAGCCACCATATGGTTTCTTAGTGTTAGATCCCATGCAAATGTACACACCATATGTCCAGATGCATTTTTTTCTTCTTCATTATGTACACGTATGTAGCAGTAGAAAACAATATCACAACAATTCTAGTGATGTTTTCAATAAATTATGAAATATTCAGTAAAGACATATCTTACATATTGAATCCTGTCATAATAGGTAAAAGACAAACAGCAAATGATACAATCACAAGTTGAGTGAGATACTGCATGCACATTATAATAGCAGTCAGCTGTTCAGTAAGCCTAACAGGTAGATATGGGGAAAGGTTGAGTTTCTAATTGTTTCAATTAAATGGCATCATTTCAGTTATTGTAAACCATGTACACAGTTAGAAATTTTGGTAAATGTTGCAGGCTTAGTAACTTCTATCTCAGACATTGTATATATAAATCTGCATACAAGGTTTAGTGATATTGTGATGTTTTTATATTTGAGATGACATGAATATTATGATCTTACATGGGCATATTTTGCCATTTAATTGTTTTAAGATGCATATGCTGAAAAAGTACAAAGTTGAATGTGCAAGTAAAATATTACATTTATTTCTCCATAAGCATGTAAATTGTCAAAGAAATTTTGAAGATGTGGCCCCATATTCATGAAACTCCTTGACCTCAGTGCACACTCAAACCATCATAGGTCTTATGTTTGTTAAATTGTTACAAAATAAATTATATATATTTAACATATCTGTATCGATGTTAAATTGTTACAGAATAAATTATATATATTTAGCATATCTGTATCAATGTTAAATGTTACACAATAAATTATATATATATAACATATCTGTATCGATGTTAAATGTTGCAAAATAAATTATATATATATATAACATATCTGTATCGATGTTAAATGTTACACAATAAATTATATATATTTAACATATCTGTATCGATGTTAAATGTTACACAATAAATTATATATATTTAACATATCTGTATCAATGCTAAATTGTTACACAAAAAATAATATATATTTAACATATCTGTATCGATTTTAAATTGTTACAAAATAAATTATATATATTTAACATATCTGTATTGATGTTAAATGTTACACAATAAATTATATATATTTAACATATCTGTATCGATGTTAAATGTTACACAATAAATTATATATATTTAACATATCTGTATCGATTTTAAATTGTTACGAAATAAATAATATATATTTAACATATCTGTATCGATGTTAAATGTTACACAATAAATTATATATATTTAACATATATGTATCAACATGTATTGCTACTTTGAAATCTCAAGTATTTCATTTAGGTTATTTATAGTAAGTTGTAACAAATTTAGATTGAGTGTGCACTCCAGTTGAGGAATTTCAGAGTCCTGGTCTTTGTCAAATAAGTATAAAGGGTCCATTTTCTTAATTCCTACTGTATCAAATATTGAATGGAAACTTGAGATGTACAGTACTCCCTCACTATAAGGCACTCCTTTTATAAGGTATGGTTATGGATCCAATTTTATTAATATGTATAAAATACCCTAATAAAAGGCAGCCTCACTTAATAGGCAAGGCTTCAACATAGCTTAATTTCTGTTACTTTTGCCTAGCAGAAGAAGGGTGTTGGGGGTATTGGTGAGGGTGGTGCCAGCCAGTGGAGCATAGATGGGAAGGAAGCACAAGAGATGGAGACTAAGGCCAAATCTAAGATGACTGGAACAAAGTCCACACAAAAGAAGCCCCCTGAAGCCACTGGTAAGTACCATATTGCTAAGTTGGCACTAGAATTTCACAAGTTGTTACCAAATTTTTCCCTCAAAAAATATGAACATGAGTCAGATTACTTGATAACCCCAAACCCCAGGGTCCTTATTTCACAACTGAAATTGTGTACTACAAGTAAATTCATGAATTAAAATTTCCCTGACACAAATGAGGAATTTACATTATCAAACAATCTCAACATTAAAGGTAACAAATAAAAGAGACGTGCATTATCTTCAACTGAGTAAATGTTAAAAAATCAAACTCCATTGTGAAAGAATTATCGACATATATATTCATAGTGCTATTATCAGATACACTTTGCAGTTCTGATCCTGATAGACCCAGGCGAACAAAGCTATTTGTTCCCAGTCAAGGAAAAAGTTATGTAATACTAAATAAACTGCAATTTTCATTCACTTTTTCTTTTCACATTTAGATATCATCGCACATGTCAGTTTTTAAAATTCACTGGTAGAGTTGCAGCAATTTGCTGGTAAAGTACATTCTATTGAGAGCTACGTATATTTTTTGATAAAATATGTAGGATAAAGCATTTTTAGGATATTTACATATATATAACCTTTAAATTGTGGAAATTGTGTTGAAATTCTAATCATGATGACAGTTCTTTTCACACTTCTGAAGGTTTACTCTCAGGTTTCCAGGTTTCACCCTTGTTTTATGACAAACAAGGATATTTCACTCCTATTCTGAAATCCTATAAAGAACCCTGATGATTGATTATTTGATATGCATACCAGAAAATGGCTACAGTACAAAATTTCCATTCTGCATATGTTCTCATGTAACATTTGTCTTCACTGATTTTCCACAAGTGCTTTCTTTACTAAATTAATTTGAATTATTTCTTTTTTCAACCTACAAAATATTTGATTCATTGCTAAATTATTAATGTCTATAGATCCTTTGCTTGAGAAACTGAGTCCCAGGTATTATTAATATTACCTGGAAAATACATTACACTAATGGTCAGCATTGAGGAGTGAAAAATGTGTGTTTCTGCAAGTTCTTCACCCTTTTATTTTAGACCTTTTTGTCATTAATTCAAGCTTGAAAATATATTACACCAGCAACCATCAGTGTCCTTACACTCCAACTTGACAGACTATTACAAACCTTGAATGTTTTGATTGCCAAATATGTTGTTTTAGAAAGGAAATTAATTTCAACCAGTGAGAATATAAAATTCAGAGATGTGAAAATGACGTTTCATTGTATCTACTGCGTGAACAGAAACATGCAGCCTTGAATTTGAAACATTAATTTAACATGTTTATACATAAATTCTCATGAATTAACCAAATAAAAAATAATTTTTGTTCAGTATTTTACTATGATGTAGAAGAAAAACTATCTGCAACTCATTTTGTATTTCTTGCCTATCAGTCTGCCCTTCTTCATGTCTGTTTATGAATCTCAATATTATTTTAGAATAATTTGTACATGTTTGTTCAGAAATAAAAAATTGTGCACAAAAATATAAGATTATACTGATAAAATTGCAAAAATGAAAAGTTTGTCACTTGTCAATTCAGGATTTTTTTTTTTTTTTTTGTTCTTACAGATGGAGATTTGGGTGATGATAGTGAAGAAGAGGAAACCATTGTTCTGGGACAAGATATGGAAATAATAAGTCACCAGTATGTCCCTTACACTCTATTCTAAAACATGTACTTTGCTTATTGATTTTCAGTGTAGTGTCCCTTACACTCTATTCTAAAACATGTACCTTGCTCATTGATTTTCAGTGTAGTGTCCCTTACACTCTATTCTAAAACATGTACTTTGCTTATTGATTTTCAGTATAAGCACTTTATTCTAAAACATATACTTTGCTTTTTGATTTTCAGTGTAGTGTCCCTTACACTCTATTCTAAAACATGTACTTTGCTTATTGATTTTCAGTGTAGTGTCCCTTACACTCTATTCTAAAACATGTACCTTGCTCATTGATTTTCAGTGTAGTGTTCCTTACACTCTGTTCTAAAACATGTACTTTGCTTTTTGATTTTCAGTGTAGTGTTCCTTACACTCTGTTCTAAAACATGTACTTTGCTTATTGATTTTCAGTGTAGTGTCCCTTATGCTCTATTCTAAAACGTGTACTTTGCTTATTGATTTTCAGTGTAGTGTCCCTTACAATCTATTCTAAAACATGTACTTTGCTTATTGATTTTCAGTGTAGTGTCCCGTACACTCTATTCTAAAACATGTACTTTGCTCATTGATTTTCAGTGTAGTGTTCCTTACACTCTATTCTAAAACATGTACTTAGCTTTTTGATTTTCAGTGTAGTGTCCCTTACACTCTATTCTAAAACATGTACCTTGCTTATTGATTTTCAGTGTAGTGTTCCTTACACTCTATTCTAAAACATGTACTTTGCTTTTTGGATTTCAGTTTAGTGTCCCTCACACTCTATTCTAAAACATGTACTTTGCTTATTGATTTTCAGTATAAGCACTTTATTCTAAAACATATACTTTGCTTTTTGATTTTCAGTGTAGTGTCCCTTATGCTCTATTCTAAAACATGTACTATTCTTATTGATTTTCAGTGTAGTGTCCCTTACACTCTATTCTAAAACATGTACTTTGCTTATTGATTTTCAGTATAAGCACTTTATTCTAAAACATATACTTTGCTCTTTGATTTTCAGTGTAGTGTCCCTTATGCTCTATTCTAAAACATGTACTTTGCTTGTTGATTTTCAGAATAAGTAGTAATGAGGATTCCATGGATCACTGTGTCATGCCTTTTATTTACCTACTGGCTTTTTGAGTTGGTTACCATCAATTAATTTCCCTTTTCATGCCAAGTATGTATATTTATAGGGTGGGGCTATGAAAAGTTTGTAAGTTATGACCCAGGAGCAAGTCCCTAGGGAGTATTGAGAGACCCTGGGGCCAATGCTGGTTGCATGAATGTTTTAGCTTTCTTCATGCTGAGAAAGTATATATATGCTGTGAATTAATTATTTTTTGTGAGGTATACATTTTTTTTTTGATTTTGTGGCTGCTACAAGCCATGAAATTAGAGATCCAACAGACTATGATTATTCTACAGAAACAACAGAAGCTTTTACTCAAGCCATGAATTTAAGTACCAGCAAAAATTTCATTTTTTTCCCCAGCATTACATGGTGGGGGGGGACATGGGTAAATTGGGCCTGTCCTTCTGTTCTCAAATTTGTTATGCAGCTAGATATTTATAAGACCTTGGCTGAGGTCAATTGTCAGCATTATAGCCCTAGAAGGTCAGACCCACCCACTTTAATTTCTTCACAAAAATGCCCTTGATTAATATTATTAGATTTGAACCACATTTGGTATGCAGCTTGATATTGATGAGTTCAGTAACCAACATTTTCCATCATTGTTTAGTGGAGTTATAGTCCTTGATTGTCAGACTTTTGTTTCTGCACAATAACTCCCTTAATTATTAATGGATTGCAACCAAATTTGGTTGCAGCTTGATATTGATAAGACTTTAGCCAATTTCAATTATCAGCCTTTTGTGTCATCATTTAAATGGAGTTATATCCCCAGATGGTCAGACCTACCCACTTTCTTTCCTGGAAAATAAATCCCATGATTAATTTTTTTATTTTAACTGAATTTTTTATGCAGCTTGATATTGTTATGGGATAGCACTGGCCAAAATCTTGTTGACCACTCAGTAAGTCACTGTACTCTTTGTGGCCAATAAACTTTTCTGAGAATACGGTCCAATCAAACTTATACCTAAACTCCAAGGGGTCTCTGTGATTCATTTGTGAAAAGGGCAATCCTAGCTCTAACAATGAAACTGTGGATGGAATACAGATGCAAACTTAAGTTTCGTTTCATTTATTAACAGTCATAAAACCACATGTCATTTAATGTTCTCAAAATTCAATCTCAGACCTCTGTTACATCACTTTTAGATAGAATGACTCACTGGCTTGGTATCACAGTGGTGATGTGCATTTGGACAAAATACTTGATGTAAATAACTGTTCATTATGATAGAATTTGATAGAATAATTTAGAAATATCAATGTTTTAATGTAAAGATTTTATATTGATTTATTATTGAGTGATAGACTTAGAAACATGGACTGAAATTTAATTATATTCACATGGGTTCATTTTGACTTGGAGCCTTTGAGAAACACTCGATCAGCTGTTACAGTACAAGGAATAAATCACCAACAGAGACCTGAGAAACGCTCTGGCTTCACAGTCAAAGTTTAATGTATTATTATTAGATTATTATTATTTCCTGATTTCCTGTTTCTATTGAACTGTAATGATTATTTTTATTTTTATAAGGTCTACAAGAAACACTTTACCTGACCTCACAAGATCATTAAAAGTAATTATTTGTATGCAATTAAGCTGTTTTGTCAAATGTTTTTAAAGGAAATTGCAGATTTTTAGGTATCAAGATGAAATAATAAATATCCTGAAAATTTAGATTATCTACATGCAATATTTTACAACTTACTAATAGATTTGGCCAAAAATTCTTATGAAAATGCTATATTTCTTGTAAATTTGTGTAAAGAGATTGTGAAATAACTGTAGATTGTTGATTCGCAGCAAAATAATAAATAGAAGTTACATTTTCTTTGTGCGCTGCCTTATATGGAATTTGTAGTAAGATAATAGTAAAATCTTTCCCATGGACTGTCTGAGCACACAGAACCTCATACGTGATGCTAGGAAATCCAAACGAGTCCTGGCACAGACACTGACAAGTGCTTATAAAGCCCCTGTGAAAATTCTGCAGTTCTTTTGAGAGCTATGTTCTTATTTTTTGTTATATTAATTTTCTAGATGATGATATTTTACTCCAGGTTATATCTATTTAAAAAACAAACATTTGACGTATTCCTTTCTTTGATAGGTAGTAACGATAACAATGGAGTAAGCGCATCCTTGTTGTTACTCATCATCTACATTTATTGTACCGTCATATAATTTATTTTCTGGGGTCTCAATTTTCATTGTTTTGTAAAAAAAAAAAAAAAACATTTTTGTGGGTACTTAAATTTGTGGTTTTGCCTGTCAAAGTTTGCATATTTGTAGGTATTTAATTTTGTGGATTCACCTCTATTAATACCTCAGATAAAGAATACAAAAGAACAAAACCATGCCGACAGAAAACACCGGTCGCTTCAATGGTTTAAACAATACTACCACGTGTATGAACACAAATCAAACACCTGTCAAGATCAATCACTTATACTCAACATCAGAGGGAGCCGATGCAGCCGACAACACTAAGTTAATCAGTTATTAAAGTACATGTGTATGATCTCTTCCTTAAAACACTGTCTATAAAGTTGCACCATCAATTACCTTCTGACAATTATGGCGTTAATACAGTGGCTTAAGAGTGGCAAAATTCAACTTGGATCCCTGTCAATTGGGATAATGTCATCATTCCACATGTGAACCAAACAGGTGACCAGCTGCCCCTTGCTTAATGCAGTTAGCAAGTAGTGTCAACATCAAAGTGCAAAGATGCTAACTAAATTGAAAAACAATGGAATCGCTCCTTTGTTTGTTCCTGCCTCATGTATGAAGCAACTTCAACCACTAGACTTTACTTAAAACTTTATCAATCAAGCCAATTCATGCTGAATGGATGAATTTATATAATAAAATCAACCTATACATGATGTTTGTGGTCATAAATGACAGGTGGTTTGCTCTTAGCAGAGGTCGCTCCAAACAGGTTTTACTGTATTGTTTAGTCTGATTATAGTAGATTGACCTATTTGACATCAGCCTCACCAAGCGAGGTGTGGAGGAGTATGGGAGAACTGTGACCTTCAAGAGGGTTGGAAATTCTAGCATATGACAAATGGGGCCAAAACATCCACGATGTCATGAGAGGAAAGTATAAATAAATAGACACAAATACCAGGAAACTCCCGATTAAACATGGACATTGATTCCTACTAGATGGAAAGTATATCACTGGTGTATCCAAAAATATTCTCTTTACAATTGATATGGAATAATTTTGCCCATTTGGCTATGATATTAGGAGACTTGAAGTATGA
The DNA here is from genome assembly GCA_029931535.1 of Margaritifera margaritifera. Taxonomy (NCBI): domain Eukaryota; kingdom Metazoa; phylum Mollusca; class Bivalvia; order Unionida; family Margaritiferidae; genus Margaritifera; species Margaritifera margaritifera. The sequence continues at coordinate 1,605,285 of JAQPZY010001271.1, read as the reverse complement.
TTTTTCATTTTTATACCCTGCCAACAAAAGAATTATGGTTTACTGCTGTCCATTCAAGTAGTTGGGTGGGTATACAGACAACTGTTTCCTTTTTCACATAATAACTTAAGTTCTTGTGGACAAATTTCAGCAAAACTTTGTTGATGTGTTGATCTCAGAAAGAGAAAGAGCCCTTCTGATTTAGAGTTCAGTAACTTTAAGGTCAAGGTAACTGTAATTAAAAATATATTTTGCCTCTGCATTTCATTTTTGTAAAAAAAATTAAAATGTTAATGGATTTTAACAAAACTTTATTGATGTATTCCTTTCAGTAAAAAGAAAGAACCCTTTCAATATGGAGATCAGTAGCTTGAATGTCAAGGTCATTCATACCAAAAATAGACTTTGCCTCTGCATTTCATTTCAGTGCAGTAACTTAAGTTCTTGGAGGCAGATTTCAGCAAACTTGGTATATTTGTTCCTTTCAGCCAAAGGAAGAAGTGTCACTTTTGGGGTCAATAACTTGAAGGTCAAGGTCTCAGTTCAGTATTTGTTTTCTGACCTTTTCATACTGTGGGACTTACTTGATATTGATCCCAAACTAATAATTGTTGGATTGATGGTACTGAAGAAAGACAACTCAAGGCTACTGGTGCAATAAACAAGAGGTTGATTTGGCTTGGAAGGTACCAGTGCATTAACTCTGAAATGCTGCTCCTTGGTAAAACTGCATACCCTGAATATCATGCATGCTTTCATAAGACAGCACTTAACCTAAGCATTTCCATTCATCCATTTCAGAGAGCGGCCAAAATCTCAGAAGATGCAAACAAAGACTGAGGGTGTAAAGAAGAAAAAAGGAAGAAGATACATTCAAGAATAAATATTTTGGGGAAATTATGATTTGTCCAATGTAGTTCTTTTCATTCCATGTTTGTCTATAAATTGCTCCCCTCAGTGAAATAGAGGAAAGCTATTGTACTTCCCCTGGCAACAGCATCACCACAGATAAAAGCATGTACATCTGTACAGCCCCACTGAATCTCAACTATTCTTTCCTCCTTGGTCCTAGGTATAGTTTGGAGTAAGTGTGATAGCACCTGCCCCCTGGGGAGGGGGCTCACTTTGTACATACATGTACATCAGTTTTACATTCTTGGTTACGTTGTTTTGTGTGTTTAACTCACGATTTTTGCATACTGTTATACCTGGAATCATGAAATCTGGTGAGAGGGTGCATCTTGATGAGAACTACACCCTTATCACAAAAATAGGTCACTGTGACCCTTATTCACTGACTTTGGTTCAGCTTTGTGTTTTAAGTTTATTTTTCAGGCTTTGTTCATGCTACAGTCATCAAACCAGATGATTGTATGCATCTCTATTAGTACCACACTCTTACACAAAAACTTCAGTCATTGGGACCTACATTTCACATATTACTGGCTTAGGCTACGTATTTAGGGGCCCTGGGTGGCCGAGTGGTCAGAGGTGCTTGCCTTTACATATTAATCACATCTCACCTCTGTCTGCGTGGGTTCAAGTCACTGCTTGGCCAATGCGAGTATGTGAGAAAGCTTGCCAGTAGCTTCATGGGTCAGTGGTTCTTTCTGGGGTCTTTCCAGGTTCTTCCTCCACCAAATATACTGGCTGCCATGTATCATGTGTTTAAAATGATGTTAAACCCACAAAACACTTAGGCTAAGATTTTGCATTCAGCTCATGACCAAATAGATTTTTTGCAACCTGTATATATATTGTTATACCTAGATTCATGAAACTTGGTGAGGGGATGCATCTTCATGCATCCTATACCCTTGTCACAAATGTTGGTCACTGTGACGCATATTTCATACTTCACTGACTTTAGTTTAATTTTGTGTTTTAACTTTATTCTCAAGCTATTTAATGCAGGAATAATCGAACTTGATGATTGTATACATCTCTGTTAGTACCATAACCTTACATCAAAAAAGTCACTGTGACCTACATTTTACACTTTACTGCCTGGGTTATGGCTTTGCATTTAGCTCATGACCCAATAGGTTTCTGGCACTTTGTATACATACTGTTATACTTGGAACCATGAAACTTGTTGAGATGATACATCTTGATGAGTACTACACCAGCATAAAAAAGTAGGTCACTGTGACCCATATTTCACACTTCTCTGACTGGTTACATTTTGTTTCTTTACTGTTCATGCTTGAATCAATAAACTAGATGATTGTATACATCTCTCTTAGTACCAAACCCATACAAAAATGTTCTGTGACCTACATTTCACATTTTACTGGCTTAGTAAGTTTTTTCATTTGGCTCATGACCAATGATAATAGCTTCTTAATAACAATGATTTGTTTTTAAATAATACAAAAACAACAGTAATCTTTGATAGGTATCTGCTTGTTATAGTACCTCTACTTTGATATAGAATTTTTTTTAAATTGTTTTATGTTTTGTGCCCTATCACAGTCGGTAGGTAGGTACTGGCTATATAGTGCTGATTAAAAGTTAAAATTTTAAATTGGAACAAGATTAAAAGTTTAGATGTTAAGAGAACAAATGGCAAGACAAACTTTAATTAGACAAGGAGTTAACATTTTATTATCAAGATCACTTTAGTCTGAACTTATTTTCTGTATGATAATTAATGTGTACAGTGGCTACTGGAGACTTCAAAAAGCTTTGCACTAGGCTCATGCAGCCCAAAAGACATTATTTTCAAAGACTTTTAAAGGATTTTACCAGTTTTGCAAGGAGTATTTCTGAGCTATGTCACTATCTGGAAACATTGCTTTAAATGGCTTGTCTGTTTTTTCTGATTAATGGTGTTCAGTCACAGTTCTCAAAGTTCATAATATTTCTGCTTTTAAAGCATCATCCTTTGTCACTTAATTATCAATAATGCGTTAAGACAGAGCATTTGCTGATGACAGTGGTGTCACTTAATTATCAATAATGCGTTAAGACAGAGCAGTCGCTGATGACAGTGGTGGTCATGGGCATTGTTAACCTTTCACTCAAGACAAAGGTAAAGTTCCAGAAGCCTCACTTTTCATCACAGTCCCATAAAATGAATACAACATGACAGCAGATGACCTTGCATTTGTGTTTCTTGCTTTACATGTGAGACTTGAGAGCACTTTCTCCTGTGCTTCAAATATCCAATATCTTGTCACAAGCCTTACAAATTGCCTTGTTTATGTCTCCCTTCAGCACTTTCACACAACCACTACAAAGCAGGTCAAGTTTCCATATGCTATAGTATACACAGCTATGGTAGGTCAAGTGTGAACTAGGTCAACCATTAGCATTGTCAGTCCAATTACAGTGTCACCTAAGCAAAGGGACTCAACTTGTTCCAATACCTACGAGTGTCGTACTAATTCACCAACTTAAATTTATCGTATTACACTATTTACATTTTTTTTACAACATTCTTTTCTCTTTTACATTACATTTTAGCAATATGGTTTTCACAGTACTGATAAAATTCAAGGAGAAATTCAAGTAGTTCAGAAATTCAGCACTTTTAAAAAACAAAATCCACTTTTTTAAATTCAAGGACTTTACAAGTATGAACCCTGTTTGCATAGGTGAGCAATGTAATTGCCAATTACATTCTGGTTGTTAGTGTTTAGATACAACTGCTTTTCTTTGTTATGAGTTAGTATGTACAGCAAGTTTGAATTGGTCTATGAAAGCAGGTCACAGTTGCCAATGGTAAAAAGGTTTAGGACTTAGACCTGAACATGATTTTTAAGCAACACTATATTAACCCTGAAAAGTAAGTCACAGCCTCAACCTTTAGGCATGTGACACATTTTCATCCCATAAAGTGCGGAAACCTCACTGCAGTTTTGAACTCTACAGCACTTTTAGAGTTAAAAGTTACAGCTCTGACAGTGACGAGGGACAGACACACACAAACAAAACCTACTTCTATAGGTGATAAAAAAAAAAACGGGTTTTGTTTGCAGAAATGAAGCATTGGGCATGATGTACACTTCAAGATACCAAGGCCTGAAACTGTTCTAAATATTCAATGCAATGCTTATAACTGAAGTCATCCATAGGAATCAGATTCTTGTGGTTTTAGTAAAAATTACAGTCAGTACCAGTACTTAAATTCATGGAGGGAGCTGAGGTAGCTCAGTTGGTAGAGCATTGGACTTGTAATCCAAGGGTCATGGGTTTGATATCCCACCCAGGCCAGCCCGGGTTGGCTGTCTCAGTGTGCCCTTGGGAAAGACACTTAGTTCCCATTTCCTCTGCATGATATAGCTAATATGGTGTTAAATGTGCCATTAAAACCAACAAGTCAAAAACAACAAAAAAAAATTTTGGATTTGGGAAGTGGTCCTATTGTTTCTGCAGAAAGATCATTGTTTGCTGGATCTAGACACCATAAATAATACAAAAATTGGTACCCAATGAAAAGTAGTGAATTTACAGTATGTTTGCTAAGAATCCAATGATTTGAAAAAAAAGGAAATTAAGTATTCTGTGTTTCATATTGTGCTGAAAATGTTCAAGTTCTTTCAAGATTTTGTGGATATAAAGCTAAATGTCAAGGTGTTTGATGCATGGAACAAAACTATTTGTGCACAAATGGACAATAATGCAGAAAGCACTTAAAGTCCTTAATTATATTCCTTCTTAGAGCAAGATGGTTCATTATCCATATCATCTGAGATTTTGCAGAAGCAATGCTGTATACCATACCAAAGAACTCTGTGTGGAAATAGAGACTCTTTTATGAGTACTAATTTTATGAAATTTCTTAAACTGATGAAATAATATCGCCCTTTGTAAAGCCATGATGAGCAACAAATTGAAACAATTCAGTGAGTTGCATAAATTCCTTACGAGGACAAGTATAAGATTTTACTAATCACATCACTAACCAGGTTACAAAATTAATGATTTTGCATATTTTATGTAAATAAATTGACTAAAAACACATACAGAATTTTTGTAATGGATTCAAATTTCACAAAACAATTTAATTTTAAGCAATTTGTCTAAAGTTGTTTGAGTATTACTCCTGCTGTTAGTATAGTCCATGTATTGTGATGGCGCATTCAATCAATAACATCTATGCTATCGGGACAAGTTCTGGATGTTACGTGTACATTTTAAATGACAGAACTTGATCACTGAGAACATTCACCATATAATCGAATGCATCTTGAATTAGTCTTAGTCACCAAGTCATTTAATGCAAAAGGTATGATTAATGTCTTGATGATTAAGACTTACTCTGGTATTGTATGTTTCTGTTTTGCAATGTTCACAAAATACCCCATCAAATTGTTTAAAAGACGGTTTTGAACCAGGGAGTATAAAATACTCAATGTATTAAATTCTTATATAGAGTTCCGCTGTCCTGATTTGATTTTTTAATGTGATGGTTTGCAATACCATTTAATCAAAGAAATTCACAATTGAGACAGATTCATTAGTGTAATTTCAAATTTAATATCGTATAACAATATTAAACATGTCTAGGAAAGACTAAAGGAATGGTGAGCAATTTGCCTCTATCACACCAAACACCTAGCCCATAATGGAAATGATTCTGTTGTCAAAACAGGGCTTAGCTCTGTGAATATAGTGCAAGTACAATGACTGTCAAGATACATATTTTCTGATGATGACCATAATATATACTAAGTTTCTCAACAATCCATAAAAAAATACAATAGCAGTTGCATTAAAAAATTCTGTCAAACATTGCATTCAGCTACAACAAAAAGGGCAATAACTCTTACAAAAATGAAGGGAGCACAAAGATTTGTCAAAATGTGCATCTTTGAATGATGACCATAATATGTACCAAGTTTCACAGTAATCCATAACAAAGAGGCCCAAGAGAGCCTGATATTGTTCACCCTGGGTGGACGAGTAGTCTAAGGCACTCACCTTTACAGATCACTCACATATCTCTCTTCTGTCTGCATGAGTTTGAGTCTTGGCTCAACCAATGTGGGAATGTGAGAAAGCTTGCCAGTAGCTTCCCATGGGTCAGTGGTTCTTCCCGCCATGCCACCATGCATAGCCTATCATGTGCTGAAAATGGCATTAAACCCCACAAAACAAAAGAAAATCACCTGCTTACATAACAGTTGACCATATCACTAAACACGTCTTATCTAAAACATCTCAAAAACTTTTGATTTTGCCTATGTTACTATAGCCTGATAAAAAAATTTATAAAGATGAAGGCATAATTAATATGCAGTCTCATGCTCATAATCAAAATCATCTAAGATCTTGATGATATTAAACCCAACAGATCATAAAATGTAGCATCAAGAGTGATAATAAGCCGTCAATCAGCTGCAAGATCACCTCATTAATATACATCAATCTGACTTTTTATTGAAACAGTTCACGATCCAGATGATAGAAGCATATATTCCAAGTTTTATCAACATGAGATCACAAAATATGGCTTCTAGAGTGGCAAAAAGTTCAACCAATCAGATACAAGATTACATCAACAATAAGTGTGGATCTCATTATCAAATCTATCCAAGATCTTGATGATATAAGCCAGTATTTCAAATTTGATCGAAATAGGACACAACAAAATATGGTTTCCAGAGTGGCAACAAGTTCAGCCAGTCAGATGCAAGATCAACTCATAAATATGCATGCATCTCGTTCATTATCAAACTTGTACAAGATCTTGATGATATATGCATATATTCCAAGCATGATCAAAATCAGATCAGAAATATGTCTTCAAAAGGGGTAACAAGCTCTGCCAATCAGATGCAAGATTATCCCATTAATATGTGTGGTTCTCATTCCATCCAGGTCTTGATGATATAAACTAATACTACAAGTTTGATCAAACTTGGATCAGAAATGTGGTTTCCAGAGGGGTAATAAGCTCAGCCAATCAGATGCAAGATCACCTCATTAAAATGCATGGATCTCACTCGTTATTGATATTGTCTGTGATCTTAATGATAGAATTATATATTCCAAGTTTGATAAAAATCGGATGAGAAATACAGCCTCTAGAGTGGCAAAAATCTCAGCCAATCAGATGCAAGGTCACCTAATTAATATGTTTGGATTTCACTCATCATTGAATTCTGCTGAGATCTTTATGATATAGGCTTATATTCAAAGTTTGATAAAAATTGGATCAGAAATATGGATTCCAGAATGATAATAATGTTAGCCAATCAGGCGCAAGATCACCTCATTAATATGCATGAATCTTGCTCATTACTGAATTCATCCAAAATGTAGATGATACATATATAAACCCACATTCCAAGTTGAATGAAAATGGATCAGAAATATGACCTCCAGAGTGGTAACAAGCAATTGTTGACAGATGCACAACACTATGGGTGGCACACAACAGATGCAGGGACATACCATAAACTCCTGTGGGCTTACTTTCAGGTGAGCTAAAAACTGCAAAACCTGCTCCATTATGTTACTGTATTGATTGCAACAAAGTTTGTATTGACTGCTTCTCTGTATGATTGACATAAGCTTATATTTTAAAAAATACTATTGCCAGTGTCCAAACATTGTCTGGCCAAACTACAAAGCATGAGGTTGTCAACAATAATAGATTGAATTACTATCTTGATACTAGGAATCAGATAAATATAGGCTTTTACACAAGTGCTCATTTAAACTAGTGAGTAAAAATTGAAATTATTTCACAAGTTGTATGAATTTCGTTTGAAATAAGCACAAATGCACGATTCTGTTTATCACATGACAACCAGAGTGTAATCAACAATTACATAGCTCACCTCTACTTTTAGTAGTCTCCAGTAGCCACTGTGAATGTTAATTATGATGCAGACAGTGGAAAGTTCTCCTCTAATTCAAGCTTTTATGGTGGGTTTTTTCTCTTTACATTTTAACTTTTAACCTTTTTACAATTTAACTTGTATTTGGTAGTATAGGCAATATTATGCTGACATACTGTTAAACCTAAATTCCCACCCACCTACTGTGACAGGGCATAAAAGACCTAAAACAAGAAAAGGAGCATTCTTTTCTATGGTAACCAAGTAGAGGTACGATAGGGAGTTTAAAACAAGTAGAGGTACAATAGGGAGTTGAAAACAAGTAGAGGTATGATAGGGAGTTGATACAAACCAAGTAGAGGTACGATAGGGAGTTGAAAACAAGTAGAGGTACGATAGGGAGTTGAAAACAAGTAGAGGTACGATAGGGAGTTTAAAACAAGTAGAGGTACAATAGGGAGTTGAAAACAAGTAGAGGTATGATAGGGAGTTGATACAAACCAAGTAGAGGTACAATAGGGAGTTGAAAACAGTTAGAGGTACAATAGGGAGTTGATACAAACCAAGTAGAGGTACGATAGGGAGTCGATACAAACCAAAGATTAAGGTTGTTATTGTATTGTTTTTTAAATCATTGCTCTTCAATTTTTCTTCAGAAGCTATTATCATTGTCCACCCCTAGGAGCCAGATTTTACTGGGTGAAAGTCACAGGCTTTGAACAACCTTAGAGTCACAGCCAGTAGTACATGTATAGTTCCTGCATCAATAATTGTTTTGATCAGCCACTACAGATGAAGTCTCACATGAAAAGCATGCATCATGCAATCCACTAATCTAATTTCTATACTTATTCAGGTGTACAATACACAGTTAACCCGTTGAGAGTGACCTATCAAAATATACAATGTATAGTCAATAAAAAAGAAAAGTTTACCATTGAATAAACATATTTCATTCCAACCTCCAGTAGGCTAAGATGTATATAGCATGCAAGAATCTGTGTGGTCAAAAACAAATACTTAACCCATATTAGTAAAACATAATTGTAGGTCACAGTGACCTTCTTTGGTTGTAAGGGTGAATTAGTGTGTGTTGTTGGATTTAATGCCATTTTCCAGCACATGATAGGCTATACATGGTGGCCATTATATTTGGTTAAGGAAGAACCCGGGGAGACCCTGGGAAGAACAACCAGCCAATGGGAAGCTACTGGCAAGCTTTCTCACATACCCATGCTGGTGCAGCCAAGACTCGAACCCATGCAGGCAGAGGTGAAATGTGAGTGATCTGTAAAGGCAAGCGCCTTAGACCACTCGAACACCTGTGTCCCTCGTAAGGTTGAATTAACAGAGATGCATCCAATTATCAAATTTCATGATTGCAACATAAACTTCACCAAGTATTGCAAGGGTGAATTAACAGAGATGCATCTAATTTATCAAGTTTCATGATTGAAACATAAACATCACCCAGTAAATAAACTTTTAACATAAAATTTCAACAAAGTTGCCAAAGCATGAAATATAGGTCACAGAGACCTCAATTTGCAATAAGGATATAGAACTTATCAAGATGCATCCACTTGCCATGTTTCATGACTCTGGGTGAGATAGTATGCATATAACATGCCAAAAACCCATGGGTCAATGAGCTGAATGCAAAAACTTAACTAAAGTCAATAAAAAATTAAATATATGTGAAAATGAGCTTGTTTTCTTGCAAGGGTTTGGAAGTAACAGAGAGGTACATCACAAATTTCAGGAGTCTAGCATGAACAGTGCCTGAGAAGTGAACATCAAACAGAAAATTTAACCCAAGTCAGTGAAGTGTAAAATATGGACCATATTGCTGAAATTAAGTAGCTCATCAAGATGCAGTCCCTCATCAAATTTCATGACTCTAGATAGGATACTGTGTAAACAGCATACAGAAAACCTGTGTGGTCATGAGCTAAATGCAAAAACATAACTGAAGCCATTAAAATGTGAAATGTTTGTCACAGTGACCTTTTTTGTATGGGTGTGGTACTAAGTGTGATGGATACAATCATCTAGTGTATTGTTTTATAAACTATAATTAGTTGAACGTTGTTGCTACCAGTGAATATCCAGCGATATTGACCATAGTTAACTAAAAATAATCACCGCTTTCTTATTTGGTAAACACATGCCCACATTTGATGAATTACAACTGGCTATGGCAAAATAAAAATGGCAGCAGAAACATCGAACGCTGACCAGATCATAAAGCTGATGCCCACCAGAGGCCAACATTGACAGTAGCCCTTTCTACCTGACACCGGTGCTGGAGAATCGGCTGTCTGAGAATGATGATGTTAAGTATTGCTCTTTATATACAATAGATCTAGTTATCATTTAAAGAAAATATCCATCATCCAAATTAAATAAAGAAATCTGAATACAGTACATCCAAAGACTTAAAGGAAAAAGAAAAAATTAATATGATTTATTAAAATATTGAAAATGCACTGCTAGTGATTACTAGTTGCTGCAGTTAGTATGAGAGAGAGTATCAAACTGACCTTTGATACAATGTATCAATGAACAACTTCTCTTTCATGTAAACAATGCACTTTATCCACTCTCAATAGCATTGTTTTATCCTGTACTAGAAATTTAATGAAACGTGAGCAACTCCAAAATAAATCTATATCCATATTTTTAGGTATTATCCACGACCAATGGGCCACAATACTCTGGCAATAATCCTGATGTACACTGCACATTTCAGGTTTGCCCAGCACCATGACAGCAACATCAAATAAAGGCAACCACAACAACCATCTTAGACAGAATATTTCTGGCTCATCTTTTCATAATTGTATCTTCAATTTTCATTGATGTATTGCATCATTTTTTCCTTATATCAATATTTTGTTGTGTTTCTTTGACTAGATGATATTCCGTTTTACAAAATATATAGTTTTGTTCTGCTGAATGAGCATCACCCTATGTACACATACACTTACAATGCAGTAAATTAGCATGTATTACTGCACTGTGCTTAGATTTCATTCACACAATGATGATGTAAAATGTTCAATAAAATGTTGAAATAATGTTTTGTTTCAATCGTTATTCCTAAAACATAACAGAACAATTAAAATACTTGTTTTTAAGTATCTAATAAAAAGGTTATTGACTGAGTATTAAAAAATATTGGCCCTCATTCATGTGGCTTAGAATGCCCTTGCAACTTGGGCATTCTGTGCCCCCATTGACCTTGGGCCAATATTTTTTAGTGTTCAGTTAATAACTTATACTTATTGATTCAAGTATAAACAGTAAAAACAAAATTAAAAAGTTTTATCATTCTTGCATGAACAGAGCTTGAAAAATAAACTTCAACACAAATTTTAAGCAAAGTCAGTGAAGTGTGAAATGTGGATCACAGTGACCTACTTTGTAGAGATGCATCCACTCACCAAGTTTTTTTATTCCAGGTACAACTATTTCTAGTGTGCAATAAGCCCAAGTTAATCGAAAAACTGAACCTACAATGTAAAACTTAAGTTAGCCCCATTCCCTGGGGGGTGGATGCTATGAAACTCACATAGAAAGAAAAAATGATAGAGATTCAGTGAGGCTGTATATATGTATATGCCTTTATCTGTGTGGATGCCAAAACCAATGCTGGGGATTATATAATAGCTTAGCTAAATTTATATTTTATTTAACCACAGAATAGTGTCATTAGATTTGGCTGTTTGTCATTACACCTTTGCCTTGCATGATGTCCTGAGGTTACATGGTTCATATAGACATTTCATCATAAATTAGGAGACAAATATTATTTTCATTTCAGTATAATTACCGGTAACAGAGCCTGAACTAATGAAGAATGTTTATTGTGGTGTGTGGAGTCCACAGAATCTCAGATTTAAGTATTATTTTTTTTACAATAACTCTGAAATATTTTCTAGTTGAAAACTAGCTCATGGAGGCAGGGGGCTTGGGATGGGAATGGGTTCAGTCATCTCAATCAGCTCATGGAGGCAGGGGGCTTGGGATGGGAATGGGTTCAGTCATCTCAATCAGCTCATGGAGGCAGGGGGCTTGGGATGGGAATGGGTTCAGTCATCTCAATCAGCTCATGGAGGCAGGGGGCTTGGGATGGGAATGGGTTCAGTCATCTAAATCAGTTTGGTTGTTAGCAGTTTTGTTTGCCAGAGCTTCTGACTCAGAGTTTTTCATGTTGAAGCAATAATATAAATTATTTCCTACTGTTATTTCATTCATTTTCCTTTTCACTCTTGCCATGGAAGCACTTTCACCCATTGAGCCAACATCAATTTCCTTTGACAAGCACAACACACAGCTCATTTATTGCTAGGCACCCTAACCTATATATATCACTTATGGCAATAATATTGGAAATGTGCTTCCCATTACAGAATACTTAACCGGTGTACATTTTTTATCAGCCTTAATGGCCCAGTCAACACAGCATCCATTCATTTAATGAGGCGGCTACAATCCCAAATGAGTGTGAGTACATAGGTGGTGCTCTTCAGTTTTGTATTTTGCATAGGGTTAGATTTTTAAAGAAAAAGAATTTCCTCGATTTTCCTCACTGGTCATCCTGGCTATTTATAAAAGACCTTGTATATCTTAGGTATTATAAAAAGAACTTTTAATTCTCTTTTTTTTGGTGTATAATTGATGGGTGCAGTTTGGGTTATAGAATATACAGCTTGGTCTTACTTCAGATGTGCACCTATAAAAAAAAACCTGCTAACTTCGCTTGGTCATTTCCACTTCTGAGACTTCAAAGGTAAATTGTAAAAAAAAGAGCCAATAAATTTTTTTTATTTTTGATATATTTTTTTTTTATTCATTCATTGTCATTGCAGAATCTGGTATGGTCTACTCTGGCAAAATTCGTTTTCCCTATTTTAATAACAGGCTAAAAATAGTGTACTTTGGACTAATCCAGGCTGATTTTTCGAGCACATGGGAGCAGACATTTTTTTTAGCTGTGTGCTTGTACAATTTTCCAAAAGTACAATATGTAAAGAAATTTCAGCCACAGTACATTAGTACATTGTGCATGTTGCAAATTTAAACTTCACCTTACATCTGTCACTCTCTCAGAAGCACATAATATCTGCAGAGCACCTCCATAAGCAACCCAGGCAGAAATCTAACTGAATATGTACGAGACTCAACACTGAAGTACAGGAAGACGAGTTTTCTGATTGTAACATGTATCTTCTATAAATATATTTATATCGGTAAAATGTTTTCCAATGAAATTCATTATGAAATACAAGCACTTTTCAAAGACTACAGAGCGTCTTCAGGCCTTTTCCATTACCTTTTGGACCCGACCTCAAATTCAAGCACTTTTCAAGGTAACCACTATAATTCAAGCACTTTTCCCGATTTTCAATATTGTATGAACCCCCCCATATTATACTTGCTACATACAGAAAATAGATATGGGTATATGAATGTAAAACAACACAACAGTCATGTGACAAGTGTGTTTCTGTGTTCGCTTAGCATTAGCAATCCATGCATACATCAAGGCTATATGATTTATCAGTAGTAAATAAGTGTAAACATACCACACAAAAATGATCACAAGTTCAAACATCATCAGACGGCCAAGGGTTTGAAGTTGGTCATCACGTAGGTGGCATAAACGAGATTAATGATTGATTGATCATCAACACAAGGTTATATCATGCAGAGGCAACTAAAATAAAGTGTCTTGCCCAGGAACACCATGGCAGCTGACCAGGACATGTCTGGACAGGATTCAAACCTGTACCCTTATGGTCAAGAGTCTGACATGCTAACCACTAAGCCTGTTTGGATCCCAGAATTAAAAGAGATGGAGAAGCAGACATGGAACGGTTAAATTCTATATCCCATTTAGTACCACAAAGACTTGCAATTCAGTGTTGCTATGCAACACCTAAAAGGTATCTAACAATGGATCGTTAATATTAAGTACTAGAGGTAACAACCAAAAAGTTTGCACCACTGTATGCCATGGTATTTCTGAACATACCGCAATTATATTAGGGACCAACAATTTAATGTTCTTGGGCAGGGGCATGACAATTTTTTTTTAATGAAATTTCTGTCCGTCGATAGCTGGAAAAGATAAATTAAATTGTCAGTACCTTATAGAAGATTAATTTGCTATGTGTATGTTAATTGTTGTATAAGTTGTCATCTAAAAACTAAATCGCTGGCCATCACAAATGCAACTTTGATTGGGATGCCAACACCTGGGCAAGTACACATAATGCACTTAACAATTGAGAAAATATTGAGTGGACTTGAGAAATTGTGTAAAATTCCAACAGAAAACTGCTTTCCTGAAAATTTTAGGATGATTTGCAGTCTTGCAGAGGAATACATGTACACAACAGCAGAGATGCTGCCAGGATTTTATCTAAGGGGAGCTTTCCCCTTGTCAATAAAATAAGGGAGGAGTAGAAAAAAAATGAGGGGGAGGAGGAAACTGCCATAATTCAATATTTACCGAACACATAAATGTGTCTTTTTCCTGCTCAACTTTGAGCTCTTCTGAAACAAAAATCCTCAAAAGATGTCTTCTCTAGTTGTATAAGCATTAATCTGTTAATCATTTCAGAGCTTAATCTGTTCCTTATCTGTGTATTGATATTGAATATTGATCTGTACTGAGAACTCCCTTTTGCAATCTGCTGTCTGTAGGGACATATGCATAGCTACATAAGCCAGCTTGAACAAGTTGGTAAACTGTTCTTTAAGTTATGTACAATTTTCCACATCTAATAAGTATTGTATCTTGGGTATCTCTGCTCCAAAATAAGATTTTTTTACTAACAAGAGCTCGCTTTCTTGAATTAGTGCTTTGCTGGCTACTATGCCAGATTTCTTATCTGTTCCACAATGTTGTATTAGGGGTTCAAGTCCATCAATGCCATAGTCTGCTTGTTCAGACAGAGGTATTTTTTTTATATAAAATAAATATCCTTACTTTTTAATTTCTTTTTAGATTCTTATTTATTTAATTAATCTTAATCCTTACAGTGCTATACAATATAGTTTTGTAGCACAAGATCCATCAAGGCAGAATTGTTTGAGAAAAGAAATGAAAAACGCACTCTACATTTAAATTACCTGTATTTTAATTTGACTTGGTATTCTGCCTTTTCAACATTTTATTTTGAAATACCGCTGAATAGGGGGTTGACCGGCATGCCGTGCTTTTGTCCATCCAACATGTACATTGAACTTGCATTTTCGGGTTCAAAATTACTCGCTGGTATTTCCAGTAACACTTTCTGAGCTCCAATAATCACATATACTTCAAAATCTTAAAAATCATTGTCATCATCACTATCATCAGCCAGTATGTGCCATTTTGAATTTTCTAGGAGCCCTTACTTTAAATACATATTTGTAAAACTTCCTTTGTTAATGCAAGGTTCAAACTGGACATAA
Source organism: Margaritifera margaritifera (assembly GCA_029931535.1). Taxonomy (NCBI): domain Eukaryota; kingdom Metazoa; phylum Mollusca; class Bivalvia; order Unionida; family Margaritiferidae; genus Margaritifera; species Margaritifera margaritifera. The sequence continues at coordinate 1,590,046 of JAQPZY010001271.1, read as the reverse complement.
TGCTCGTTCCAGGGCATGTGCCAATCAAATTTAGTTGAACAACGATTCATGTCATGCCGAAGTAATTGGATGAGTAAACAGTTGCCTACCTGAAAGACAGACGAGCGCTAGGAGACCTTTACTGGCAGCACGACTTGTGCCGCGACAAGCACTTTAAATGTTAATAGTTAAATAAAAATTGCATACTGCGCAAAGTACATTTTTATATATGCAACTTTAACCTAATATGCGGGAGTTCTCGCACATCACTGCTTTCCAAGTGTGTGAATTCTTACAAATTTTGCGCGATTCGCACCCTGGCAGCATCTCTGCAACAGAGTCACAGAGTAAATAACTAAAAAATTATTATTTTTTAATCTGAAATTTTTCCAAAAGTTGGATTTGGCCTGAATATCTTCCACTACATCCCATTTGGCCTTCATGTTGGCATATGTGACACGTGTAAAACATGTGATTAAAGGATCATAAATATGATGTTGGTTTAACGCCATTTTTCAGCACATGATAGGCTATACATGGTGGCCAGGATACATGTATTTGGTGGAGGAAGAAGCCCTGACCCACGCAGACAGAGGTGAGAGGTGTTAGTAACTGTAAAGACGTTGGCATATGTGACACATGTAAAACATGTGATTAAAGGATCATAAATATGTTGTTGGTTTAACACCATTTTTCAGCACATGATAGGCTATACATAGTGGGCAGGATACATGTATTTGGTGGAGGAAGAACCCCCAACCCACACGGACAGAGGTGAGAGGTGTTAGTTATCTGTAAAGGTGAGTGCCCTAGACCATTCGGCCACCTGGGTCCCTGATTAAATAGTTATATTTGTAAATATTCAAAATTAATTTCTGACAAATACAACTATTTGTAAAAAAAAAAATATATATATAATTTTTGAAATATTTTGTCATGAAAAATGAAAACATGCCGTTAATATCATTAAATTTGTAACAAGATTACTCAGGAATTCCAATACTACAATACAAGAAAAACTCAAGATAATATATTATAATATCTACATTTATTTCTATTTTTAGCATAGGACATAATAAAAATCTGAGCATAGGACATAATAAAAAATCTGGATGCAGTGATTGAATAAATTATTTGTGGTCCCTTTGAAGAAGGAATGCCTAATTTACAGTGTTTGAATTGTGTGGTGAATCAGTGAAAACATGATTGCAATTTTAAAATTCATCAAAAAACAAAATAGAATGTCATACTGGGGTCTGATGCAGCACCCAAAGAAATAAACTGAGCATATGTAAATAAGGCACTGGATGTGATGTATGGATGTATTAAAAATACAAGTTTGTATGACTGATAAAATGAGATGCATGCAAAAAATGTATGTTTCTACAGCGAACACATTACAGAAAACACGGACCACATCTATAGTACCCATTCCATTAAACATTCATCCCTTCATTACTTTCCAATCTATATGCATTCATACAAATTCTACCTACTGTATTTGTTTACCATGATAAAGAGGAAAGTTAAAAGTTAAAAAAAAAGGACCGCTGAGGCAGAAAATATTTTGAAAAGTGTCAGTTTTAAACCCCAAGTGAATAGGCCCAAACAATTTTAAAACCTGCACTATTAATAAAAATGAAACAAAAAAAAAAAAAAAAAAAAACACCAACAGGATATGGTTGTTGATAAACATTGCTAGAAGACAAAGAAAAGTATTTTAAAAAACAACCAAAAAACGCACCCACCTCATTTTTAAGTCATTCCAGAAAAAAAACTTGAGATCCTGTGAGTTATAATAAAACATTAATATACACATTTTCAAACATTCAAAGACATTGTTACAAATTTCATTGAACAGTACATTTGCCCCAAAAATATTTCTCGAAATCCTGCAATTCCAAACTTGTGCCATGAATATAGCAAAATATCTGTCCAAGTATTGCTATCAAATCAGTTTTAAAAATTCAAACCAATGAAATATTTTCGATCCAATAAAAAAGTTCAAGTTTGGACCACATTTTGCTTCAATTTCAGCACACTTGATCTTCGAGAGTCAAGATTCCAACCCCCATCCCTAAATATTAACAATTATCATGTTATCTTTTGGAGGTGGGGTTGGGAAGCATTTGAAATCATGAAACATTTGGTCGATTTTATTAAGCTTAAAATAAAAAGTGAAAAAAGACATAAAAAGACCAGGAATGCAATATAAACATTTTCAATTTTTTTTTTCAATTTTTTTTTAATGTGTCAGAAAATTTATAAAAATATATTTCTACCACTATGGGCTCAAATTCATAATTTATTATATAAAAGGATTCTATCATTTGGCATTAAGGAAATACTATGGTATTTCAGTCTCGCCTTCATTTCACAAAGCAGATGCTTAATTTTTTGACTAGAGAAAACAAGTCATACTGATGTGCATATTGTAACCAGATTGATGACAAGAATTTCAGAATTGGGAAATAGACTAGAATTGTGCAGTGTTGTGGAGAAGTCTACTTTTATACAAAGTAATTGCCTAGATTGCATTTAGTTGCTCACTAGGATGTGAATTTTAACAAGGTTTGTGCTTGATGAGAAAAATGTTTGAAATTTTTACATGCAACTTTCTAAAGGTCACATTTTAAAGACCAGTCAATTATTGAAGAAACAAATGGATAAATTCAGTTTTTGAAGTGGGGTATGTCACCATGTTGTTCCCTGAGCTGCCATCTTCAAGTGTTATAGGTGAATAATTAGCAAAGTTTCAATTTTTTTACATTATAAAACGATAATATACATAATTTTTTTGTTTTAAAAAATGTTAAGCTGAATTTTATGTTGTTTTCTCCTTGATAAGCTATTTAGCATGTAACATTAGCAAGATATTCATTTGAGCCCATGTAGGAATAATCATCCTTCTTATAGTTTGATTTTACTTTTATTTTAATTTGATCTTAACTTTATTTTGTCGACTTTTCCAATAGTTCTAAAAATTGCATTTTAATAAAAACTATTCCCATTAAAGAAATACAGGTAAAATTTTTAATGAAAAAAGATTTTCTCATACACTTTCAAAAATAAGACATGTACTACTATATCTTCTGATACTGCAAAACTGCACAAGTTATCAACAATGCACAAGAAATTTCAGTTTCCACTCGCATCATTATCACAACACTTGCACATCTGAATACAAATTTTAAAAATAATGATAAAAAACACGAACCATGCAACATCCATGAGTGAAAAAAATTGCTGCCATTGTATTGCACCATTGCAATTAAAATCCTGAGCCCATGCTGCATATTTCAAATAAAATAGAATCTTTAGCCAATATGCAAAGCTTTGGCATGAAATTAATAAAATCCATTTTCCAATATCATGCAGTTGAACTCCGAACACACTGATAAATGCTGAACACACTGCAGTGACATTTGAACACATTGTGGTGACATCTTATTACATCAGGGTCCATATAAAAAATGTAAGTCACAAAGACTTCACAGCCATTGAGCATTATCATGATCACAGACCCTTAAGTATTTTACTCAATGTTGTATGGCTAATGAAAGAACTTGGGTAGATCTGTCCAGGCCCTCCATCTTCCCTGCCATAGTAGGAATGGCTTTAAGCCACTACCTAACTCATAAGGGGCAGGTTGAGTGGGGGAGGATACTTCTGGTAGTTGGATACCTCGTTGTGCCTGCAAAATAATAATGACATACAAGAATAAACATGCACTAAATTTTTGGATAACAAAGAATACTTACTATAGGGAAATTGGATGTTCAAGACTACATATTATCCCAAACTATTAATCAGCCTTTAAAATGTATATAATTCCAGTCAACTACTTGCAATCCGAGATTTTTGAATCCACCAGCAACAACATTTCCACAAGAAGCTGGCCATTAAGGTTAATCATGTCTTGTACAGCCCCAGAGCTGATTTTCAAAGAGCTTATAAGGAACTCCAATAGTTTCTAGGAATATTTGTTATTATTATTGTTTCTCATATTTTACATTGGTGATGACTGCATAAATAGGTACAAATGAAAGAACACTAACTAGCACGCCATTACAGCAAAAGGATGCTACTCCATCTGGAAATAACCTATAAAGTGTCATCTGATCCACCCAATTTTGTCCCATTTTATTTATTTTTTCAACAATATTGGAAAATATATAAACAACAAAAACTCAGAATTTAAAAAGTACACTATCCTGCTTTGGCTAGCAAGTCATTTTCACATGAATAACATGTGGTTGTAAGAAACCCATTGCAGGGGGCCAAAATGGGGTACATCTCCTAGGTGTCAAAAATCCATCCATATGTTGCTTTATGGTAATGTACGGCAAATCTCTTGTATGCAAACACCAGCCAAGGGTTAGTTTTCTTTATTACACTTACGCTCTGACATAGCAAGTAGTGCACTCTCAAGCAGTAAAACCAGGGCTGATACTTATTATTGTCTCATCTAAGCATATATTAACCTATCAACAAAAAAAACCCTTTCAAATAACAAAGAAACATCTTTACTGAGAAGCCAATCTTTCAAAGGAACTGCACCATTGTTCAGAGAGGATTAAGTTGCCTTTCTCCACACTCATTTAAACAGCTAACTGTGAGCAGTATAGCCTTCAGGCAGTTGAGCTAACTGTTACAAACTTTGTCGGTGACACCTCTATTGATTGTCCGACAAAGAAACAATGTGTAAACTAGACCTAGTCACCACTGAATTAAGTTTAGTCAGCGACACCTTTATTGATTGTCCAACAAAGAAACAATCTGTAAACTAGACATAGCCACCTCTGAAGTTTCCTTCATTAAGGTGTTTAGTGGACAGTTTTATGGATAAATAAATCAAAGACAATTTGATATAATGATATTTTGTAATATCCTATAACCAATGTTGGGTTGCTCAGAGCATATGCTGGTAAAAACCTATGAACTGCCAGACGTGTCTGGCGAATACAGGAATGAAAATATGATGACTAAACAATTGAATGGGATAATCTGGTCATACTTGGGGTCTCAATAGGGCATAAAAAAGTAACTGAAATTGAAAGCAGAACAAGACCGTTATAATGTATCCCTTTTTTAAAATGACATTAAAATATGAAAAAAAAATCCATATTCTCTTTCTTTGACTCATGTTTTAAAGTTTGTGTCTTTTTTTGTTTTTACACTTTCCAGTAAAAAAACGTAACCATGTGTTACACCATACAATCAGTCATATGTACAGCCACAAGTCATGAAACAGAACTGAATGTTTTAATTTTGCTGTTGCATGAAAGTACAATCGAAATGAAAAATATCCAACAACACATCCAGTACAGACTAGTTCCTTCAAACAAGGAATTGCAAGTCAACATACTGCTGATCATCATGTATAATGCGCCGGCATTACTATCGTTAGTGTCTATGCCAATCATTAAGATACATCAACAGAACAAAATGGCATAGATTAAGATCTGCTGCCACATTGTATGGGGTGTGCATGTGTGTGTGTGGTGGTGGAGAACGTCCTAGTACCACAACAATTGGTGCTGTGGAGCTCTGTTCCAACAGCATGAACAGGAAAAATGGAATCCAAAATTTCATGAATATCTCTCATAGTTGGCAGCCCATATTTACACTGTTACACAGCTCAGAGTCTAACTGCTTTATCTGTACTATATTTACTCTGATACCCTATTCCTTATCAAGTAAATCCAGGCACAATCTAGTGGTTGCATTTTTCAAAACTCTGTTGAGCACTATTTCAGTTCTCTGAAGAGAGAACGCACTTGAGGAATGCTTAAGTCAGTTAAACTATGGGTGCATTTTCTTTAATGAAACGAAAGTCTAATCACATTCAGCCTAATGTGATTAGACATTCATTTCATTAAATAACTTGACTGGTAGTTCAACCAAATTTGTCATTCCTCTGCTACCATTGCTCTTCAGCCAACTGAAATGGCAGTCCACTATAGGAACACTGTACAGGAGCAAAACAAGTAACGTCTACATTTCTTGGAAATAAAGCATGCACAATTCATACAAATTTTCACCCAATCCTATTTGTCTGCATGATTATCCCCGCAAAGACACAAAAACATTCCGCCAAATTTTAAATTTTAGCGGGATGTTAACAATCACGCATCCTAGCCGCAACCCTGGAATAGTGATAACAACCTTGTGTTAATGTACGGAAGGCAGGCAATAGCACAAGGTACACATGTTCTATGATCATTAGAGCGTAAAAATGAAATTTATTAGCAGCCCTGTGACAAAAATAATGATTTTCCCTTTTTTCCCCAATTCAAATCTCCAAGGTATTAATCTATGACCTTTTGAATTATTATTACTTGCCATTTTTCATGACCTCTGCGAAACTTTGGTAGGGTCTATTTACACTCCAGTGGCATTAAGAGAATCATCTCAAACAACTGTTGGGAAAGTTTATAGCACACAGATGGACCCATATTTTTTAACATTTGAACACAAAATGTCTAAAGTCTAAAGTATACTACCCTGATCATCTATTCCATTTAGCAACAGCATGCAAGAAAGTTTATGCCCAAGTGATACAAATAAATGTTGCACTGTGGAACAGCTTTTGTAAATTCTAGGTAGTCAACCACAGGTGCAAACTAGACCTCAATTTCTTCATGTCTAAGGCTTAGCATGTATACAGTCAAACCTACTTTGCCAACTACCTGCTGAGAACAACTGCATATGTACATAGATCAACTGCATTAGGTCACACCAAGCATAAATCAACCTTTATTTACATAAAAGGACCATCTTTTTATAACAACTGTCACCATGAACAGGTGTTACATATACAAGTTTTCAATTTTTCTTATCTGCCAGCCCAAAGTATGATTAAACGCAACATCCATTTAGTCAATTACTTCACTGTTACATAGTTAATGACTTCACTGACAGAAATGTCAACATTTTCAGTGGCAATGACTCACATTTTGCCACATTTATTGATCAAAACCAAAACTTACTTTGAAGACTTGTATTTCTCCATCACAGCCTGCTGTGGGCTATTCTCGGCCTGAATGTAGGTTTTGTGTAGATCCTGTAGACACTCCACAAAATGGTCTACTTCATAACCAAAGCTATGGGCTAGGCTCTCCGGCTGAAAAAGTGACAACTGTCAATATCAGACATGATTTTGGTTCTTTATAGAAGAAACAGAAAATGTGAAGGGGGGGGGGGGGGAGGTCTGTGGGTCCTCCTCCAATGAGGTCTCAAGGGGTGGTGCCCATGATCAGGGGATCCAGGCGGCCAAAGGAATGCATTTTAGACTGAGAGCATAAAATAGTGCTCTTGATGGCCCTTATTATCATCATATTTTGCAAACTTGTTACTTCATTCCAACCAAAAAATTATTTGAAAAATAACAAACTTGCCCAACTTTAAACAATACTTGAAGTTATTACAAGTGCATGTCAGTCGCAATGATTTTTTAATTTTTGCAACACATTATATCACAATTCTCTTTTCACATTTTTTTTTTTTTCTTTCTTTCATAGTAAAGGTTTCTAATTATATACCACTACTATTTAAAAATATTCACATAAATTCACTCATCTTTTCTCCCAATGGACACAACATGTCGATAGTGACGTGCTAGTCTTGCTTTTTTGCAGCCTTGGCAAAGATTTATTTTCCTTTCTTCATTGTAACCATTCATTCAGTGGGCTCAATGTTCAATTTTTCCTTTTCATTCTTACGTTTTTTTTCTCCATTTAAGCCACTCCCTGTATTGTCTACATGCAGTTCGCATATTCTGACACAGGATTGCATCTGCCCCCTCATGCAAGAAATCTTTCTTAAAATACTGTATTACATTTTTTCCAGATGCCTTCAGACCATATTTGATGTTCTGTACTGAGTTGTAGGTTTTTGTGTTTATCCTCCCAGAGTTGGAATCAATAATATCATTCATGATATTGAAGGATGACTCTACTTGTGGGCCATGGAAAGAACTCGGTAACAACATGACTATCTTTGATAAACAAAGGTATCTGGCAAAAATATCATCACTTCCCCATCAGTGATCTATATACATTGTCCCTCCTTAAATTCTAGAAGGAAATCAGTTTGAAATCTTCTAACTTCCCAATCATACTGTCCAACTCCCCATTTAACACGTTAGACGCTAGAGTTGGCAACAGTAGCTCAAATCTTTTTGACAAAGATCGCAAAATGCCAGTCCTCTGGCATTCAGTTTTCTTAATAATTGACCAACTATGTTCCCATCAACTTTGCATTCAAACTATTCCCATTTCCACAGATTTTTCAAACCTTTAACTAAACTTTTTGTGTCTGTTTCTGAATCGATAATTCTTGATGCCATGTTTGGCAAGCATGCTTCTTTCTTTCCATTTCCATCAGTTTCCATTACACAAAGATTCATTGGACGTGTAGAAACTTTTGACCAATCAGAATGCTCTTTGCAACGATCATCTGTTAACATACGAAATGAATATCATTACATGGATTGTCTTTACATGGTTAAATTATTGCAGAATGGGGCTGGATAGACCATTATTTAAAAACCAGATCAGAGATGACAGAAAAAATGGACCATATGGAGGAAATCGAATTCAGGCCAGTAGAAAAGCAAAATTCCGCTTTAAAACGGGGTGGAGGGGGGGGGGGGGGGGGAAATCGCTGCAATATATTAAGATTTGATTGAAGTGTACCTTTAGATTGTACACTTAACAGGAAATATTGTTATCTACATACATACAATAAAAACAAGGAAACCAGGACCTGCATATTGTGCCCATGCTCAAGACATTGCCTTTATACCCTTTAATCTTGACCCTAAAAGTAAAACAAGTGAGGGTGCTGCAGAATGAATAGTCTTAGATTCATCCCAAGTATGAAGATACGAATCCATCAAGCAGTTCAGGAAGTGTATCCAAAATGAAAAACTAACCAAAATATTTACAAACCGTTAAACAGGCCACAGGTGCTGGAAAAGTGACTGCTATGTTCTGCCTTAAACTAACATGGGCTAGGCAAAATTAGAAAAAAAATTCTAGCGAAATCAGTGAGGTGTTTTTCAATGACATTTTGAAACTTTACTCTAGAAATTTTACTAAAGAACTGAAATAATTCCCATCGTGTTGCAAAGGTTGACAGATAAATATGCAATGTTTTTATGTAATTATACTCGTGTACACCTTTTGGGGTGAGCAGGTTGTTGATATTTTATTCAGAGTTACAAATAAGACCAATGATTATTTATTGTTGATGCAAGACCCTAGACATCTTGCCTATCCATTTTAGTAACTACTCTACAGCATGGATTAAATTGTGATTATCTAAAATTAATTTGTTCGGTTCATTTATAATCAACATATTTCCCATTTCCATGTCACACATAGACTGAACCATTGCATTTTGGCAGATTTATTTTCTGTGAACTATTGAGATCCATAGATATTTACAGGTGAAGCTAATTCATGATCTGAAGGAGAAAAGTCAGCAATTCTTTCTTCAACAACTTGTACAGCAAAATTGGCATCAGAAAATGTTAATAAATGCCCTTCTTCCAAGTCATTTTTCAAACAAAAACATAAATATTTGTAGCTATAATCCTGAAAATCCAACATCAAATGATCTGCATATTTATAGGGTGATAACGATTTAGTATCATTGATAATGTGTTTAATATCAAAATTTATTCAAAATTGGATCAGGTGCATGGTAAAGAAAAATGTGTGGTTATAAAATATTGTGCCATATGACGATGTTAAAAAATACATTTTTATACTCATTTCACAACTGACATCACTCCATATAAACAGAAGATAGGTTCATAAAAGAAACAATTCATCTGCAAAATGATACCTATTTATTAAAATTGGACATTGCTTTCTCTACACATCTGTTTTTAGGAACAGACAATTCACCTACTCCATCCCAATCATCCTGTTTTTTGGAATAAGCTGACAAGAGATCAACAGCAGAAATTAGACCTCCAATCTTTACCTACCAGACAACCTATGTTACCATTAATGTTAATATGAACTTGGTCTTTTTTTGGTAAAAACTTGTGCACAAAAAGCTTTGTAATCCTATACAATCACTTACCCAGGGTTCCATGCCAAGTGAAAATCTGGCCAGACAGAGACTGGAGGCTGCAATGATACTGGGGATGTATTTCAGGAACGTGTCAGTGTCTGTTAGGGTCAGCTCTGACAGAAACTAACAAAGAAAAGGACCATATCAGAATTTTGCAAAGTATCATGGGTACAATTTGTTGGAAGACAAAATTATTGTTGTTTACTCCAATTTGCACAAAGTTATAACTTTCCTGCAAATATCCTCAAATATCAGGCAAATATCTGCCTTAGTAAGGGTTGAAGACATTTTTGTTTTACAAACTATGAATAAAAGAATTGTAAAGTGGAAGAAATAAGGTTCATCAACCATAAAATCTTAAATTCAAGCTCACCAACATAATGGAGATATGTCAGGTTATGTCAATGTTTTGATACACCCTAAAATAAAATGCAACACTTCATCTGACAGTTTACTATTTTATTTGAGCAACTGCGTGATTTTAATTAATTAATTTCCAAAAAGACAGTGTATAATTTAGATAACCCTTTGAATGATGGCTGATGTACAGATGCTGACTGAAACAAGAATGCACACTCGACTCACATTTCACCTATATGTGCTTACCAAATCAACGTCTCCCATTGCAAAAAAAACAATAAGCATAAACACTACACACTACATAGCATATCGTTCACTAAAATCTTACAAAAGTTAGAGACTTGAGGACATCATCAGCATCACATCGTTTAAGGAAATCTTCACAAAACCAGTTGACTGTTGGCACAGCTACATCAAAGGAAAGTACCTTCAGGATCAAATGTTCCATTCTAAGAACCTAGAAAATGCAACAAAAACTAATTGAGCAAGCTGAAAGTATGTACACCTGTCCATCGATAATTCAAGCACAAAAGGGTCCAAAAAAAACATAGACCACACTATAAGCGAGGGCACGAAGTACCTAAAAAAAACAACAAAAAACGAAGAACAGGATGCCGTCCTTGCTGGACATCGAGAACACCGGGAAGGGGGGGGGGGGGTAACAGGGATGTTTTTGCGTTGGGATTAATGCTCTATAAAGAACTTTTTTCTAATGTAGTTGTTTGCTTTTTTATATAAATTACCTTCATTTTCAAGTTACCCAAACTCTGAAAGATCGTTTACAACATTAACTCAAGCAGTTTCAATGACACGTGTACGCAAAAACATTGTATTAAGTCACTGCTTTTTGTTGTTGCTGATTCACAACAAGATTCCTTTTTTTCAAAAACTTGGGACATTTTTTTTGTGAAACCGTCAATTTCGAAACTCAATCTATTTTTTGTTTAGTTGTTTAGTTGTTTAGTAAAATATGGATGCAGTGATTTCATTGTAAGTAATCGTGAAACTTATTCTCATCCTTTCAAGTTCATTACAAACTCTGGAACTCGCTTCTCTGTAATGAACCATATCTGTGAAACAGCTTTTTATTCACCAAGTACTCATTTTGCTTGAATGCCTTGCTATCTTTGATCACATTTGTGAAAGAGTAGGCTAATTTAAGGTAGTTTAATTATATTACTTACATAATAATATTTATAACAGTGTTCAACTGATCAATTGAAATGAGTGGACCTGACACATGGCTGTGCCCACTGGCTCTAACACAAGTAGGATTTAACTTTTCTTTTATTCCACCCCCTTCATTTGATTTGATACAAAAGACGTAATTAACAAGATAATACAAAGCAGGTCTGCTTTTAATTGAGCATAACAACACAACAAATACTTCCACAAGTCGGAGATCAAAACACGGTCGGCACTTAATTAGGTTCTCACGGAAATGCTTGCAGACATAGCAGCAACACTTGAATTACATTTTTCACCTTTGAATACAAGAGGACATATTGCATTTATGATGATTACACTGAAACCGAATTAAAAGATAGAACTAAAACACAAATTTCAATTGACAAAATTTTTTATTTATTTATTAAAGTGTTGCCACCAGTAGGCATTGGCGACATTTTCGTTGATTGGAATTTTGTCGAATATTGTTATTTATAGTGTATTGAGAATGTTGTTTGGAAAGAAAATTGAACAAAATATATGATTTCTTATTAAAAGTTGAGAATTTCATGATGTTGATTCAAATTTCCAGGTACTAACCACTGTTTTCAACGATAAAACGAGCAATAGATCAAGGTTTCATTTATCAATCTTGATCATGATTTTTTTCACGTTCAACAAATAGGGGCCAATTTCCAGGGTATTTTGTAGTTTTTTTTAAAAAAAGGGATCCACGCATGACCCTGTGTTATAAGTAGGTGCGCGAGTTATCGAGGGAGTGGTGTAATTAAGTTTTAAATCAAAATACAAATTTCATGAGCAACTGAAATGAGATTAAAGTAATCAATCAGAAAAAGTAGGTTTTTCTCCCATTATTGTTCAAGAAACTGAAAACCTAGTTAAGGTCCAATGGGTAGATTTTCCCTGCAATCTAGACTTGTCTATCTTTCTGTACTAATATAATTATAACAAAAACCAATACTATTTACAGACTGTTTATTTGCATTTCAGACTGCTAAATGAACTGATGGTTTGGTTGAGTGATCTCTGCCTCCTTCAGTTATTTCACATGCAACAGAAATGTTTCATGGAAATATGAATGCCCAGCTAGCTACTTATATGAACAAAACCTGATGACAAATATTAACACGGGTTGTTCCTTCCATAACTGCCACTCCATTTAAACATACATGGTACCCAGGGAAGGTAGCTTCTTAAAAATACATGCCAGGGTACTCTGATCATTCAAAACAGTTCACATTAAAATGATGCAAAATTCCGAATTGCATTTATGTGCGACTGCTCCACTTTAAAAGTGCTTTCCTCAAGTCCCAAGTCTGTTGTTTTACTGGAACAGCATCAACATAGAATAATCAAAAGTATCTGAATGGTATTCCCTATACTGTGGATTATTTTTAGCATTGTCACCCAACACAATTTCATTTTTATTTCCTATTCTAAATTTTGATGGAGATTATGCAGTGAAGAATAACCTTAAGCAACATTGTACTTAGAACAACCCCAGGGGACACTTGCCCACTGCATTTCTTAAAGTTTGACAAACCTTTTCATCTGAATCATTCAGGACATTGTAGAATTGAGAAATTGCTCAAATCTTTGATATTTTCAAAGCTACAGATGATAATAAGTTAATGAAATTTTCAGCCATGGGTATTTTGCCCCTATGCAATATTCCAGCAATGTTAAAAAGGTTTTTCTTTGAACATATTTTGACAGACATTCTAGTTTTTAGTAAAAGTCCGTCTTTAACCTGTGAACTTTTCTGAATTCTTGGACAGTCCCTCAAATTACAACAAAATTTTAAAAATCGCGCACTCACAGACTAAAAGTGCTAACGTTTGACTGGCTCGTATGAAATCACCGATTACTCAAAATTTTAAGTTAAGTCCAACCAGGTGAACATTTAAAAAAAAAAAAAAAAAAAAGAAGGCTGATGAAAGTGGTGCAAATTAGTCAACTGTTAAGAGGTGGACAAGCAGTGTGTGTGTGTGTGGGGTACAAATTTGAGAATCACTGCCCAAGTGATCTTTCAGGTTTTCGGATTTCATGAACAATTCACACCACACTACTTACACAAGTTCAAATCACCACACTACACTGTGTAAGATCTTAAATATCTCCCAAGTTCGTACCAGAAGGGCAAATATCGAAGTATTGGATAGCTGCTTATAACCTACATGATCCTGTACCTTTCAGTAATCTTAGTACAATGATATAACAGAAATAAATGTAGAAAGGCATATTCTGAGTAAACTTATCACCTGCTTTTTTGTGTAGGTGTCATCTGTGATGTAGGCAAATTCTCCCACATCAGGGGGATAGATCTCTTCATATTTTCTGTACAAAAGAAATAAACATTAACTGAGACATTTTCAAAACAAAACAAAATTCAATGAGCGCTCCAAGTTATAAATAAAATGGCCATATTTGTAACTAAAAACGTGTTTTGGGGAGTGAAAATTCTCAACTGGTTCCCCTCTGGTGATCTTCAAAATTGTAATTTGACAACTAGAAAATGACATCAACAATTTCTAATTACAAAATATGTACAATGTTTTATACTAAAAACATTCAGTAGATGCAATTTCATTCACAGCATAATCCCTTTTCAGTTGTGAGACTGCAGTTTCCTACTTCAAGTTGCCATCTTTACATGTGACTAGTCAGGCTTACAGCAAATGACCAGGCTAATACACGACATGTGAAATCATCCTCTGCTAATGGTACAGATCTAGAAATATGCAGACAGAGATATATACAGAAAATTTAGTTCAGAGTAAAATTACCATTAATCTAACTACCACAAACACTGATATAGCTATCATCAGAAGAAAATGAGAGTAATTGCCCTTTATCAATGAATTCAAGGCCAGGCAACATAGAAAAGGTTTAGAAAAATCCAAACAGTGAATTCTAATGGCTGCCCCAAGGTTGAATAAGATGATAATGGTTGACAGTTCTATCATACAGATCAAGGTACACTATTAAAGATGAGTGTTTTTCTATAATTTCTCCCTTAACTGAATTTAAAAAAACTTCATATTTTGACATCCGCTAGCACCAATTCCCTACTTGACTGATTTCTGCTGTCAATCTCAAAGGCAACCAAGTTAATATGGTTTGGTGGCCTACATTTCAAAATTTAGTAGCTAAAAAAAAAAGGCTGCCCTATGCTACTACCAAAGTTTTGTAGGCACTTGGACTGCTGACAACTCCAATTCAAGTCCCAAATCCACATAATCAGATACAATACCTCACCTATATTAGGCAAAAAGAATAATGTGTTTTTTCCGTTTACATGGTACAATTGGGGGGGGGGAGGGAGTCAAAATAAGATATCCTCACACACCTTTCATTTTTTGAAAGTGAACCACAACTGCACAACCTAATTTTAAACCTTCAAGAAAATACCTTATCAGTATTACTCAACATAATGTTGTACGACAGTTAGGTATGCAACTATATAATTACTTTAAAAATTTGCACTCGTCTGATATAATTTGCATCATCCAGCAGGACCAGGGAGGCAAGGGCCCAATGCACCCTACCGCAAGTCACAAGACTGCAATGGTTATCATGCCAAAATTGCAACCAAAAGGGTCAGCCCGGGTCAGCTACCCAAGTGTGTCCTTGGGCAAGGAACTTTCCTCCAAGTTTCTTACCACTAAAAAAACAATTTTTGTCACTGTACCATAAAATACCAAATAAACCAAACCCGATATAATTTGCAGTAAATTTCAAGCTGACCATAATTAGCAAACATTGAGCATCATACTTTCAAGTCTATGCCCAGCAAGTGCTTAAAATTATTGGGATAAATAGTAATCATCTTAATGTGTGATACCTAATAATGTTACACACAAACTAAATGAAATCTAACCTGATCACAACATACAGGAAATCAAGAATTCACTTTTTAAATTTAATTTTAGGTAGAAAACCTTTATAGGATCGGCCAGAAAACTTACGCAGCTAGAAACATGCTGGCTGCTCCAACAAGCTGGAGTTTCCCTCTCAAAACAGACATTTGGGAGAGAAATCTGTCAATGTAGTTGACGGCCAGGAAGAGGGTTTCTCTGTGAAGTTTGTATTCCTCTGCCACCTCTACTAGCCAGTCAATCAGAATGCTCTTCATGGAGCTGGTGATGTCCTGCTGTTTCTTCATGTACCCCGGCTTTGGCCGATTTTTCAACTATAAAATGACATAAAAGACTTGTCAACTAAAGTGCTTTTACAGTATAACTCTCTACACACAAACATAGCTTCAGGAAGAACTGATATCATGCATCCACCCTACATATTACTCTCAAAAATTTTACACTGAAATGACTGATGTATGTCTTTTCCTCACTTTCTGTAAATTCTGACACGACACTCAACATCCTCATCTGTTAAAGACAACACCACAATTCAAATGTCTTGTTTCCTATTAACATCGGCTCAACAAATTTTTTTACTTTATCAGGGCTCGAAATCAAAATCAATGAATTTGCAGATCAATAACCAAAACCACCATCCTCACAAATCCACTGGATCAGTAAAACCTTCTGCTGATCAACATCATCAGTTAATAAGAGGACTTTTGTCAGATATATCTAATTAAACAGGTAATGACATCCCATTATGGGTTCTGGGCATGTTTATTGTATTAATTGAGTACCTGCTAAGACCCTGCAATTGTCGAGGTACAATGAATGCCAATGGCAATAATGACTAAATGTTCTTCCATGTATCAACTAAATATGGGTATCGACTGTCAAAACAGCATGCATGCCGAACTAGTTTGGTACCCAGGACCAATGCACTAATTCCAATATTTACAATATCAAATAATTTAAGGTATTAAGCTAGTGCCAAAACTTTGCCTATCGTTAAAGGTCGTGTGGGTCGACTCAACACAATGCAGAATTATACCAAATAACAGGTCTTATTTTTAGATCTGCATTGATTTAAAACATTCACTACATTGTGAGGTGACAAGTGGAAAAATTTGGAAGTTCTTGCAAGGTGTGCAACTGCCACCAAAACATCCTAAATTAGATGAGGACAATAAATATGACCTAGAGAATAGAGAAAGAAATCATGGGAAATCCAATAAGCATGCCTGAAATATGACCCAGAAAAGGATGTGATATTGTGCACTTTCTCAAGGGAGTATTAGGAGAATTAGAAAAGTGTGTGGAGGAGTGAAAATTTAGGCAGGAACAGCAAAATTATTATGGTGTTCCTGTGAGAAAAAAAATTCAATGTAATTATACAGTAAAACCTGTCTTGAGAGACCGCCCCTTCTGCCAACAAAAAGTGATCTCTCATGACAGGTGGTCTCTCATAACAGGTTTGTACAAAAAGACCAGTTTCCAAGGTCAAAATTCAGCACTGTTTATATTTCATTCTTTATTTATTCTTGTTAAAATTTTGCATGCAATTATCTGAAAAAAAGTTTATACAGCAAAAAAGATATATATCTATCATTAAACATGAATCACATTTATATTTGAAGATCACATATACATGTATTAGCATATGCATTCGTTTCTAATTGACTCTTTGTCTTTTATATCACCCTGAATTTGAGTTTTCCCCCCGACGTTTAAACTGGCTGTCGTTTTGTGAGCGGTCTCACCTTTTTCACTTCTTTCTATTACATTCATTCTTTCCTCCAGTGTTAGAATTTGTCTCTTTTTCTTTGTAGAAACTGCCATTGTTATTAAGGTGCTAGGTGTTAACGTTGTCAGTGATCAATTGTAATAATGACTGTAGCGGTTTTTACAAGGTTTTGGGGAAATAACGAATACATATACAAATTAATGAAAACAAGACATAATTAACTCATCCAGAAACATAATACATTTATTTAGAGACAAAAGTCAAAGGCTTAATTCACTGACGACATAAAGGGATTAACTCTATAAACAAAAGGTGTAACTAGCTGCACTAAGGTAAACAGATGATGGCTTGGTGTGAGGGCTGTAATCACTGTAACATTAAAAAAAAAAAAACACAACCCTTTAACAATGACAATAGAATCCCGAAAAAGACTCTCCCCTACTGGTATTCAAAACAAAGACATTGACTTTGGCGCTAGAATGGCAGTTAGTGACATGTACTTTAGTTTGGTTTACAGTGTGAAACAAAGGACACTACATGCATGACCTGTAAAATTTACTAAACCGGTAGCCAGTCTAATTTTTTTTTTTTAAAAGTTCAGAACAATCTTTACTGCTACAAAGGATTAAATAAATGTCAGTGGTGTTTGTCTCAGTTCTCGTTCCGAGCAGTGTTATTTTAGAACAATCAGCCATTTGCAAATTCGTGGTAAATCCTACAGATCGTACTTTAGTCTCCCAGAAACAGCCGAGGTTATTCCAAATGAACAATCTGCATGTGCTATAGTCTGGTTTACAATCCGTACCATAAAACGCTACATGCATGACCTGTAAAATTTACAAAAGCGGTAGCCAGCCTACAGTCTTTACTTTTTAAGTGGTCGTGGTTACAATATATTAAATAAAGTTCAGTTGTGTTTATCTCTGTTTTTCCGATGTGGTCGTTCATAACAGCGTTGAAATGCATATTGTGCCAAGAAATCGTGGTCGCTGGTAGCGTTCGTCAGGTGGTCGCTCACGACAGCGCGTTTATATGATAAAATCGATCTGCGCATTACGATTGTGGTCGTAAATGACAGGTGATCGCTCAAGACAGGTTTTACTGTACTTTTTATTTTGTCACTGTCAAATGTAAAATAACTACAAATCCTCCATATTCTGATTAAAAAAAACAACAAATGTATGTTGATTTCAATAACTGTGACTCCAGCACTATCCTGGCACTAACAAAGAAATTCCCTTCTATAGCACCATTTCTTTCAATTTAATTTTTTTCCAATTTAAATAACTGCATGCCCCATTTTCCAAATTCTTGTTCAGAATCCAGTTTTTGCCATAAACCATCTGTGCTTACTAAAGATACCTAATCCAAGAAAATTTTAAACAACAAAAATGAGTGCAAGTGAACAATTTTTAATCCACCATCCTTGAAAGCTATAAATATCTCCTTTTAACCATCTCAGTTTACCGCAACAGATGAACTGGAAAAATAATTTATTCAGTCATGTGGTGGAGGATTTGGTAAAAATCAAAAAGATGAATGAATTTAGACAAGAACAAGGATTTTATCAAAGTAAATTTTACATTGAGGGGCAGCTGCCGGGGGCCGCAAATTTTAAAGTAGGAAAATCTGGTTTCTAAAAAAAATCTATTTACTTTGTAAAAAAAGGAAACAAATAAGCAGAAAAAAGTTCTAGTTAAATTTTGACTTTATTTCAAGCTATAAAGGTCTTTAAAGGCTCTGGTTTTAAGGCTTTGTTTTTGGTGGGTGTGGGTTGGCAACTCTGACAGTGCCTAGTAGAGGCAGCAAAATCATAAATCCGTCACTGTATGTAGTGCATGTCCTAAGTGAAATTAATTTTTATACACAGCAACAGGACTCTGACAAGGGGAGGTGATCCAAGATCGTTACATATGATCCTAGTCAACATAAAAAATTCTAAATTTTATCATTTGACAAAACATCATTCATCATGGAGAAGCGTGTTCTTTTTCTCAATTTTTATGCTTTTCTCTCTCTAAAAAAAGAAAATTAGAAAATTAAATGCAGCTTTTGACATACGCAATGTCTGTAACATTTCAAACCTGAATGTTTCTCAAGATAGCAAACATAATTCTCGCTCACATAAACAAAACAAGGTTCTCGGCACTCGTCAAGTTTACATCCAGTCATGTAGGTGGTATTATTGATTTTAAACAAAATATTAATTATTTTTCTAAACGTTAATACCAAAGTAGTTTTACCAAACCAAACTGTTCATTCATGATTAAGTAATCCGCACCTTACAGTCACAAAACTTCCATTTAATGGTACACTTGAACCAGTCTTGAAAGACCACCCCGCCTGCTTCACCCCCACCCCCCTCAAATCAGGTGGTCTCTCATAACAGGTAATAACACTATATAATCATTGAATCTGTGCACTTAGAATCTGGTCTTGCAAGACTGGTGCTCTCCTAGCAGTGGTCCTTCAAGACCGGTTTTACTGGATGTGTAATCAAATTCTCAAAATGAGACCTATAACTGAAAGTCAGTACCAAATACCTTCAAGACCTATACGCCTTGTACTTGAAACAAAAACAAATAAGGCAAGGTAGTAGGCGAGCTTAAAAAGATTATGTGCCATAAAGACACTTGGTAGTGATGATATAAATAGGTTATGGGAAGATTGCATTGGCTACTGGTACATGCTGTTATGACTGCCAGTTACCAGCTAGCAGGAGAAAAACACCATCAATAACAATTCATAACACAGGGTTCATACAGCTCAGGAGAACTAAAATTCAACGACTTTTCAATGATCAGTTTTCAAGGACTACTCTCTGTATTGGTTACCAATTTAAATACTAAAAACAAATAACAAAAATAAAAAAATAAATGTAATGCAATACGAAAGGCAGATGATAAAAAAATCATTTTAACTGGACCAAAATATTAAACACTGCTCTTTGGCTGCTGTACTTTCTTCTCCAGCTGCAACTCCAGTGTTCTCACTTGCTCTTCTTTTTATTAAAATCCTTTTCTTCCGAGTCCTTTGGAGTGAAACATTAGTGTGACTGTCCATTTCTATTCTGCCTTATCTGCCACTTAGTCAGCTGCCTGGAAAAGGTTGCTGATATTTTCATCCAGTCTGAAGTCTTCCTCTTGTCACAGCTGTACTGCTGAGCAATCTTGCTGTCTGGAAACGTTGACCGAAAACACACCATTGTTGCTGCACAAGCTGAAACTATAATGACTGTTTACAACTTTTAAAGTCCATAATGTTTCAGCCTTCAAAACATCTCTGCTTTGCATAAAACCTGCCACCAAAACTGCAATCCCATTGTCAGTCATTGAATTTGTAGAACCAACGGATGAAGTTGAAACAGGCTTTTTTGATTCAGACAACAAAGAATTAGATGACATTTTTACGCTGACCCTATGAATGTGGAGACTGAAATAGAAGGCTCATGTTTTTCATTAGTTCCAAGTGTTTCTTTCCTTTGTCATGGCTACTTAGGGCAGCAATGCCCACTCCTGCAATCTCGATGTTTTTCTTGCACATGATGCAAAGCACTGTTTAGAGGTCACATCTTTTCTTTGCCACTTCATGAAATCTTTGTCTTGCAGCCAACTATCGCTGAATGTGCATTTTCCAATGATTGCTAGTTAAAAAGACTGTTGCAAATTAACCACCCTAGTTTGGCAAGAAAATGTTAATTTAAAGAGTGCATGTGTTAATAACATCATGTGAAAGGGACACTATGCAGTGTCTAATTACTTCCTGTCGATTTTGATGATGGCGGAACGACTAGCAGATGATGGAAAAATCAAACTGTACTTCCAATCCTAGCACAACATAAAATAAACGAGTTGAAAGCAAAATTTTCTATCAAATTTTATTTTGAACCAAAATCTCTCAAATTCATCAATTCTCAATGACCTAGGTGAAAAATCAATGACTTTAAATGCCTTGAAGCGACTTTTAATGACCTTTAATGACAGTGTGGACCCTGCAACTACAAGTGGCAACTGAGTCAACTGGACGATGCAACTGAAATCAGTAGTAATTTTATCAGTTGGACTATGCTTTTTGCAGAAAAAATTTAACTAGAAAGGTGTTCATAGATCATGGAAGCCCAATCGATGGCTAAAAACAGACTTGAACAAAAAAAAAAGGTGTGATAGATGGACATACATATGGAAAACAGCAACAAGTTCTCACATTCCATTACGGGTTTTCCTGCATAGAACACCTGTGGAGAATATCTTTCATCACATGACCTACTGCAAGCAAAGTACACAAACTAGCAAAATCTACCTGATTCCATCATAACTTTTGAGTGTTCTTTCACAATAATTAAGATTGACCTAGCTACATGTGCAGCTTCCATAGTCTGGTTTACAGTATATAAAAAAAAAACATTTTTTGGGGGGAATTTATGATCTCATTATTTATGAAAGGAAAATGAATTGTAGAAGGAAGCCATGGTAGCTCAGTGGTTTGATACCTGCCCAGATTGGCTGCCCCTGCAAGGATTCTGCCAACAGACATCCTGACAAACTATACACATAAATTTAGACGTGGGATCCCTCAAATTGTGAGGGTGCCCATCCTAGCAACTCCCAAAGATGTTGCCTGTAGATCCAAATAAACACAATTGAACATCCCTATAAATGTTCCTAAGGATAACATTGGTTTTCCTCCCAATTAGCAAGGTTCTATAAAAACATTAATCACTCATTAAGAGTTGTCAACACAATTACTTACACAGCACACCTGTATAATATATATGTCATAAAAACACTCTGCAAATATAATTACTTGAGCATGAATGCTAATGGGGTCCGATTTTCGTGATGTTGACAAGTTGTTTTTTAAATGACCAATGTTTAAATAACAAGCCACTTTATTCCCCATTTAACTTCTGAACCCGAGTAGAAAGTGTCAACTAGCTAGTGCATATTTTATAAAATTTTGTTCTGTCAATCATGGCTCAACACAGTCTGAGCAACTTGACCATTATCTGCAGCAAAGCAACTTCTCCACATACTCAGAAAGTGGAAGAAGAAAAAGAAAACAAATTTGACTATGCAAAGCCTAAAAGCAGAGATTTTCAAATGGTTAGATTACTATAATTGGCCAGAAATTGATAATGACCAGGGATTTACAAATCAACTTCCCAGACTCACAGGACAAGCTCAAATTCAACTCAGACAAACTCAAGTTTGCACAGTACTTGCCCACAGGAGAGAGAGAGAGAGAGAGAGAGAGAGAGAGAGACATATCCAAAAAAATTTATTTAACAATTATGGTCTTGGTAAAATACATAAAACACTAGTTCTGTACGAGCTATTATACCAACAAGGGGTCGTGTTCAGTTTGTAATGCTTTATGTGCTGCAAGATTTATGCCCTGCCATCTTGCCACAGTATGTAGATCAGCACCTTTACTTAGTGTTTACATGTACCACATTCTTCTTCAATATAACTGTCCACAATTTCTTTCAGCCATGATCTATAGTACGTCATTTCCATCGTGTAGGCAATGTCAAGGCCAGTCTCGCATTTTCTCGTGCAGACGTGACAATGTGAATATTTACTATTTAAAGTAAGTTTCGACAAATAAGGAATAAATATTTATATTTAACTTGTAAGTTACATTTTAATTGTAATATTTGTACGTAACTGGGATTCGCCAACTTTCATGTCCCAAGATAATTTCAGGCAGTTTTTCAGCTTGCCGACTCTAAACAATTGCCAATCAGCTTGTCAAAGATTGTTTTTATGCATATCGCCGATTTTAAGGTGAGTGTTAACTGTTAATGATATAACTTGTGAGATTTCTTTGACAGGTGTATTTGGAAATAAAAGGCACTCGTCTCTAATGATTAGCCACCAGGAGGATTTCGTTCAAAGAGTAATTGATGTTACAAAAATGTAGCACCCACAAGATACTTACTTCTTGGTAAACAAATGGATAAAAATAAGTGTTCTCAAATTATTCTCAGAAGTCGGGTTGTCAAACAGTTTGGTGCATGTTGCCAATTTCAAGATGACTAGATGATAATTGTTAATGTGAAAGCGGAAGCAGATGCGAGTGGACACAATACACCCCATAAAAAAGCAGAGAGTGAAATCATTGATATTTATGGAATATTTTGGAGATGGACCCATTTTACCTTGTTTATTCTTTACTGGACGGATACTTAAATTTGCATGATCATTTGAACTTAAATGGAAAAGTAGATAAAGAAAAATGTTAAATATTAAAAGATATGTTATTGGTTGTTTACTTTTTCAGTTCAATGTCTTTAACTAAACATCTACCTCTCTCTCTTACGTAAAATTTTAGCTATTTCTAAATCCTTTTCATTTTGACAATTTATGTCTATATACATGTACATGTCTGTTTTTGCTCTTCTAACTATATCTGCATTTTAACTCTTTCTCCTCTTCATATCTATCTACATGTGCCATTTACATATACATTTTGTTATAACTTTAATTATCGGCATATGGTTTGCCAACAAAGATAAAAAGAACAAATTTAAAAATAAATATGTGATTTCCTTAAAATATCCCATATTTTATTGTATCTTATTTTTTCACTCGTGTTGGGATATTATGTTTGGGGCAAGCTCAAATGTCCCAAAGGCAAGTTCAATTTTCCAGTCAGCTTGACCTGGACAAGCTAACTTTTATAAAAATTTTAAATCCCTGATGACTATGAAGTTCTGCAAAGTTTGCAATGCTTCAAAAAAATTGAATGCCTTTGCCAAAAATGTTTCAGTATTTTAATTTAAAAATCTTGGAGCATTTCAGTACACAAAAACATCCTCAAAACAAGATTTGCAGCTTTTACTTTTTAAAATACAATTTTGTTGTGGTTTACGTGTCGGCTAATGCATGTCCAAGATGATTATAAAACTAATGAAAACTGCTTTAAAACCACCCATTCAATCTTTTCCTTTTGCAAGGGCTGTCGGTCATTGGAGAAAAGAAAATGCCTAGAAAACTGCAGCAGCTATGTAGTAAATATTATTTGCTCCTGGAAGGTGCATGACTACATGATAATTACTTGTCAATTATTTGAAACTTTGTTCTGACATATCCAAGTGTTTTGGCATTATTCATATGTAAAGTGGTTATATACAATGATCTGCATGTACGCATGCCAACCAAAGTATATCATGCACTTGGCAATTAAATTTGTTATGAAATATTTTAAGACGATTGTGCATTTTGAATAAAGAATAAATAATGCACTGTACATCACATTGTTCTTTTCATAGTAAAAAGGAACGATGCTCTCTCCTTCCCATCACACCCTCATGATCAGCCCAAGATTAAATATCTCGACTTCCATAAATCTTTACTCCTCTCCCTTCACTGCAGTCAAAACTTAAAATTAATTATTTACTAATCTCTAAGATCTTTACCTCTTTCTACCACTCCCTGGATATCACAAATACAACAGTGTACCAAGATGTTTGCACTAAAGAAATTTAAAATGGTAATCACACTGAACATTTGGGGACTTCCAAAAATGATACCAAGGAAGTCATGGACTGAAATTCCACCGTCTGCATCAGAATTTTCCTATCCTACACAGATGTATACAAAGGATTCTATTACAGTCCTTCCCATTTATGTCAACATCCTCTAGCCTGAGGCAATATTGTCAACATAAGTGGATGTCGAGATAAGGGGGGGGGGGGACTGAAAACAGCAAATTTCTCTTTGACCCGCGCATACAAGTTAAATTAGTCTCCAAGGGGTGACCTGTCGTCAGTCAGTAGGATTTACAATCTTGAGAAAATAAACAATGGAAATTGTGAGTAAACGAAGACAAAATCAGTGTAAAATACACTTGTATATTGACAACTTACATTTTTTTTTTAACCTTTGTGTAATAAAATTCATAACGCATTAAGTTCATGTATATGAAAAAATCCATGAATACGAATAGCATATTAGATCACATGTATTGGTCACACCCTGTTAGAAAACATGTGCATAAAAAAAATGGCAGTCCTCATTTGATCTATATCCCATAGTCAACCAACATGTGCGACTAAACAATTCACTTCAATATTCATTTTTGCCAGTAGCACGTGGCTGTATATTTGTTTATTTACATGCTACATGTACTTAAAGTGGCCTAGATTTTGGTCATCCTAAGGCAACAAATGTAATCATCTTACTGAGGTTACCAAGTGGATGAGGCTATTCATAAGGAAATGAAAACCTCCCAACAAGTTATGAATTGTCTCTGATTATGAAACATTCAATGACATCATTTTTTTTTAAAAAGGCCTAATTAAGCACAAGTAGAATTCACAATTTAGGCTGCCGTTGGTAGCCATTGTAATTATAAATAAAGTTACTTTTCTTCCTGCAGAAAAGAAAACTTTCACGGCACAATAAATGTGTTTCAATTACTGATCACTTTGGAATCACTTTGGAAAATGCAACAATTGATCAGATTCCATTGCTTTCATTCAAGTTTGATGACGACTTCCTTTGATAAAGGGTGCATTGTTTTTATTAAAGATTGCAGCCGGCTTTGACGAAGGGTGCATGCATTAAGTTGCAGTGAAAGGCCAACTTTGGAGGACAAAACAAATGCCTGTTTGTTAATCTGATGGCAACATCAAATAATTGTAGAACAAAGTATGGTTGTAACTGGCAGCTTGTCTATATAAATGAGCAGAAAACAAAGGATTTGTTTAAGCTGCGACCTAGGGCTTCTGTTGACATATCATTTATTTTTTATCTCTACGTCGATATAAGCGTGACAAATTGGTAGTAACAATAGACCAGGACTTTGCTTGTTTGTTGACTTAGGTGGTTTGTCAACACAAGTGATGTTGATACAAGTGGGTAGGACTGTAATATGCACCTACCACTGTTGTGAGAGGTCAGAAAAATACAACATTCAATTAAAATAATGACGATGCCAATCTTTATGTATTCCTCATGCATGCGTCCGAGATCTAGATTTATAATTCTTGCTTTACTTGTTTCTATCTGGTTGTCTTTGTCTCTCACCATTCTGACGTCAATATTTTTAAATGCACTTTCATGGCACTGTAATGCACAATATAGCCTAATGTTTTCATTTAAAGCAAGCTCATAATGCGACAGGAATACAGATGAGCTTTTTTTATATTTTGATTCTCTCCTTCAACAATGAATGTGTGAGAGATTATATAATAAGAGGTTGGCACAGAGATAAGGAAATCAAATTGCATCACTTTCCATCTGCTAAGCAGAATCTTGCAAAATAATGTAACCCATCAATTGCAGGTTTCCTTATCTTGGTGCCAAATGCAATATAGAATATGTTGGTCTTGCCATCACATAATGGAGACCAAACAAAGCTTTATTAAACAAGCCACTTCAAACAGTTTTGTGACCTGCACCAGGATGTTGAGAATACTACCTCTGCTGTCCTTAGGTAAGTGTAGATGTCATCAGCGTATTCAGGTACTGTCAGAATAATGGCCTCTCTGTCTCTTGGCTTCTCCACTTCCACCGACGTGTCCAACACCATTGGCGATTCAGCCTCTACAATAGAATAAAATGTTAATCACAACATTGGCTTTGCCTAAAGACAATATTTTGATAGAGAAACTAACACTTGGTATTGATACATAAATAATAATAATAATGAAAGGACAGAACATGCAAAAGAAGGATTAAAGCTGGCTTGCTGTGCTGAAACACGGGCCAGGTATTTGATTCATAAAAGCTCATTTGTGTACACAGTATACTCCATATTTTTTTTAAACTATTGTAACCACTAAACATATTCACTACATATATGTGACTAAGACCACCCATATTCATAATGTGACGGGATAACAAATTTCAATCTAAGGTGATACAATTTGTGCCATGGATGAGACGTTTCAAAAACCACTCAAGAAACTTAGTCCCCCAAGTTTTGATTTTCCTGTCTACATCAGGGGTACAGTTTATTTAACTATAAAAAAAAAGACAACTAAAAATCATTGTTCAGCTTGTAGACTTTGATGGAAATAGCTCAATTTTTGTAACAAAAACAAAGACTGCTTTCCATGCATCGCACTGATAATCAAGTCAAATTGTAATCATAAAATGTTTACATGAAATTATCATAAAAATACCCATGTCATCTATTGCAACTTCCTAATAGTCTGCATTTGTTTAGCATTTTGAACAAGTCATATGATTATAGATAAAGTGCACATGGTTTGTTGTATGCCAGAGCACAAGAAAGTTTTAGCCCACGGGCAAAGACAAAGGTTCAAAGTAATTTCCTAGTACTCCAGCAAATGTTTCCATACAGCAAAACATGTACTAAAATTATTCTTATAAGGTACATAAATTGTATACAAATACATACAAAATGTTCTTATCATAAAGTCTAAATGA
This sequence comes from Margaritifera margaritifera, assembly GCA_029931535.1. NCBI lineage: Eukaryota > Metazoa > Mollusca > Bivalvia > Unionida > Margaritiferidae > Margaritifera > Margaritifera margaritifera. The sequence continues at coordinate 1,562,423 of JAQPZY010001271.1, read as the reverse complement.
TAGAATATGCAATAAATTCAACATTAAAAAAAAGACAAGCTACATAAATCATACACAAAATGGAGATTTTAGATGAAAAAAAAGTATTTGCATATCATGCGAATCTCGCATGTTTTAGTATATTAGACGTCAAAAAATGCACCAGGTAAAACCACCCAGAACCAAATTAAATCGTGTAAAAGGGTAAGTACTTGGTTACTTAGCTCAAGTTCAACTGAAAACAAGCATACAAATTGGGGGGAAAAAAGCTAGTGGTCATCTTAATAAGCAATGAATATAAATTTCTGAAATGAGCCATTTTCTTACTAGTAAAAGTTACAGGACAGGCTTCCATGGAAAATCTGTGTAATCACTAACTTGAAATGCATCTCTATCAATTCTGAAACCTTTTGTTTTTCTACACAATATGAATACATTTTGATTTTGGATGATTATGTTTTAAATGCGGTTCATTTTATTGGTTGCATTTTGACAGGTCTAGTATTTTTCTCACTCGCTACAAACCATACTTTGCAGTTTCCTAAATATGGATCAACATTTCATTAAGGTATTCCAAGAGTGGCAAAGGAAGCACCTGCGACTAAAGTGTATGTTAATGTTGTCATGTAGACGCATTTACTCAAATTAAATATGGTTTTTCTCAAATTTAATACTAATATAGTTAAACCAAAGTCTATTCAATCCTGATTACTGAATGCTCTGCATCTTAACTGTCATCAAGAAAAACAGACGAAAATTGTTGATCGCTACGGACCTTTACAATGATGGCCAGGTACCAAACTGTGAGAAGAAAATATCACGTCAAGTCTAATCATCACAATATTGGGTAGAACACTTTTTTTCAACATGCGTAGCTTTCCTTGTGACATCACAGTGCATGACATTCAATCTGGTTTGTACTAGATCACACCCTAGGTTGACCTCCAAAAATGTCCATGTACTTTAACACAGATTTTTGCCGCAGTGTTTCTTGGGGCACGTAAATAATGACCTCCCAAAGGAATATGTATGAGGATCCAAATAAAGTGAATAATCTCCATTTAAAGATATGTGTAATAAAATTCTAAAAAAACGGCACCCATTACTGAAAAAGTCTGTACTGAATGCATACATAACCTGTACGACTTTTACTATAACTGATATCAGTTCATAATTGACCCAATCTGTCCTAAGGGTAAGAGAGTCATCTAAACCAAGTTTAAAACTGGTAAAATTCTCTTTAATGATTGAGGAAAAGTAATGGTATATCTTAGTATACACTAGTCATATAAAAAAAATAAGACTTTGAAGGACCAAGCATGCCATAAAAAATGCACGAGTATAACATGTGGTGACATTGTTGAGGACTGTCATTCTTATTAGATTTTTTCATATTATGCATTCAAAAGATTTTAGCATTATACCTATACTTTCTAAGCATTCTATTGATGTCTCGGGACTTTCCGGCAAGACTGATGAGAGGGGAACACGACTGGGCAAAGCCACAGCTTGCTTGAGTGTTACAACATCTTTCAATGTCGATATTGGCACTCGTGCTGCTGGTTTCAGCTCATGCACTGTTGGCTCATCATCAACAAAGATGGCGAAAGACTGCTTTTCTTCTGGTAAACCATACGTCTTTTGTTTTGCAAAGGCATTTTCATCTTGCGGACCCGCTTGTTCATTACTCTGAAAATAAAGAACTACTTTTACAAGAAAATAAATGAAGTTGCATTAAATAATGAATAGACATTTTTAACTCCATTACAGAGCCTGGTATTTCACTTAAACCAGCCGAACAGTGCAAATTATATAATGGAAAGATGACAATGCTAGTTCAAAATCAGTCCAAGCCTTGAAGTTTAAATGGCCGAATGGACGGGGCAATTATCCTTACCTTCACTGCTCGAAATGGCTGAACCCGGACTTGGTTAGTTATCGTCCCCAAAACAGTTCTTTTTGTTGCGCCTTGGAAATTTGCTCTTGTATTTTTTACACGCCTAGGACCCTGGTTTTCCGCGTCGAGGTCTGTGAATACTAAGTTGGACATCTTGATATTTTTCGCTGACACAGGATACCAGACACAGCTGTTCTAACAAAAAACAAAGCAAAACTACAAAACAATGCACTCAGGTTCTAGTGCAACTACTTGTGTTAGTGCATAGTCAGTTTATCTCTCTTTTCGGCCTGTATATCTCTAAATATTCTCTCTAGACAAGCCTCTCTCAAATAATTATTTTTCAAATCTAGCCTACTGAACAAAGTCAGTAGAGGTGAACCCGTTGAATCCCCCGCGAGCGTTGAATTATCCAATGAAATTGGATGTTTGGTTGGTCACATGATAAACAACATGTCGCTATAACGAGGCTATTCATACATGAACAACTAAACATCATCGATTGTGTCAGATTAATTAAATTAATTAGGTTAATAATTAATTTATATCGAAACATTTTTGTGCGAATTTTAATCTTTTTCATAATAAAATGACTGATTAAATCAAGCGAGATTATATTTACACCGTCTACTACTGGTCAGAGTTTTTGTGTTTTAACAGCCTACGTGCATGAATAAATCCATTCGCAAATAAATAAATAAATACAGTTTTGGGTGATATGTGTCTTTAAATCGCCTTTGTTATAGTTTACAATCATCCACATAAAGAAAATTATTTTTAAATTACTATTTTACATTGAATAATTTTAAAATACTATTTTATACTTGACCTATTCGTACATAAATAAACGAATGAATAAAAGGATCTTTCTGACCATCAACTCTTTATGTAGTTGTTTATTTTATTTTGAGTGATTTGATGCATTGGTACACAGTGCTGCATTCATTGTTTCTAAATCCCCTTTATGTGTGTATTACCTCCCAGGAAGGAACATGCACCACATCTTTATTTTTAATATATTTATTATTATTATTATTATTATTATTATTATTATTATTATTATTATTATTATTATTATTATTATTATTATTATTAAAAACTTCTTCACAGATTTCGGTTCATTTAACAGATTTTAGATTTAACATTCTAATTTTCACAATATGATTTTTCAGAAGTGAATTTTACGAGAAAATGTATACATCATTAAAAATTTTACCAGTTATATATAAATATATATATATATATATATATATATATATATATATATATATATATATATATATATATATATATATATATATATATATATATTAATCTTCAAACGAAGGGAATCACACTGGGACGATATTTAAAAGAGTATAAAGGAAAAACAAACTTTGAAAATAAATATCCGCACGTTATTTGAAAGAGATACAACTTTACACACCCACTAGTTTCTTTTCTGAACCACGTGTGCTTGTTTCACTAGCAAGCCTGTTCACCGATTTTATCTTGACTACAGTGAATCTCGTTTCTTCTTCTTCTTCTTCTTCTTCTTCTCTCTCTCTCTCTCTCTCTCTCTCTCTCTCTCTCTCTCTCTCTCTCTCTCTCTCTCTCTCTCTCTCTCTCTCTCTCTCTCTCTCTCTCTCTCTCTTTTAACAACAAATATTACATATATACTTTTCTAAGTCTACTTTACTTTTGTTTCTCTACAGTGACTAGATAATTTGTTTCATTTCGAGCGATGATAACAACCTCGATTCTTATCACATATTGTTTGCAGGTGAGATTGTGATAAACATATAAATGCCAGGCAGCTCGTTGTATGTTATTCTATTGACTATGCTGAACGCATTCCCAAAATTTACGCCCTTAGGGATCATTGTGATACTTAAAGAGTTTCTCACGTAAAAATTACCGAAAGACATATTTATGCCTGAAAACAATTAAAAGCGCCTTTCCTAAACAGATCTCAACAGACCTTTCCTAAAGAGACCTCGGCAGACTGTATGGGATATTGGATGCTCTATAAAATGTTATTCCATTAAGCAAGTCATCAAATAGTAATCTCTGACTACAGGAACAGTACTTGTAGTGTCATCACTTCGTTCATGGACTTGAATAATGATCATAATAGACAAAGTTTACGTGGACTTGAATAATGATCATAATAGGTCAAGTTTTCATGGACTTGAATAATGATCATAATAGACAAAGTTTACATGGACTTGAATAATGATCATAATAGATCAAGTTTGCATGGACTTGAAAAATGATCATAATAGACAAAGTTTACATGGACTTGAATAATGAGCATAATCGATCAAGATTACATGGACTTGAATAATGATCATAATAGACCAAGTTTACATGGACTTGAATAATGAGCATAGATCGAGTTTACATGGACTTGAATAATGATCATAATAGACAAAGTTTACATGGACTTGAATAATGATCATAATAGACCAAGTTTACATGGACTTGAATAATGATCATAACAGATCAAGTTTACATGGACTTGAATAATGATCATAATAGACCGAATTTATTTTCGAAAAATAATACTCTTGAGATACGAAAAGATATGACAAATTTAACAACAAACATATTTTGTTTACAAGATTTATTTTATGGATTGTTTCTTATCATATAAGATGCGTGCATCACTTATACCTGTGATTACTTAAAAGTACCGGACTGTGAGATTTCACAAAATATTGCGTAATATTTTAATAAATCCTGAAAGATTTTATTTTTTTCATCAAGGTTGTCCATTGATGACAAATGTTTACAAATTGTCATGGCGTTCCCTTTTACTATGAGTTAATACGTTGCAAATTGTATAGAATATGCACATATTTATAATTGAAATTACTTTTATATACATTTCATCTACAGGTTTGTTCAAACATTCAATTTATTAAGAAAAGCGAGGTATGGCCTTAGTTTCTAAATATGACCAAGAAAAATCTTAGCATCAGAAAGGTATGGTTCTGTGTGAAATGGAACTCGTGGAGTTGAGACTGTGAGATGGTTCTAAATTCCATGAGATTTTTCCTCCCAGTGTTCGATATCTCAGGCATAATTACTATGTTATTGACCGAAAACAGCAGTGTCTTTTCCCCTAAATATATATACACAAACAGACAGGCATACACACAAACAGACAGACAGAGAGAGAAATAAATAGATAGATAAACAAGTGTGTAGAATTTGTGGGACATTTAATTGGCATCAATAATAAATACTTTTGCTACCAGTAAAACACTTTAGGCATTTCTCAGTTATCAATCTAACATTTGTTATATTGTTAACTGTTTTTGAATTCTGTGTGACACATCACTGATTACAAATTGTCAATTGCCAGTATGAAGATATCAAAATTAATCATGTTGCTCGAAGTTTTATTTTCATGCCATGAATTCTGTTGCATTACAAAAATTATTTCATTATCAGGCCTATCCGGTTTTACTGACAATTATTCTGCTTAAGTTTTTTGAGTAGATATTATCTGGAAATTCTAGCGAGTATTTTTTTTTTTTTTTTTTTTTTGAGGGGGGAGGGCACCCACTCTTGCAAAGGAGACACAACACTAAAATAATGAAAAAATCCAAACTGTCTAGCTAGAATAATGCTTATAACCAACCCAATACCGCTTTAGCCAACCGTACGACAAGGGACCAGTCTGTTTAAAACACTGAAAGAGAAATAAGTCAAAATGATGATTTATTCTCAAATGATCTTGAATATTCATATTGCATCAGAGAGATAGAATCATATCAGCAGTCAGGTTACCAAGAAATTTTTTTTAAAAAACTGTATTCGAGGCACGTTAATCCAATTTGTGGCCATTTTTTCGATTTTATTTAGTCATATTTTGTAAAATTTGCATCAAAAACATTTTAAATCGATTTTCATCCAAAATTTTCCTTTTTTTAAGCCTCTTTATTTAAAAAAAAGATTTGTTGTAAATTTATAAAAATATTACACCAAAACGCGTTTTTTAATTGATTTTCATCCATTTTGTTTTTAACTTTGTCCTAAGTTGTATGGATATTAGGCAATATTTTGGTAAAACCTTTGTGCGAGTCCGTTTAACCAGTTTAAACCGGTTAACTACCGGTACTTTAACCCAGTTTTCAAACTAAAATGTGACCATCCACAAGGAACTTAAATCAGGCCATCCCACCCCTTTTATGTCAAGCTACTTTTTTTCTTTATTAAGTCCAGGTGTCAGACCACTGACCTTTACCACCTAACCTCTGGTCTTAGTATGAGGCCACTGGTCTTTTTAAATTTGTACGACTTCTCTGGACCCAGGCCACCGACCATATATATTTTTTTCAATAACAGGGCCATCCCACTCACAAATATAGAATTAAACAAATGAACGCCTATCACCAAATTTTATATAAATAAATAATAGAATCAAGATTTAATAATAATAATAATTTGTATTTAAAAAGCAAGTACCACACCTCATCCTTGTCCTTCAACAACTTTTAGTGCACCAGCAGATCAAGGAATAACAGAGCTATTTAACGAGATAAATATATATTAAAGAGATAAATATATATTATAGAGATAAATATATATTATAGAGATAAATATATATTAAAGAGATAAATATATATTATAGAGATAAATATATATTAAAGAGATAAATATATATTACTGAGATAAATATATATTATAGAGATAAATATATATTATAGAGATAAATATATATTATAGAGAAGACGCCAATTTTACCATCAAGCCTTTAGATATTTTCAAAAATACTTTTGTAAATTTGATGATGATGATACTTTGAAGAGATATAAAGTAACGTGTGATATAAAAAATTCGGCAAAATCAATTAAACTGGTCAGTATGGTGTGCAGGATGCGGATTAAGTTATAGGAATTTATATATTGACGACGCGTCTTACATCAATATTAAGTTCATGTCTGAATGTTTATCATATAATAAAGCTTTTAATCCAACAGACAACCATACAGATCTACAGAAATTTAATTTAATTTCTATTTGTTTGATATTCCACATAATTATGATAGGAAATATCTAAGAAAGAAAAGTTAGCCGCTGTTTCTACTAAATCTAACAGTCTATTAAAACATGTTGGTATGAATACAGTTGAGTAGATACACTTGTAAAAAAAAAAGGGGGGGGTGTGTGATCTGTGGTAGAATAGAGGATGGTTTGCACAGCCCGATTATGCGTTTTACAGCACTCAATTAATATAAGAAGAAGAAACAGGTTGGATATACTTCTTTCAACGATTTAGCACCTGACTCACACAAAAAGGAATAGTGCTTCTAAATTAGAGTATTAAATCATATGTGGGATCTGTTTTAGGTGGTCAAGTACAAAATAGAGAATCTATTAAGGAGTCTAAATATATTGTTCAAAACACAGCAAATTTTGTTAAAATACTTATTTTTAGATTAACAAGGTTTTGGCACAATGAAAACGTCACAACAAGATTTCAACAATATGTTTCAGGTTCAAAAGTTAGGCTAACTATGCAGTTGGTGGGGATAGTGTATTTTTCATGCAAAGTGATATGGACATTATAGAAGTTTATAATAATGTAACAAGCACAGGGGTTCCTCTACCGAGCGAATCAAACACCTGCGTGAGGTTAGGCTGGAAGTCCCTTGTTTTCCCCTATTTCCATGGACTTCCCGAACACATTCGTTGTCAATTGGAAAGTTCTCGTAACGCGCCAAGACAAGAAAAAAATTTTCTCTAATCAATAAATAAATTACCACGCTTTGCAACTGTACTTTCGCCAGCTGCTACAATGAAAGGCATCTCCAAACAAAGGGATGACCTCTTCCCAATTATTCCATGGCACAAAACAGTAGTTCTTGTCGCGAATATCTCCCGAAAGGCACAATCAATCAACACCTCAGAATTAAAATAGGAACTACTTGGCTAAATACTCGGGCTGGGAAATATTTTCCCAACACCGACTTCCCATAATCAAACAACTAATCACTAAAATCTAACGAACCTATAAATGGAGACGTAAATACAAATGGAACATACCCAAATTTATTACCATATATATTTTACTAAAGTCATCGGATTTTTGTTTAAACTAGGAGTATATCTTGATGTAAATACCGACGTGGTAAGAACACAAGTTTATAAACCGCCAGTAATAATTCGTCAACAGACAGACAACAAAGAAATAGATGATCATCCTAATTAGAATTATACAGATAATCTTACAGTACCTAATAAGACTGATACAGACAAGTCTACACTAACTACCTAATGTTATGGATTATGAAACAAATAAACAAACATTGATTACTATGCCTATGCTTGCTGCAGCTGGCGCAATTTACTTTGTGAAATAGCTAGTTATTATATTAGTTAATAGATTAATCTCTAATTCAGTTTGTTACTAAAAATAAACCTTTATGAACAATTCAAAAGAACAAGCCAATTAATTAAAGAATTAACAAAATGACATTATCGGCTATTACAAAAATCTTTTTTTTTCTTTTTCTGGCTGATGTTAAAATCCAGATTAATACATTCCCAATGATGTTAAAATCCAGATTAATACATTCCCAATGATACCAGACAATGCTTTTTAAAGTTAAGTTTAAAAAAAATTCTGCAATATTTTTCAAAACGTTTTTGAATTTATCAATAAATACTTTATCAATGTTGTCCAGGAGTGTTCTGTGTAAGCAACTCGGCCCTGGACTTATCTGCCGGGACAGGCCCGGGGTTTTGCTCAGACCAGTAAAACACCGGTAAAAACGGATTTTTTTGACGGCCCACCGGCCCACCGATGCGGCGGTCTGCCGGGACAGGCCCGGGGTTTTGCTCACACCAGTAAAACACCGGTAAAAACGGATTTTTTTGACGGCCCACCGGCCCACCGATGCGGCGGTCTGCCGGGACAGGCCCGGGGTTTTGCTCACACCAGTAAAACACAGGTAAAAACGGATTTTTTTTGCGACGGCCCACTAGGATTTGTCCCGGTATGCCCAATGGGCAGTACACCACTGATGTTGTCCCTACCTCCACCGCCACCACCACCTCCATCGCCATCACCAGTACTTCCGCTGCTTATTTGTCAATCCTTTTTAAACATTTGCTATGGTTCGGTCAACAGTTGTTGCTACAACACCAATAGCTGTATAACAGCAGCAACTTTTACTCCTTTTCTTCAAATAGCCATTTTATCTTCTCACTTAATGGTAACGTTTCTTTCATTTTTGACTCTATGTTCTTCATATTTTATTTGAAGTTATTTTCTATTTCTGTTAAACAACAAACTATTTGTGCTGTTCTGTTTTCATAGCTTTGCAATAAATCAATTCGTTTAGCTTCTTTTCAGCTGCATTTTGTTCTTCAGCAATATATTTTTGTCCTTGATTATTTTCTGTATTGTCGTCAAGCAAGTCAAGATCTGTTTTCATTTGATAATATGTTTGAATTTGCAACATCAACAGCAGTTGCATATCCTTTTATTCTCTTTTGTCTTGATCAGTAAATAATCTATGATCATTTCCTTTTCTGTTCATGGTTCTTTCTAGCTCATATTTGAGTGTTTCAATCCGATCTTTCAAAACAATTTTTCTCCTATTTAAATTCTCTTGCATTTCCGCTTTAAAAAAATCTAAAGATTCTGACAAATTTGTTTCAGCAACGGTATTTTTTATTTTTTGCCTGATTGTGTTATCTTTCATTGTGGAATCTCTATTGCTGGAATATCTTCTGCCTTAGTCCATTTTTTTTTTTTTTTTTTTACAACCTATTCTATCCGAAAACCTACTTCGGCCTTTAATAACTCTATAGTTAATGATAACATTCTCTTGGTTTACCAATCTTAAAAAGATGAACATCAGGTGTACCAAGTTCTTGGTAATACAATGTTTTGTTTATAATTTCAACATTAATTTTATATAAGGTATACTCTTCTTAACTTAACTGAAACATGGGGTATGATATCTTCTTTGTGTACTTGATCAATAATCTTATGCTGAACTGTTGTAGTAGGACCAGTAGCAATATCGTGAGTAGGATCCCAAGTAGTAGTGTCACAACTATGACCAGGAGTAGGATCCCGAGTAGTAGTGTCACAACTACGACCAGGAGTAGGATCCCGAGTAGTAGTGTCACGACTACGACAAAGAGTAGGACCATCATCAGGAATATCATCAAGTTTAGGCAGGGCCGTCGTAAGGGGCGGGCGATACGGGCGACCGCCCGGGGTGCCAAGTCCGGGGGCGCCGTTTCGCGGAGTTTGCGGTATTTTTTTCCAAAAAAAAGGGGGGGGGGGCGCCAAAAGCCGACGCTCGCCCGGGGCGCCGTATCGTCCAGCGGAAACTTGTGACTGCCCTGGGTTTAGGCTTAGGTTCCTAATGAGGGTTCTTCAATCATGTAACGAAAACCACGTGCCGGCATTTTACACTATTTAAAGGTATGAAAAACAGCTTGAAACAGGATTACATTTTATAGAATCTAAACAAGATATAACGAGACGCGACGTCAGGATTGAGGTTTAAAGCCGTGAAGACTGCTTCGCGTGTGAAAAAAATAACAGAGGGTTACTAGCAGAAATTAAAAATTGGTGTAGTAAATGAAACATAAAATGAAATAACTGGCAAACACTTAACCGATAAGGAGTTGAATAAAATGAATTTAAAACAAATCAAGAAAGCGTGAGAAAGTTGATCTCTATATTTAAGATATTTGTAACTTGAAAATAATTTCAGGGTAGCTTGAAAATAACTTAAAGGTAACTTGAAAATAACCTGAAGGTAACTTGAAAAAAACAAAAACAAACTTGAAGGTAACTTGAAAATCACTTCAAAGTAACTTTAAAATAATTTGACAATAAATTGAAGGTAACTTGAATAAATGCTTAGGAAAACTTTAATTTACTTATAAAATAAATGGAAGGAAGCGAACAAGTTCTCGAAAGTAAAACTGAAGAGAATATAAAGGTTCATAAATCATTAGAGAAGGTAACTTCACAAAAGATTTTTAAAAATCCTTGTAGAGTTGTACTTGGAAAACATAAAAAAATAAAGAAAGCAGAAAAAATAAAAAATATTATGTCTACTGACAGCATAGAGTCAGGACTGCAATTCACTATGACTGCTTCTCATGATTTAATGGACGCTGAAACATTTATTAACACTGAAACAATGTTTTCACTAAAATATAAAACATTTAGTAACACTCAAACAATGTTTTCACTTAAATATAAAACATATCGGTGCATCCTTGTCGATTCCGATGTAGGACTTCAATATATTTCAGAAGAATATGACACATCTTATTTTCATTATGTTGCAAATTTAATTTTTGTAAATATAATCTAATAAAACGCATAATACGATATAAATGTGTACACTGGGGGTGAGAAACCATGTAACTTATAAAATGTTTCGTATAATAAATATAAACCTTGTTCGTCAAAGAAACGATATAAACATTTTACTTCGACAACTTCGAGCTGTAATTTCTTTCTGGCTGATGTTAAAAGCCAGCTTATTACATTGCCAATGATACAAGACAATGCTGCTGCTTTTTAAAGCAATTAATCATTATATATTTTTTCCCAGATACCCTCTTGTCAAAGAAGTCCGTATTTGCTTCGATCGTCATAAAATTCAGCCTATGATATAAAAATACATCCTTCCAAAAATAAAGTTTTATATTTATTTGGATAATGTGTTATATGATAACTCATATTTGTAGAGAAAATAATCAATAATATTGTGCCATCCACAATGATTAATCAATAGACGCTTTGCCCATGCTACGTTTTTAGGGATTTTATAAAATGTTTGATATGCAGTCTTCCCTTAATCTAACTTATTAATAATTGTTATTCTACTTATTTTATCAAGACAATTATTGCACTTAGTTTATAATATATATTGTTCAATTCCGTTTACGCTTACTATTGGATTTGTCAATATTAAGAATCAATGTTTAAATTTATATAAATCCATTGACTTTAGATCAAAGTTTTTCCCATATAGTGTTCAGTTTTTCCATTCCATTTCCCTAGAAGTTTATGTATATCTTGGATCTTCTTTTAAAATTTAATATCCACAACGTCTTCCATATTCGTAGATAACCCAACTCATAATAAAGAGGATTTTGAAATCCAAGCAAAGCTTAAATTTGCACCCATCTCTGTTGAGAATTCATCAGCAGTTTATTTTTATATCCATTTATGCATATGCCTTTAAAATCATTATTGTTCCCAACAATAGTTCCTAAAGGGTTCTGCTACTAATAAAAACAAACGAAGAGACGTTATGGTACGTTCTTTTGGGAATTTTATCTGTTTTATAAGTTAGGGTGAGTTCAGCAATATTAAATTACAGGCACCTTAGGATAGGATAGTCAACTCATTTGGATTGAACTGTAGGAGATGGTTAATGTATTGTGCTTAGATCAGGTAAAATTAAAACATATAATGCATCATACGTAACGCTGTCAATAAAAATAACGTGTGAAAAACAGACAACAGCCTGAATCTAGATATTGCCATTTACATATATTTTAGATTAAATCAAAGTCTGAGTTCGGCCAGTAAACTACAGGCATAACGGAATGGATCCATAGTTAATAAATAGATTTATAATTATTAATACATCAGTAAAACTTATATGATTTGTTTATTTTTTAACCGTATTTATCTTTCACGAAATGAAACATGAACATTTTTATTAATGACCAATCAAATCGCCGCTTTGAATTGCGTCACCTTCTGACCTCCGCTTTTGTTCTGTTTGATCTATAATAATGTTAAAGATATGTGTACTAACTCATCTGTGTGTGAAACATACGCAAAATTAACTTATTCTTTCATGTAGACTGTTGGCGTCAGGCAAGTGGCTGTAATGAGTCTAAACTGTTTAAAATTTTTATAAATGATCTATATCTCAGTAACAGATTATGTGTCACTCAGTAAGCGTTAGATAGATTGTCTGATGTATGTAGATGATGATATATTAATGTCAACCACAGCGGAAGGCTTACAGACGAAACCTGATATATTACATACATTTTGAAATAAATGATTGTTATCCATTAATATTGATAAAATCAGAATAGTAATTTTCAGTAAGGTAGGAAAATTATTGAATAATCATCACTTTTCGATATCTAATAAAAATATTAAATGTACTATGTTATATACTTATTTATGTGTCACTTTCTCTGCTTCTATTTCTTTCACCACGGCTAAGAAACAACTCTGTGCAAAACGGGTTAAAGTAGCACACAAAGAATCGCTTACTCAATTTAGTATTCATGCAAGTTTACGTATATTTACAATGTCCATTTTATCCTAGTTTAAGGGAGGCATTGTCCAATGTTGCAAACAATGATTGTAAGAATTTCCATGATCTGGCAGAAAAAAAATGTAATAATAATTTGTTTGATAACATCAGAGGATAGTAATACACATATTAATCTCAGTAGTTTTTTTTTTATTATTGCTGCCTTTTAAAATATATTACTATTTGTTAAACTGCAACACCCTGAAATAAAATATTTAGATATAAATGTATACAATATATTTGATTTCCTCTTCCAAATCGACCAATGTCCATCAGGCATTCGTTGCATTCAGGACTTTCATCACCTGACTGTATCCTTAATACGGTAATAAAGTAATTGTATTTAGCACGCTCTCCCAAAAATAGCATGTATTTAATGTCGTACTCGCCATTGCCAACGGTATGTTTCCACAATGTAAACGTTTGGGCCAACGGAGGATAGTATGGTTTGACATTTGTAAGGTGTGAAGGGATTAAATAGTTTTGAGCCGATATTGGACGTGGTACATGTAAGTGACAGACCATTTAATTTTCTTGCTGGTGGTGCTTGAAAAAAAATATCCTTGTTCTGATTTTTTACTAAGCGCTTCCCCTAACATTTTTTGCGTGAAATATATTCTTGAGTCGTACACAAGTTGAAATTTAAAAGTTTATCTGAAAGGGAATGTTTTCTGCATAACTTGAGTGTGCATAATTTAAAAAATGAGCTCATATTTATTATATCTTTTGAAATAAGTTCACAGGAAGCATTCAAACACGTGCACCGTTCACCATTTTTAATATTGGTCTTTGGTCACTTTTTGCAAATCTGTGACCATGTTTTTCCATGCCGAAATTTGCATATTTCTTAAATATGGTTATATAGAAATCTTTTGTGAAGATTCAGCTTTAAGAATATATTTGCTTTTGTTATGGTCCAGGTATTTCTAAAGCCTTTTTGTGCCTTTATAGCAAGCCCCTCCCCCTGTAACAATTTTGCATGAAGTACCATATTTTTGAGTCGTACACAATTTGAAATTATATGTTGCACTTAAAGCCAATAGTGCACATTCATTACAGTGTTCTTGTACACATATACACTGATCTGAAATCACAATTTAGTAAATTGCCATTTTCAAAAATTTTTTACGTTATTTTTGGTAAATTGTCGTATCTTTAATATAAAATCAATGACCAAAAAAATAGTTCTGACCATTATTTTGCACAATATTACACAGTTCATGAAGTAGAGGCAAGTTTTAAAATGTGGAATCGAGAGAGAAGGAACTGGAAGTGAGTTGGTTCTCAAGAAATATTTATGATTATGTTTTTTTAAATGGAGAAACGCTAAAGATCGATTTTCTGTTCCTCATTGTGACGATATTCATATTGATATTCACAAAAGATGGCATGAATTGGTTTTCTTTTCTAAAAAATTCTGCAAAATGGTTTAACTTTTATCTCTTATTCACTTATACTAAATACGAAAATGTTAATTTGAATACCAGTGTCTCTAGATAAGAATCTTTATTAGAGTAGATGGACTGACAATAATAATATCTCGGTAATTCTCAGTCACATATGTTGAGTCAAACCTCGAAATTACATTACACAACAAGATTTCTACAAATATTGTGTAATAAAATAAGTATAATGACTAACATTATTTTTGTATAATCTGATTTCTTGGTGTAAATGTCTGCTTTTTCATAAAATGAAGTTGTCCTTAGTTTTTGAACACAATTTATGTCATTGTTTACATTTTTTATGTAGCCACGTGCCGGGAAGAGTTACAGTTTTCGCTGTCATGGGTGACCTTTAAAAAAAGACATAATTCGGGGGTTTTACGCAAATATTGGCACACATTTTACCATTATTCTCGTAAAAAAAAAAGTATTTAAAAGTGGGCATAGGTGAGCGGATATGTTTATTTTATGAGTTTGTTGTCATTTTGAACAATTCTGTTGTTCTTTATTTCTGCCGAATATGGACAGTTGACCTTTCAACCATGAATACATTTAGATGTAATGATGTTGGCTTTCTACATATGAAAGCGGAGAAAGTACCAGGTGAAGTGAGGTTAAAATGTAGAGAAAATGGTAATCCTGATGGCACCTGTTGCTACTGCGTTGTATCACATGAAGACCTTGCAACTCAAAGGCCAGTTATGTGGAGGACCATTTACACTGAGCATGTATTATTTTGATTATACGTAAAATAACTTTCAAGCCTTTATTAACATTCAGTATTTAAATTCTCCAAGAATCACATTTATTATAGTCCACGGATGGTAAAAATCCTAAACAAGTGCCCAAATCTTTCGATAGGGATCCAATAATTTTGCATTTCAGTATCTCAAATATTATGACAAAATATAACGTAAAAGCAGATCACTGCGAAGGATCGTAATTGGTAAGAGAACTCTGAAAATTACATCTTTACGTTGCCCTAATGGTCTTATACATAGTTGTGGCAGTTTTGTTACAGTCTTATACATGGTTGTGGCAGTTTTGTTACAGTCTTATACATAGTTGTGGCAGTTTTGTTACAGTCTTATACATAGTTGTAGCAGTTTTGTAACATTATCATCAGTTGAAGTCGTTTAAGAACAATTTCATAAATCCCCAAAATAATTAAAAATGGAATCAATTGTATCTGTAAAATCAGAGAATGTCACAGGAGTTAGACATATTGCCCATACAAATCAAGATGGGTGAATTTTCTTTTAAATGTTGACATTCAGATTTAAGTTCATATTTCACAAGCTATTTAACCCTTAAAGTGCTAGTCGTGACTCAAGTCGTGCCACTGATAAAAGTCTTGTACTGCTTGTCGCGACTTGTCGTTTTTCAGGTAAGCAACTGTTTACACATCCCAGTACTTCAGCTTGACATGAATGGTTGTTAAAACTAAATTTGATTGGTACATTGGGCACTGGCACGAGCATTTTGTCATTGTTTTAACCTTGTATTCATCAAAAAAGTTTTATAAATGCATGTTTATAATAGGCACTACCTAGAAAACTCAAACTGGCCGACTCGGAACATGGTTCATCTTGAGATGATGATTTGATTCGGCAAATACTGGCTTATGATAGTGATAATGAAAGTTTTGAAGTATATGAGATTATTAGAGCTGGGAAAGTGTTACTGGAAATGCCACTGAGCGATTTTGAGCCAGAAAAAATGATGTTGAATACGAGTCGAAGCCTTCGATTTGATTAGGATTGTGCTGCACCGGTCTCTGCCAGGGACAGGCTTGTTCCAGTCGTCTCTCAGGATTTGTTGTCGTTTTGGCTTCTTTTCTCCATGGTCACTTCTAAGTTGGAGTTTTTCTTCATTGTTATTGTTATTGTTGTAGTGGAGATAGGTCCTCAACGCTGGAAAAAGTCTCGTCGTCAGGAATTTCTCTCCCTTCCATGGAGAGGAAGTTGCATATCGAAGCCTTCGATTTGATTAGGATTGTGCTGCACTAGTGTCATCCAGGGACAGGCTTGTCCCAGTCGTGGCTCAGGATTTGTTGTCGTTTTGGCTTCTTTTCTCCATGGTCACTTCTGAGATGGCGTTTGTATTTGTTGTTATTGTTATTGTTGTAGTGGAGATAAGTCCTGAACGCTGGAAGAAGTCTCGTCGTCCGGAATTTCTCTCCCTTCCATGGACAGAAAGT
Source organism: Margaritifera margaritifera (assembly GCA_029931535.1). Lineage (NCBI taxonomy): Eukaryota > Metazoa > Mollusca > Bivalvia > Unionida > Margaritiferidae > Margaritifera > Margaritifera margaritifera. Next base: position 1,545,584 of record JAQPZY010001271.1, on the reverse strand, counting down.
GGCATACCGAAGTCTTCGATTTGATTAGGATTGTGCTGCACTGGTCTCTGCCAGGGACAGGCTTGTCCCAGTCATCGCTCAGGATTTGTTGTCGTTTTGGCTTCTTATCTCCATGGTCACTTCTGAGTTGGAGTTTTTCTTTGTTGTTATTGTTATTGTTGTAGTGGAGATAGGTCCTCAACGCTGGAAGAAGTCTCGTCGTCAGGAATTTCTCTCCCTACCATGGAAAGGAAGTTGCATATCGTAGCCGTCGATTTGATTAGGATTGTGCTGTACCGGTCTCTGCCAGGGACAGGGTTGTCCCAGTCGTCTCAGGATTTGTTTTCGTTTTGGCTTCTTTTCTCTATGGTCACTTCTGAGAGGGAGTTTTTCTTCGTTGACATTGTTATTGTTGTAGTGGAGATAGGTCCTCAACCCTGGAAGAAGTCTCGTCGTCAGGAATTTCTCTCCCTTCCATGGACAGAAAGTTGCATATCGAAGCCTTCGATTTGATTAGGATTGTGCTGTACTGGTCTCTGCCAGGGACAGGCTTGTCCCAGTCGTCGCTCAGGATTTGTTGTCGTTTTGTCTTCTTATCTCCATGGTCACTTCTGAGATGGAGTTTTTCTTTGTTGTTATTGTTATTGTTGTAGTGGAGATAGGTCATCAACGCTGGAAGAAGTCTCGTCATAAGGAATTTATCTCTCTTCCATGGAGAGGAAGTTGCATATCGAAGCCTTCGATTTGATTAGGATTGTGCTGCACCGGTCTCTGCCAGGGACAGGCTTGTCCCTGTCGTCACTCAGGATTTGTTGTCGTTTTGGCTTCTTTTCTCCATGGTCACTTCTGAGATGGAGTTTTTCTTTGTTGTTATTGTTATTGTTGTAGTGGAGATAGGTCCTTAACACTGGAAGAAGTCTTGTTGTCAGGAATTTATCTCCCTTCCATGGAGAGGAAGTTGCATATTGAAGCCTTCGATTTGATTAGGATTGTGCTGTACTGGTCTCTGCCAGGGACAGGCTTGTCCCAGTCGTCGCTCAGGATTTGTTGTCGTTTTGGCTTTTTTTCTCCATGGTCACTTCTGAGATGGAGTTTTTCTTTGTTATTGTTATTCTTGTAGTTGAGATAGGTCCTCAACGCTGGAAGAAGTCTCGTCGTCAGGAATTTCTCTCCCTTCCATGGAGAGGAAGTTGCATATCGAAGCCTTCGATTTGATTAGGATTGTGCTGCACTGGTCTCTGCCAGGGACAGGCTTGTCCCAGTCGTCACTCAGGATTTGTTGTCGTTTTGGCTTCTTTTCTCCATGGTCACTTCTGAGATGGAGTTTTTTGTTGTTGTTATTGTTATTGTTGTAATGGAGATAGGTCCTCAACGCTGGAAGAAGTCTCGTCATCCGGAATTTTTCTCCCTTCCATGGACAGGAAGTTGCATATCGAAGCCTTCGATTTGATTAGGATCGTGCTGCTCCGGTCTCTGCCAGGGACAGGCTTGTCCCAGTCGTCTCTCAGGATTTGTTGTCGTTTTGTCTTCTTATCTCCATGGTCACTTCTGAGATGGAGTTTTTCTTTGTTGTTATTGTTATTGTTGTAGTGGAGATAGGTCCTTAACACTGGAAGAAGTCTTGTTGTCAGGAATTTATCTCCCTTCCATGGAGAGGAAGTTGCATATCGAAGTCTTCGATTTGATTAGGATTGTGCTGCACTGGTCTCTGCCAGGGACAGGCTTGTCCCTGTCGTCACTCAGGATTTGTTGTCGTTTTGGCTTCTTTTCTCCATGGTCACTTCTGAGATGGAGTTTTTCTTTGTTGTTATTGTTATTGTTGTAGTGGAGATAGGTCCTTAACACTGGAAGAAGTCTTGTTGTCAGGAATTTATCTCCCTTCCATGGAGAAGAAGTTGCATATCGAAGCCTTCGATTTGATTAGGATTGTGCTGCACTGGTGTCTGCCAGGGACAGGCTTGTCCCAGTCGTCGCTCAGGATTTGTTGTCGTTTTGGCTTTTTTTCTCCATGGTCACTTCTGAGAGGGAGTGTTTCTTTGTTATTGTTATTCTTGTAGTTGAGATAGGTCCTCAACGCTGGAAGAAGTCTCGTCGTCAGGAATTTCTCTCCCTTCCATGGAGAGGAAGTTGCATATCGAAGCCTTCGATTTGATTAGGATTGTGCTGCACTGGTGTCTGCCAGGGACAGGCTTGTCCCAGTCGTCGCTCAGGATTTGTTGTCGTTTTGGTTTCTTTTCTCCATGGTCACTTCTGAGATGGAGTTTTTCTTTGTTGTTATTGTTATTGTTGTAGTGGAGATAGTTCCTCAATGCTGGAGGAAGTCTCTTCATTAGGAATTTCTCTCCTTTCCATGGACAGGAAGTTGCATATCGAAGCCTTCGATTTGTTTAGGATTGTGCTGCACCGGTCTCTGCCAGGGACAAGCTTGTCCCAGTCGTCGCTCAGGATTTGTTGTCGTTTTGGCTTCTTTTCTCCATGGTCACCTCTGAGATGGAGTTTTTCTTTGTTGTTATTGTTGTAGTGGAAATGGGTCCTCAACGCTGGAAGAAGTCACGTCATCAGGAATTTCTCTCCCTTCCATGGAGAGGAAGTTGCATATTGAAGCCTTCGATTTGATTAGGATTGTGCTGCACCGGTCTCTGCCAGGGACAGGCTTGTCCCTGTCGTCACTCAGGATTTGTTGTCGTTTTGGCTTCTTATCTCCATGGTCACTTCTGAGTTGGAGTTTTTCTTTATTGTTATTGTTATTGTTGTAGTGGAGATAGGTCCTTAACACTGGAAGAAGTCTTGTCATCAGGAATTTCTCTCCCTTCCATGGAGAGGAAGTTGCATATTGAAGTCTTCGATTTGATTAGGATTGTGCTGCACTGGTGTCTGCCAGGGACAGGCTTGTCCCAGTCATCGCTCAGGATTTGTTGTCGTTTTGGCTTCTTTTCTCCATGGTCACTTCTGAGATGGAGTGTTTTGTTGTTGCTATTGTTATTGTTGTAGTGGAGATAGGCCCTCAACGCTGGAAGAAGTCTTGTCATCAGGAATTTCTCTACATTCCATGGACAGGACGTTGCATATCGAAGCCTTCGATTTGATTAGGATTGTGCTGTACTGGTCTCTGCCAGGGACAGGCTTGTCCCAGTCGTCTCAGGATTTGTTGTCGTTTTGGCTTCTTTTCTCCATGGTCACTTCTGAGATGGAGGTTTTCTTCGTTGTCATTGTTATTGTTGTAGTGGAGATAGGTCCTGAACGCTGGAAGAAGTCTCGTCGTCAGGAAGTTCTCTCCCTTCCACGGACAGAAAGTTGCATATCGAAGCCTTCGATTTGATTAGGATTGTGCTGCACTGGTCTCTGCCAGGGACAGGCTTGTCCCAGTCGTCTCTCAGGATTTGTTGTCGTTTTGGCTTCTTATCTCCATGGTCACTTCTGAGTTGGAGTTTTTCTTTATTGTTATTGTTATTGTTGTAGTGGAGATAGGTCCTTAACACTGGAAGAAGTCTTGTTGTCAGGAATTTATCTCCCTTCCATGGAGAGGAAGTTGCATATCGAAGTCTTCGATTTGATTAGGATTGTGCTGCACTGGTCTCTGCCAGGGACAGGCTTGTCCTAGTCATCGCTCAGGATTTGTTGTCGTTTTGGCTTCTTTTCTCCATGGTCACTTCTGAGATGGAGTGTTTTGTTGTTGCTATTGTTATTGTTGTAGTGGAGATAGGCCCTCAACGCTGGAAGAAGTCTTGTCATCAGGAATTTCTCTACATTCCATGGACAGGACGTTGCATATCGAAGCCTTCGATTTGATTAGGATTGTGCTGTACTGGTCTCTGCCAGGGACAGGCTTGTCCCAGTCGTCTCTCAGGATTTGTTGTCGTTTTGTCTTCTTATCTCCATGGTCACTTCTGAGATGGAGTTTTTCTTTGTTGTTATTGTTATTGTTGTAGTGGAGATAGGTCATCAACGCTGGAAGAAGTCTCGTCATCAGGAATTTATCTCTCTTCCATGGAGAGGAAGTTGCATATCGAAGCCTTCGATTTGATTAGGATTGTGCTGCACCGGTCTCTGCCAGGGACAGGCTTGTCCCTGTCGTCACTCAGGATTTGTTGTCGTTTTGGCTTCTTTTCTCCATGGTCACTTCTGAGATGGAGTTTTTCTTTGTTGTTATTGTTATTGTTGTAGTGGAGATAGGTCCTTAACACTGGAAGAAGTCTTGTTGTCAGGAATTTCTCTCCCTTCCATGGAGAGGAAGTTGCATATCGAAGCCTTCGATTTGATTAGGATTGTGCTGCACTGGTCTCTGCCAGGGACAGACTTGTCCCAGTCGTCGCTCAGGATTTGTTGTCGTTTTGGCTTTTTTTCTCCATGGTCACTTCTGAGAGGGAGTTTTTCTTTGTTATTGTTATTCTTGTAGTTGAGATAGGTCCTCAACGCTGGAAGAAGTCTCGTCGTCAGGAATTTCTCTCCTTTCCATGGAGAGGAAGTTGCATATCGAAGCCTTCGATTTGATTAGGATTGTGCTGCACTGGTGTCTGCCAGGGACAGGCTTGTCCCAGTCGTCGCTCAGGATTTGTTGTCGTTTTGGTTTCTTTTCTCCATGCTCACTTCTGAGTTGGAGTTTTTCTTTGTTGTTATTGTTATTGTTGTAGTGGAGATAGTTCCTCAATGCTAGAAGAAGTCTCTTCATTAGGAATTTCTCTCCTTTCCATGGAGAGGAAGTTGCATATCGAAGCCTTCGATTTGATTAGGATTGTGCTGCACCGGTCTCTGCCAGGGACAGGCTTGTCCCAGTCGTCTCTCAGGATTTGTTGTCGTTTTGGCTTTTTTTCTCCATGGTCACCTCTGAGATGGAGTTTTTCTTTGTTGTTATTGTTGTAGTGGAAATGGGTCCTCAACGCTGGAAGAAGTCACGTCATCAGGAATTTCTCTCCCTTCCATGGAGAGGAAGTTGCATATTGAAGCCTTCGATTTGATTAGGATTGTGCTGCACCGGTCTCTGCCAGGGACATGCTTGTCCCTGTCGTCACTCAGGATTTGTTGTCGTTTTGGCTTCTTATCTCCATGGTCACTTCTGAGTTGGAGTTTTTCTTTATTGTTATTGTTATTGTTGTAGTGGAGATAGGTCCTTAACACTGGAAGAAGTCTTGTCATCAGGAATTTCTCTCCCTTCCATGGAGAGGAAGTTGCATATTGAAGTCTTCGATTTGATTAGGATTGTGCTGCACTGGTGTCTGCCAGGGACAGGCTTGTTCCAGTCATCGCTCAGGATTTGTTGTCGTTTTGGCTTCTTTTCTCCATGGTCACTTCTGAGATGGAGTGTTTTGTTGTTGCTATTGTTATTGTTGTAGTGGAGATAGGCCCTCAACGCTGGAAGAAGTCTTGTCATCAGGAATTTCTCTACATTCCATGGACAGGACGTTGCATATCGAAGCCTTCGATTTGATTAGGATTGTGCTGTACTGGTCTCTGCCAGGGACAGGCTTGTCCCAGTCGTCTCAGGATTTGTTGTCGTTTTGGCTTCTTTTCTCCATGGTCACTTCTGAGATGGAGGTTTTCTTCGTTGTCATTGTTATTGTTGTAGTGGAGATAGGTCCTGAACGCTGGAAGAAGTCTCGTCGTCAGGAAGTTCTCTCCCTTCCATGGACAGAAAGTTGCATATCGAAGCCTTCGATTTGATTAGGATTGTGCTGCACTGGTCTCTGCCAGGGACAGGCTTGTCCCAGTCGTCACTCAGGATTTGTTGTCGTTTTGGCTTCTTATCTCCATGGTCACTTCTGAGTTGGAGTTTTTCTTTATTGTTATTGTTATTGTTGTAGTGGAGATAGGTCCTTAACACTGGAAGAAGTCTTGTTGTCAGGAATTTATCTCCCTTCCATGGAGAGGAAGTTGCATATCGAAGTCTTCGATTTGATTAGGATTGTGCTGCACTGGTCTCTGCCAGGGACAGGCTTGTCCTAGTCATCGCTCAGGATTTGTTGTCGTTTTGGCTTCTTTTCTCCATGGTCACTTCTGAGATGGAGTGTTTTGTTGTTGCTATTGTTATTGTTGTAGTGGAGATAGGCCCTCAACGCTGAAAGAAGTCTTGTCATCAGGAATTTCTCTACATTCCATGGACAGGACGTTGCATATCGAAGCCTTCGATTTGATTAGGATTGTGCTGTACTGGTCTCTGCCAGGGACAGGCTTGTCCCAGTCGTCTCAGGATTTGTTGTCGTTTTGGCTTCTTTTCTCCATGGTCACTTCTGAGATGGAGGTTTTCTTCGTTGTCATTGTTATTGTTGTAGTGGAGATAGGTCCTGAACGCTGGAAGAAGTCTCGTCGTCAGGAAGTTCTCTCCCTTCCATGGACAGAAAGTTGCATATCGAAGCCTTCAATTTGATTAGGATTGTGCTGCACCGGTCTCTGCCAGGGACAGACTTGTCCCAGTCGTCGCTCAGGATTTGTTGTCGTTTTGGCTTTTTTTCTCCATGGTCACTTCTGAGAGGGAGTTTTTCTTTGTTATTGTTATTCTTGTAGTTGAGATAGGTCCTCAACGCTGGAAGAAGTCTCGTCGTCAGGAATTTCTCTCCCTTCCATGGAGAGGAAGTTGCATATCGAAGCCTTCGATTTGATTAGGATTGCGCTGCACTGGTGTCTGCCAGGGACAGGCTTGTCCCAGTCGTCGCTCAGGATTTGTTGTCGTTTTGGTTTCTTTTCTCCATGCTCACTTCTGAGATGGAGTTTTTCTTTGTTGTTATTGTTATTGTTGTAGTGGAGGTAGTTCCTCAATGCTGGAGGAAGTCTCTTCATTAGGAATTTCTCTCCTTTCCATGGACAGGAAGTTGCATATCGAAGCCTTCGATTTGATTAGGATTGTGCTGCACCGGTCTCTGCCAGGGACAGGCTTGTCCCAGTCGTCGCTCAGGATTTGTTGTCGTTTTGGCTTCTTTTCTCCATGGTCACTTCTGAGATGGAGTTTTTCTTTGTTGTTATTGTTATTGTTGTAATGGAGATTGGTTCTCAACGCTGGAAAAAGTCTCGTCGTCCGGAATTTCTCTCCCTTCCATGGAGAGGAAGTTGCATATTGAAGCCTTCGATTTGATTAGGATTGTGCTGCACTGGTCTCTGCCAGGGACAGGCTTGTCCCAGTCGTCTCTCAGGATTTGTTTCCGTTTTGGCTTCTTTTCTCCATGGTCACTTCTGAGATGGAGTTTTTCTTTGTTGTTATTGTTATTGTTGTAGTGGAAATCGGTCCTCAACGCTGGAAGAAGTCTCGTCGTCAGGAATTTCTCTCCCTTCCATGGAGAGGAAGTTGCATATCGAAGTCTTCGATTTGATTAGGATTGTGCTGCACCGGTCTCTGCCAGGGACAGGCTTGTCCCAGTCGTCTCTCAGGATTTGTTGTCGTTTTGGCTTCTTTTCTCCATGGTCACTTCTGAGATGGAGTTTTTCTTTGTTGTTATTGTTATTGTTGTAATGGAGATTGGTTCTCAACGCTGGAAAAAGTCTCGTCGTCCGGAATTTCTCTCCCTTCCATGGAGAGGAAGTTGCATATCGAAGCCTTCGATTTGATTAGGATTGTGCTGTACTGGTCTCTGCCAGGGACAGGCTTGTCCCAGTCGTCTCAGGATTTGTTGTCGTTTTGGCTTCTTTTCTCCATGGTTACTTCTGAGATGGAGTTTTTCTTTGTTGTTATTGTTATTGTTGTAATGGAGATTGGTTCTCAACGCTGGAAAAAGTCTCGTCGTCCGGAATTTCTCTCCCTTCCATGGACAGAAAGTTGCATATCGAAGCCTTCAATTTGATTAGGATTGTGCTGCACCGGTCTCTGCCAGGGACAGACTTGTCCCAGTCGTCGCTCAGGATTTGTTGTCGTTTTGGCTTTTTTTCTCCATGGTCACTTCTGAGAGGGAGTTTTTCTTTGTTATTGTTATTCTTGTAGTTGAGATAGGTCCTCAACTCTGGAAGAAGTCTCGTCGTCAGGAATTTCTCTCCCTTCCATGGAGAGGAAGTTGCATATCGAAGCCTTCGATTTGATTAGGATTGCGCTGCACTGGTGTCTGCCAGGGACAGGCTTGTCCCAGTCGTCGCTCAGGATTTGTTGTCGTTTTGGTTTCTTTTCTCCATGGTCACTTCTGAGATGGAGTTTTTCTTTGTTGTTATTGTTATTGTTGTAGTGGAGATAGTTCCTCAATGCTGGAGGAAGTCTCTTCATTAGGAATTTCTCTCCTTTCCATGGACAGGAAGTTGCATATCGAAGCCTTCGATTTGATTAGGATTGTGCTGCACCGGTCTCTGCCAGGGACAGGCTTGTCCCAGTCGTCGCTCAGGATTTGTTGTCGTTTTGGCTTCTTTTCTCCATGGTCACTTCTGAGATGGAGTTTTTCTTTGTTGTTATTGTTATTGTTGTAATGGAGATTGGTTCTCAACGCTGGAAAAAGTCTCGTCGTCCGGAATTTCTCTCCCTTCCATGGAGAGGAAGTTGCATATTGAAGCCTTCGATTTGATTAGGATTGTGCTGCACTGGTCTCTGCCAGGGACAGGCTTGTCCCAGTCGTCTCTCAGGATTTGTTTCCGTTTTGGCTTCTTTTCTCCATGGTCACTTCTGAGATGGAGTTTTTCTTTGTTGTTATTGTTATTGTTGTAGTGGAAATGGGTCCTCAACGCTGGAAGAAGTCTCGTCGTCAGGAATTTCTCTCCCTTCCATGGAGAGGAAGTTGCATATCGAAGTCTTCGATTTGATTAGGATTGTGCTGCACCGGTCTCTGCCAGGGACAGGCTTGTCCCAGTCGTCTCTCAGGATTTGTTGTTGTTTCGGCTTCTTTTCTCCATGGTCACTTCTGAGATGGAGTTTTTCTTTGTTGTTATTGTTATTGTTGTAATGGAGATTGGTTCTCAACGCTGGAAAAAGTCTCGTCGTCCGGAATTTCTCTCCCTTCCATGGAGAGGAAGTTGCATATCGAAGCCTTCGATTTGATTAGGATTGTGCTGCACTGGTCTCTGCCAGGGACAGGCTTGTCCCAGTCGTCTCTCAGGATTTGTTGTCGTTTTGGCTTCTTTTCTCCATGGTCACTTCTGAGATGGAGTTTTTCTTTGTTGTTATTGTTATTGTTGTAGTGGAGATAGGTCCTCAACCCTGGAAGAAGTCTCGTCATCAGGAATTTATCTCCCTTCCATGGAGAGGAAGTTGCATATCGAAGCCTTCGATTTGATTAGGATTGTGCTGCACCGGTCTCTGCCAGGGACATGCTTGTCCCTGTCGTCACTCAGGATTTGTTGTCGTTTCGGCTTCTTTTCTCCATGGTCACTTCTGAGATGGAGTTTTTCTTTGTTGTTATTGTTATTGTTGTAGTGGAGATAGGTCCACAACGCTGGAAGAAGTCTCGTCAGAAATTTATCTCCCTTCCATGGAGAGGAGGTTGCATATCGAAGCCATCTATTTCATTACGATGCATGTCAAAGAACGAGTTATTACACATCATTGCCGTCAATGAGATTATTGAAGCCATCTTTATTAAAGATTATTGGGAAGGTAAGCAGTAATGTTTCTTTGAACCGGTATTTCACTCCATATATAAAATGCAAAACACGATTATTTTCGTTATTGGAATAGTGTACAAGTGTGATTCATTTCCTTTAGAATTATGTGTTAAAAGTCATAAGTTTGTTATGTATTTTTTCTTATAATTTTCTAGAACATTCCATCATGTGACCTATCTTTATATATACCATGTTTAATGGACAGTTTTTAGTTTCCCCATTAGTCTTTAAAGAGTCATTACAGTTGTGAAAAATCATTCCAAATTCAGAGAGAGGTATTATTTAAAATATTCATTGGATTATAAAAGTGCTCATAACTTTTGAATTGATGATTTTAGGATTGATGTGAACTTATTCAAAAATATTCTGTAGTACTTAATTTTGGCACATCAGCACATTAGAGACTACTGGTACATCAGGACATTAACGACTATTTGCTCATCAGCATATTCAAGGATACTGAAATTCATTTGGAACATTCTATATTTAGGACTTGTGATTAGGACACTTAGGATTATTGGATTATTTTTATTTGAATTCACATTACTGTAAGTGTCTTGTGATTTTCACTTTAATTATCTAGAAATAAATTTGCTTCTTGGTTTCACTTTCTTTCTGGTACATTTTTTACTTGACCATATAGTCGTAACACCATTCAGTTAAATATTCCATGAGAATTGTGTGCAACAAATGCATCTTTATTGTTAAATTACCCATTGTATTGTAAGTTGACAAGCTAAAAAAATACAGAGTAACAAGTTTGTTATGTATTTTTATTGTGTGATTTCATTTTGAGAATTAAACCAAGTGAAGGAAATTGATTTTTGGTGTCTTGGTTGTTTCTTCAGTGCGGAGATTCAGAACTAGCATACTGCAAATCACCCGATCTTCATGGCACGATAGTGCATGATGTGTGCACATTCCTGAAGTTTCTTTCTCATATCCAAGTCTTTGATGTATTGGGATGCAGAGCTGATTGTTGAAACTGATATTGTTCTTTAACTATACTGGTTACTTGATTCTTGCTGCCGCATAAGGCATTACAAAATAACATTGTTGGGAATGTACTTTCTCCATGCCTCAGTGATCTTTGCTATACATATTTGTATTTATATGTACTAGTAGATGATTTGAGTAGATTTTCAGGCCATTACTTTAGCTTTTCAGTGTTGTAAACATTTTTTTACTTTTTGAACTTAAACTAGTTGTAACAAGTTAGTACAATTCAGAAGAAAAAAAATAACATGAGGTTGACAAATGGATTTTAGTGTGAATGTTTTTGTGCATATGTAGATAACCTGTCTGGATTTTCCTGTCATTATAGTAGTTTTTCACATTTTTATAAAAATTTTCATATTGTGCACTTGTAGTTTTGGGGTTTTGGAGTGGGGCTAATGTGTTTTACAAACATATATCTTTTTTCTTTTTATTTGTTTCATCTTGTGATTATTTAAAATATAAACAAATGTATACAATGTCTAGCTAAGACTTTTATATGAATAGTATCATACTTTTTTCATTATATTTCTAAAAATTTTGTAACATTGTTTTTTTTTCCATGTCATTTTGTGTAATGTTGACAGAAAACATAATAAATAGACACAGATCCAATTTGATTCAGTTTTATTATGCTTGAAATGTCTTGATTGTATCTAAACTCTGTGCTGCACCTGCCACTTAATAATATGCAACAAAAGCATTTGTGGTTTTAGCTTCTTAGCCCAAGTGAGTGATGCAGGCTTACTGTGACCTTATTATAAAGCATACAGAATGTTTCATTGGCAGTTATAGTTATTCAGCTGGTATGCTTGTCTAATTTAGTATGTTTGCTTTTTCAGTTTTATGTCTAACGGCAAGTTGATCATGTGCTTTGACTAGTACAGAATGTGAATGTGCTGAAGTCACCCAAATTGTGTAAGTATTTCTCATATCGGTCTACAAGCAAATTAGATTGTGTATTATGAAGTTATGGAACGTTATAAGAAAGATGACAGAGGAGGAGTAGAAGTAAATTACCACTTTCAGCTTGTCAACACTGTGACATTGGCATATTGGATTAGCCACATTTTTTTATGCCCCAACATGAGTGTGATAAAAACATATAATGTTATCTATGTTTATCCATCAAGTTAAGTTTTGGGGCTCTAGGTGGCCATGTGGTCTAAGGCACTCGCCTTTACAGATCACTCACATCTCACATTTGCGTGGGTTCAAGTCTCAGCTCAGCCAGTGTCAATAGGTGAGAAAGCTTGCCAGTAGCCTCTCATGGGTCAGTGGTTCTTCCTGGGGTCTTTCTGGGTTCTTCCACCACTAAATATACTGGTTGCTATGTATAGCATATCATGTACTGAAAAATGGTGGTAAATCTACAAGTTTTCATAGAATGTGATCAGACATTTATTTCCATGACCACATTTCTAGTTTTAACCCATTGCATAAATCCAATTTTGTATTTTTGTTTTTTATTCAGTTTTAGGTCTATCGGCAAGCTGATCATGTGACATGTGCTATGACTATTACCAGAATGTGAATGCGCTGAAGCCAGCCAAATTGTGTAAGTATTTCTCATATGGGTCTACAAGCAAATTAGATTGTGTATTATAAAGTTATGGAACTTTATAAGAAAGATGATGGAGGAGGAGTGGAAGGAAATTATCACTTTCAGCTTGTCAACACTGTGACATTGGCATATTGGATTAGCCACATTTTTTGTGTGCCCCAACATGAATGTGATACAAACATATAATGTTATCTATGTTTATCCATCAAGTTAAGTTTTAAGTGTGTCAGTTTTCATAGAATGTGATGGGACAGTTATTTCCATGACTAGATTTTTAGTTTTAACCCAAATAGTATATTATACTGTAAATCATAATATATTAGCATCATTACATTTTTGCAGTTGCATTAAAATCAATATTATTTGCACACATTTTTTTGGTGAATATCTGATCTTGAATAACATATGCACTTTTTGCAATTAATATTTTCCTAAATTTATCCTCCTCACTAACTTCTCAAAAATGTTATGCTTGCTTGGGATTTACAGTATTCAGAAGATGTCAATTTAGTTTCATATGTCACAGTTTGGATCTGTGTACTTTGATGATTTACTGGTTTCCTCTCAAACTAATTATTTATTAAAAACAAATCTTTTTTTCTTTCAAAAAACAATGTTATAGAATTTAAGCCAACAACAGTACTTTATTCTACTCTTTTTAAAACTATTAATTAACAATAAGGAGACTCACTACCTTGAAAATATAAAAAATTGACAACTAATTGACAGGCCTTTATAGTAAAGTCCGATGGTGAAGTTTTTGGGATCGGGTCCCAAAACAAGTTTTGCAGAATGATAATAAAAGTTAGTTGTCCCCTTAATAAAAAAAAGAAAACTGTCCATCATCCATCAACAGTTGCTATTTTCAACTTCCTATAAAAAAAAAACTGCCAGAAATATTTAAACCAAACTTGCCACAGAGCATCCTGGCATAAATACCTTTCAAATTTGTATGAATGATGATAAATCTTTAAACAACTTCTTCTCAAAAACCACTGAACATAATTTGATAAAATTGACAGAAAGTATCCTGGCATGAAGACCTTTCAAGTCTGTACAAATGATGCTGATCTTGCCTCACTGAATCATTACTAAACCATGAAAAGCCTTTAAATGACTTCCTCTCAAAAATAGATCAACAGAAATTTGACAGAAATCATTCTGGTATTAAGTGCTTTCAGGTATGTACAAATGATGTTGACCGATTCACAATCAGATTTGGCCACCATTATTAAAAATGGAAAACAACTTCTAAGAATCTCAAAAACTGCTCAACACAATTCGACTGAATTTTACAGAAGGCATCCTGGCATTAAGGGCTTTAACGTTTGTGCTAATATGCCATCAAATATGACTGTTGTTACTAAAAATAGATAAACCTTTAATTTCGTCTAGATAAACACCTAACAGAATTTGTCCCAATTTGACAGAAAGCGTCCTAGCTTGAACATCTTTCAGATTTGTACAAATGATACCAATCCATCATCAAATATGGCTGCTGTTACTAAAAGCTAGAAAGCATTTACACAACTTTATCAAAAATAACCAACAACACTGAACAGATTTTGACCAGCAATGACACAAAGTATTGTGGCATTGGGCCTCTTGTTGGAGTCTTCATCTACTGTTGAACACTTAAACTGTATCTTTCTGTCACCTAAATTTAATAAATGGCAGATATCTGTACATGATATCTATCTTAGATTTATGGTCTTTGCTTAACAGAATTGAGCATGGTAGACTAGTAAGATCTTGTAATGTAATAATGGTATCATCAATTCATGGTACTGGTTCAATGAACTTTCTCTGATAGTCTGTCACATAAATTTCCTCTTCTGTGTCAGGTTATGAAAGGAATATTGGTTCTTTACCATTCAAATGCTGACTGTGAGAGATTGTTCAGTATTTGCAAGAAAATTAAAACTGAATTTAGATCCAGTCTCAGTAACTCAGTGCTTAGTGCTCTACTGGTGTGCAAAACATTCATGGTAGCAGCTGGTGAGAAGTGTTTTTAATTGCAGCTTGACAGTTTGTTGCTTTCTAAAGCTAAAAGTGCTACATATGAAAACTTGAAGCAGTAAATTTTTAGAAAAGAACAAGACCAGAGGATTAAATAAACACTTGTAAATATGTTTAACATTTGTTTAATATGTACTGATCCATTTATATTGTGTCCATTTTTGTACAAGGACTGGAACTAGCTGCTGATTCAGGTTAGTAGAAAATATAGCATATTATATGTAGATTACTCTTTTTTTGCTCGGATTACTCTTTTTGTCCACTTGGATTACACTTTTGCCTCTCAGGGGGTTGGCAGGTATGTGTCTATCATTTTCTGCAATAATAATAACCAGGTATAAGGATTTTTGGATTTCAAGTTTTGATTTCATTAGAAATGTCATAGTGCATCAGTCATATATATTTTATCACTTTTTCTTCAGAACCTTTCTTAAACAAATCCAACATTCTTTGGAAAGGAAACAGATAATGCAGAAACTATGAAAAAGAAGAGAAGCTGGAACAAAATAGACAAGAACATCATACATTATTTTGTACAGCAAATCACCAGAAATAAGCATAGCATTCCTTTCAGAATGACAGGTGTAAAAGTTCTACAATTTAATTCTCTGATAGGCTATTGATATATCAAGTTCTACAATTTAATTCTATGATGGGCTATTGATATATCAAGTTCTACAATTTAATTCTCTGATTGTTTGTTGCTTATGCGATTGCTTAGGCATAGTTTATACACAGCAATAGGCGACCCATTCCCTACCATTCCTGCAAATAGTCCGCATTAATATGCATGAGCTGTATTAATACATCACTCACCAGCCAATCAAAGCATTCCCAGCTGTCACGTGCAGCGTCTTTGTTCAATTGTTCTTGTTTGGAGTGGAGAGCGACAGCACTCATATTCCTGTCGAATTGCGCTTTACACTTTTATTCGCGTGTGCATCTCTTGCTTATTTTCACAACACGGACTTTCTTTACCGGAGCTGCAATTCCCCGTTTGTTTCCTCTTCACATTCCGTGAATTCATCAGTAGTTATCGTTACCGTTCGTTGGACACTCGAGGCCTTTCCTTTGTCTGAAAACAATGGTGTCACGCTCATCGAGAGGTCGGAGGTCAGTCCCATACGACTTGGACAATCCATTCAACTGGACTACTCTCCGTTTAAAACAGAAACTTGAATCGATAGGCATTAAAGTGTCTGCTGTTGTCCCGAAGCACGCCTTAAGACAGTTATACATGGATAATGCCCCTTCCACCAGTTCACGGCCTGCTGATCATTTGACGGGACAAGAGACGAACAACCCGACTCAATCGCATCCAAGCACAATTCAGTCTGAAGAAGAAGTTGTATCCCTCGATCCACATTCAAGTCCACATCTACGTAGCCGTAGTGCGACAATTGTTCGTGATGATTCGGCAGAGGGAATCACTTTGGCGGAAGTCAGTGTAGCAGCAACAGCAGTGCGGTGCAATGTTCCGGAAGTAGGAAATAGTTCCAACATGGCCGCCATAGATGTAAACACAGAGTCGAACGTCAACATAATGACCTCTATCCACTCCATTCAGCGTTCGATCATGGACTTCAATAACTCCATTACTCACATCCTGGCACGACAACAGGCGTCTTCTCTGGATTTACTCTTAGACGACTCAATACATCTCTCATCGCCGATAGTAGCCCAGCTTGCGATGCCGATCAATCGGCTGATGCAGTCGCAGGGAGTTTCGCCGGAAATACTTCCAGCTATTGACGTGGTATCCAAGATCCAGCGGAAGCAGATAATCGATGGTAAGCACGTCAGTCTGGCCACTCTTTTGCTACCTCACTTTGAATCGGATCTATCAAATCAAGATGACAAGGCTGGGAAGAATGATCCCCGGTTACTTAAGCGTCTTAGTATTAGTGAGTTCATAACGGCTTTCGGGAAGTTTAAAAGAATCATCTGTTCTGTTTACCCCAACAGACGCCATGAATTGGACATGTATGAGGCCGACATTATAAAAATTGCCAATGCCTATGGGGACATATTCTACGACTATCACAATGTCTACTCCAGTCAGGCAGCTGTTGCCCTGCGTGACTACAAACTCAAAGTCAACTGGGCTCTGAGGGACCAGGCAGCTCTTCAGCTATTGATTGGAGGCCGCAAAACAACAACATGCAACGTCTGCAATTCTGTTACTCACCCAACCGACTTTTGCCCACAAAAAACGTTCACTGCCACACCTGTTGGTAACATGGCCAACAGAAGGCAAATGGATATTGACAAGTACGGCCGTCCTAGACAGATGGTTGAGGGAAAGGAACTTTGTAACAATTTCAATTCCAGACGGGGTTGCCACCGAACTACTTGCCAATTCTTACATACCTGCAATCAGTGCAGGGACAAAAGGCATGGGGCGGCCACCTGCCCAAAGACCCCTTTGCACAGTTTTTCCAGCACTGGTACACGCAACGTCCATACCCATCGCAAATCAGTGCCAGACAAGACGAAACAAATCTGACCAACTTTCTCGCCACATGCTTCCACGCCCATTGACATCAACAGATTGCAGCTTGAACTCCTTCATCATCCTGATCAGGACTTCGTTCAATATTTGTCTTCCGGTCTGAAACATGGTTTCGACACTATGGTGCATAAAACTCGCTTGCCTACAAAAGAGTGCAAAAACTTGCTTTCTGCTACTAAACAACCCAATATTGTGGATCAGTTATTAGCAAAGGAATGTGCCAAAGGTTTCATGCTGGGCCCTTTTCCATCTCCACCATATCCAAATTACAGAGTTAGTCCGGTCGGTATCGCGGAAGGTAAATATTCAAAAAAGAAGAGACTTATCATTGACCTGTCATCTCCCCATGGCGACCTCATTCATGCAAGCATTAATGAACTTATTGACAAGGAAAAATGCTCGCTAAGCTACGTAAAGATCGATGATGCCATCCGAATCATTCAGAGTTATGGTAAGGGAGCTATTATGTGCAAAACTGACATTTCAGATGCTTTCAAACAGATTCCCATTGCGCCTTCGCAATGGCACTTGTTCTGCGTAAAATGGAGAGGACACTATTACGTTTGTGTTCGCCTCCCCTTTAGGTCACGTTCAAGTCCAAAATTATTTGATACCCTATCTCAGGCGATTTGTTAGATAGCCAAACATAATTACGGTGTTGACGTCATCTTGCACCTCCTTGACGACTTTCTTACAATAGATCCTCCTTCTGCATGTGGTGAGAGAACTATGGCTTTGTTGACTTTAATTTTCAACAGATTGAAGATTCCCATGGCTCCAAACAAGACCATTGGCCCTTGTACAGTTTTATAATATTTGGGAATAATTCTGGACTCGGATCAAATGCAAGCACGTCTACCGCGGGATAAAGTGGAACGTATTGCGAACTATATAAAAAAACTTTCTTAACAAACGTAGTGTCCACAAGGGAGAACTGCTCCAGTTACTCGGCCACTTAAATTATGCTGCCCGTGTTATCCTACCAGGGCGTGCGTTTGTGTCATACCTCATTCGACTATCTACCAAAGTCAGGGAACTCCATCATTACGTACACTTTGATGCAAATTGCAGAGAGGAACTATATATGTGGCACCGATTCCTGGCTACGTGGAATGGAGTTTCTTGACAATCAGTCCACAACATTGGACAAACTTGAATTATGCACAGATGCTTCATCCACAGTGGTGTATGGAGGTTACTTCAAAACCCACTGGTTTGCAGCTGCATGGTCTGATGATCTTAAAATGATTTTTTCTGTGGAGAATGATTTCTCTATGGCATTTAGGGAGTTGTACCCCATTGTTGTTGCTGCTATTATTTGGGGTGCAGAGTGGGCAGGCAAACGCATAATATTTATATGTGATAATTTGGCCATGGTGAATATACTTCTAAAGGGACGATCAAAATGTATGCATATCATGAAATTAATGCGTAAACTTACATGGTGTGCGTCTTCTTGTAACTTTTATTTTTCTGCCAAACACATTCCTGGAGTTATCAACAATACAGCTGATGCCTTGTCCCGCCTTCAATTTCAGAAATTTCATGCACTGGCTCCGGACGCGGATCTGCAACCCAGCACATGCCCCCCACCCTCGGAAGTCTTGTTGTGGACCTGGATAAAGAGGTAGAGATTTTGTGGAACCAGGCTTTAAGCCCTGCGACACAGATCACCTACAACACTGCATTCAACGCTTTTAGGACCTTCATGCTGATGTGCGGCTTCGCCTCAACTATGCAACTGTTGCCAGCTATTACGGAGAACACCTTAATCTACTTTGCGACACATTGCAATAGAGTCCTCAACTTAAAGCATTCTACAATAAAATTGTACCTTTGTGGCATTAGGTTCAAGTATATGCAGGCTGGTTTGCAATCACCATTCACCACAGACAGCAATAATCTTCCTCGTCTTGCCACCATCCTCCGGGCCATCAAAAAAACTCAAGGTTCACCTGAAAAACTGCGCCAGCCTATTACATTCGATATCCTAACAAGCATTTGTACAATTCTGCGTGGAGGAGTATTCGACACACACACGGATTTGCTGTTATTGACTGTCTGCACAGTTGCTTTCTTCGGCTTTCTGAGATGTGGGGAATTCATTGTTCGGGATTCCTTCAATCCAACCATTCATCTCTGTGTCGGCGATGTGCACTTCCACCTCGAAACTGCTTTCCTCAAGTTAAAATCATCTAAAACTGACCCTTTCCGTAAGGGCGTGACCATTCAGTTTCATGCCACAGGTCGCGCTATATGTCCATACACTGCTCTGAAGACTTTTATGCAATTCAGGAGACGCTCATCGCCCCTGCCATATGCACCGCTCTTCATTACGGCTACAGGTCAGGCATTGTCAAGAGTGGTGTTCCTTAATCACATGCAACTTCTCTACCGTAAGATGGGAATGGACACTAATCGGTTCAGTGGCCATTCTTTCCGTATAGGTGCAGCTACTTCAGCGGCTCGGCTGGAAGACCATATAATCAAAGTTCTGGGCCGGTGGTCTTCAGATTGTTACACAAGATACATTTGCACTCCTCACAGGGCTATCCGGGCAGCGCAGAGAGCCATGGCCATGGATGCGGATAGCAATACACAGCGACCCTGATTATGCTGCATTCAACATACAAGGATAGGAGGTCTCCCATTCACGCTGTTCTTCCATCCTGGTTGTGTTTTTCTGGATCCAGTTCTACGGTGCTTTGCCATGTGATGCGATTGCGGTTGTTCCACTTTCCAAAGTAGTGCCTTGTGTTTCTATATTCATCGTATGTGTGGAGTTCTGCACGCGTGTGATACCGGTGTTCATTGTGTGGCATTTGTGCATATCCGTCATCTTCGTTGCCATATGTGCTTTCAGTGCTTTCAGTTCATGGAGGTGTTTGTGCATTCTCAGGGTCTTCTTCTGCCCATTTCATCGATGTGATCATCTTGCTTCCTGCCCGAGTTGGATGTGATCATTGAATCGTTTCCATTCTCAATTTACCATGGATTCATCGTTGCCATCTTCCAAGATGTATCTTTCTCATGCTATGCCACCATCGTCCGACTCAGATTGGTACGCAATTATTTCACATAATGCTGCCCATACATGATCAGATGTCTTTGCAACACTGCAGTGTTTTCAGCACACATGGAACCACTCTCGGCCATTCATTCGCACAAGACTTTAAATTTACATATATCATAGACTTCTTGCAATTCAAGTGACTTTGTCTTGATAATTGCAATATTCAAGATTTGACATTTTCATACATCATAGACTTATTGCGGTTCATGTGACTTTGTCTTCATAAGTTCGAGTCTGGTGTTGCAGTTGTAATACCAGTCTACTCATAGTAATTGCATGCTTTTTCTTGCCATTGTCGATTTATTTCTACATGTATGTATACCTTTCTTTTCCATTTTTGTTGATATGCTACTGTTGTATAAACAAACATTTTTTTTTTTTTTTTTTTTTTCTTTTCATTGAACACTGAAGGCTTCCCCATCTTATTACATTCTTGGGGGACAACATCTGCTGCACATATGTTCTCTTTGGGCATTTACTTCATTCCATTCCGTTTATTCACCCAAGAATCTAATGTCAGCGCTATATGGCGTATTCAAACTAAACCCATTGAGTGAAGTCCACACAGTTGCCGCTGTCATCCCAACCTTCGTTGGACAGCCCAGTCTTCGCTGGGCTCCTTCAGTTTCCTATGAAGAAACTTTACTCAAGGGTTATCCATAACATTCTGTCAGGGAGTTTCACAGCCCAGCTGTGACCTCTGTACAACCATGTTGTGCCATTCAGTAACCGCTGAATCACTCACTGACGGAATGAACCAAAACAGTTTCATCAGTAGCAGCAGACAGTCCCCCTAGGCAAACATTATAATTATAAATAAAAACTTAACTGGATCTGTATTTTGTTGTGTATAAACTATTCATATATCAAGTTCTACAATTTAATTCTATGATGGGCTATTCATATATCCAGTTCTATAATTTAATTATATGATGGGCAATTGATATATCAAGTTCTACAATTTAATTATATGATGGGCTATTGATATATCAAGAGATAGAGACAAAGCATCATCACATTGTTATGCCTTAAGTATTGGATGAATTGCAGACTTGTTTGGGGTATCAGTATGGTTGATTATTTTGCAGCATAATTGGCCAGAAAAGTTTAAATTATCATTTTGTATAATAACTACCCATGATATATTTTTCATCATTTTTATAATGTCATAAACTTCTAATGAGATCATATTGTACATTTTGATATGTTGCATGCTTACATCATTTTTATAATGTCATAAACTTCTAATGAGATCATATTGTACATTTTGACATGTTGCATGCTTACATCATTTTTATAATGTCATAAACTTCTAATGAGATAATATTGTACATTTTGACATGTTGCATGCTTACATCATTTTTATAATGTCATAAACTTCTAATGAGATAATATTGTACATTTTGACATGTTGCATGCTTACAGAAGATCATAAACCATTTCACAGTCGATGAGTTATCAACTATCTTGCAGCAATAAATTTTCCATTTTGAGAACAGTCCAGTATCTGTAGTGTTTAGAAGTTAACTCCATTAGTACAATACTACTCTCCCTTGAGTCCTTCTGTTTAAAATGTGGAAAAACTATATACAATATTTACAACATAATATAAAGTGTCTGTGCATTATGACAATAATCAGACATTATTAAACATGTAATAAAAACACTTTTTTAAAAATAACTTTAGATTATCACTCTTTTTGATGTCTTGAGGAATACTGTTCCACATGAAAGCACATGAATATTGCAGAGACTTTTTGAATGTCTCTGACTTTGGCTTGGGAAGTCGAAGATTCCCATTATGAACAGATGTTAATCCATATTCAGATGAGTTTTGCTCCTTGAAGAGACTTGCACACTAAAATGCTTTTTTGGTAATCAGTCCTTCTGGATAAGTCAAGCCATTTCAGTTCACGGAAAAGAGGCTTGCTTGGTGCATCAGATGGTTTTCCAAGTATAATTCGTGCTGCTCTTTTTTTGTTGTTTTGAAAGTCTGTCAATATTGTGTTTGAAACAGTTTCCCCAAATAGTGACACAATATTCAAAAAGTGGCAAAATATAAGCATTATAACAGAGAATCCTTGTTTCGACGGGAAGATATTTCTTTATCTTAGGAAGTAATGTAATGTTTGAATTTACAGCTATATATACTTTGTCAACTTGATCATTCCATTGTAGAAATCTGTCCACATGAACACTGTTACAAAATTATGTATCATCTTTTAAATTATAATATAGTTTAATTTGGTTTATGACCTTTGTATTATAATTTATATTATTCTTTTAGTAGCCAACATTATTATTGAGTACATGTATATGTGTTAGGAATGTTGGTTAAACATGACTCACTGAGTCACATGGGTAGAGCATGAGTATCACGTGATGAAATGAGTCATATTTGTGACCTAGTTCCCTGATTCAGTACTTGTTTACTAGTAAGAATAAGAGTGCATAATGTGTTTACCGAAAATAGGAATTAAATGCAGTAAATTAAATTGTTGATCGCAGATTGGGTTTTTTATTTGTTCTACGCAGTATGGATACTATAAAACTAGATATTATCCCTGTCTAGGACATTCTTCATGATTACTTAAGCTCGTAAAAGTCATAGAGGAATTTGTTTATTGTTTGTGATAGTCAGCTTGAGAATTCTTATTTCTAACTAGTACTTTTGGGATTATGTACTATTATTTGAAGATCTGAACATTTTTTAACTCCATTGGAATTAACGGAAACATTTCAAGTACTTTTGGGATATTCTATGTTCACAGGAATTTACCTGGAATTAAGAACATTTGGATTTAGAGCTGATTCTTGTTAGGACATAAGCACATTAGTGACCTCATTTGGAAAAACCTTTGGACAGTTTCCAGATTATTGAATTCTATAGAACAATTTAGGACTATTTAAGGAATTTCTAAAGTGTAAGTTATTTTTAATTCTTTCACTTTGTTTGTTTTAAATATTTTATATTTTAGGAAAGTAAATTTGTATTTTAGAAATTGTGAAAGCTTGTTTGAGTCTTTCTTTCTTTTGTTACATTCAACCCCTATTCATAACAACACCTAAAAATGTATGACTTGCTACATTCTCAATTTCACATCCATTTATGGTTAAATCTAAATGTGTTTGGCCTAATTCACATGCCTGTTGTTGTGAAGTTATCAGCATACATTTTGTTTTATTTCCATTTATATGCGCATCATTTTTGTGACACCAATCTTCAATTTTGTTCAAGTCATTGCAAAAGTTTGATTGCACAACATTTATGGAGAATCCAGATGAATGAAGTGTAGAATCATCAGCAAAGAGGTCAACATTTGATACACTTGTAATGAATGGTAGATCATTTATGAAGATAAGAAATAATGGAGGTACAAGGACTGATCCTTGGGGAATACTGGCTTTGATAATTTCTAGTTGCAATGTTGTGTTTTCTTTGCACACTTGATGTGTTCTTTCTTGTAGATTTGAAGCTAATCACTGGAAACTGTTGTTGTGAAACTTATAGCATTTAAATTTTGATAGTAAGATGGAATGCTTAACAAGATCAAATGCCTTTTTAAAATCAAAGTTAGGTTTTCTTTTTTCTTTTCGCTTAACTATACATCTGTAATTTTAGTTAGAGCTGTCTGACAGGAGTGTTCATGTTCAAATCCTTCTGTTCCGTACTACATGTTTTTTTCTATTACTTTAGAAAGAGTTGGTTGTATAGATTTTGAAATGTATTTTTCTGGATTTTCCCTATCATCTTTCTTAAAATTAGGTGTCACTTTTGCAACTTTAAGCAGGTCATGATATTCATTTATTGCAGTACTGATGTTGATTATATGAGTAATCGACTTGATTACCACAGGTGCAGACATTTCAAGTATTCTGGGTCCAGTTCCATCTAATCCTGTAGTCTTGTTTGCATTTAGGTTTTCCATTGTTTTGTAAACTTTATGCTCTGTAACATAGTCCAATATAAATGGTTCTATATTTTGTAGTTTCTCATTTAGGTTCTCATTTAGAACAGTTGGATCAGTTTTCACTTCTTCTTTGAAATTCACCAAAGGCGCTACTAAAATACTTGCTGAATGAATCTACAATATCATGCATATAAGTCGCTGTATGACCATTACATTTGATGTTACTGGGAGGAACAGGTGACTTTTTGGAATTTAGTTAATTTAGATATTTCCACACATTGCTATATTTTTGATTTTCCTCAATGACTTGTTTGTAGTATGTCTGTATTTCATGTAATTTTCCCAGTCTTTGAGTTTATGAAATTTGTCTCTTGTGTGCATAGCATTAATGATTTCAGGTGAAAGCCAGTTCAGTTTCATTTGCAGTTTTACTTGCTTTGCTTTTATACACATTTCCACAGCAACATTGCAATTTTTAAAATTTTCTAAACTTTCAAATGGTTCTTGTCGCATGTAATTTCGGAATTCTTCTTCATTAAATCTTTTAAAGTCTCTGTATGTAATTTCCAAATGTTTATGTTTTTGGGATCATTGCAGTGCATGATGAGTGACACACTGGATAGTGGTCACTAATGGCATATATTGGTACCTGTATTTCTGATATATTTTCAGGGCTATTTGTATGAATGTGATCAATGAGGGTTTCAGAGTCAGTAGTAATATGTGTTGCCTTGGAGATAACCTTTTAAACAACAGGAGTAATTGTTACTGTACAATAACTGAAACACAAAAAGAATTTCTGTAATAGAGCATCATCCAGCTCTCTGTTACCATTTGTTATTGCTTAGCTACCTTTACTTTTAACCAGACTGGGACATTCATTGAGCTTTTGCTTGCATACCATCTATGCTTGAAAAAGAGAAATGTTTTAGTCAAAATCACCCACAATCAGCATATGTTAGTGTCCAGTATTAAAGATGGTGCTTTGTTTATTGTATCTGCAACTATGAATTTTAATGAAATAGTTCCCACAGTACAGTATGTTACTCAGAGGTTGTAGGTTATTCTAATTGTTGATGGTAATAACTTGCATCCTTAAATCCAGTTACTGTAGTAACAGCCATTTTCAGTGACTTAAATGTCACTGACTAGTAGAGCAATGGTCACTTTGAGGTTCATGTTGGGATAATCTTACATTTTACTTTACAGGTACATCAAAGAGTACTCTACTTTTTTCAGCGTAAGAAGGAAACCATGACAACATTGGTAATTAATTGACTTTTTAGTTATGAATACTGATTGATTGACTGAGAGAAAAAAGCCAGCTAGTGTAAAATTGTGGACATTCTGAAGTCTGCAAACATTAATTGATTTCAAGTCAGATCTGTTTTTTTCTTTTAAATAAGATCATGTACAAGTCAGTTGGACAAATGTTTTGCAGAATTTTAGGGTTTTTAAAAAAAATTAAAAACAACATAATATGAGATTATATACTGCCCAAATACTGCAAATATGGTTTAATTTCAACAACCAGTTTATAAAACCTTTGAAAATATTAAACAATGGTTTAATTTCATTTAACAGATCCTAAAATGCACAAGTGCAGCCAGCTCATTGTGAACATGGATAAATGTATATCATTTTGCAAATTTTTTAATGGCAATATGAGTCTGATGATAATTGGAACAAAATAATTTGCACGCATCACGTATTGGAAGAATCTTTTCAAAACAAATCGGACATCCCAGAGATATCTGTAAAACATTTAAGCTATTGCACATTAGTAGTAGCATTACTTTTTGCATTCGGGTGTTAAGTGTTAAGTCACCTCTTTCTTGAATAAAATGACACATATTGTTACGACTCTATGGTCTAAGAAAAATGTAACAGAAAGAAAGTGAAACCAACAAATCAAGTAAAAATCAACAAGCAATTTATTACTAGATAATTAAAATGAAAAATCAAAAAGTCACTTACAGTAATGTGTTTTGAAATCCTAATAATCCAATAAGAATGATTGTTCTAATCACAAGTCCTAAATATAGAATGTTTAGAATTCACGGCTGTGTCCTTGAATGTTATGATGTGCTAATGGTCTCCAAAGTCCTGATGTACTAGAAATCTTGATGTGCTGATGTCAAAATGAAGTATTCCAAAATCTCTATATAAGTTCACATAAATTCCAAAATCATCAATTAAAAATCCAAAATCCAAAAGTTTATGAGCACTGTTATAATCCAATGAATATTTAAAATAATTCCTCTCTTAGAATTTGGAATGAATTTTCACAACTGTAATAGCTCTTTACAAGACTGATGGTAATGTCAAAACTCAATAAATGTCCACCAAACATGGCATATATAAAGATTGGTCACATGACAGAATGTTCTAGAACATGTGTCATCTTAATGGAATTTTACTTGTAAACAAAAATCAACCTTGACCTTCAAATTGAGAAAACATATTGATCAAAACAACCTAATTCAAGGACACTAGTTAAACATGTTTTTCCTGATAACATTAAGATTTAAGCAAATATTAAAGTGAAGAAACATTTATAATTTCCTAAAATATTTATAATATTATATAAACATCATACATAACAATATAACATAGTTCAGTTCTAAAGATGAGGTAAATATGAATGTATTTGGATTAGTAAACCATATGATAAGCACAAGGTAGTTTCCTATCGGTGAAGTGCAAGATGTTTTGACAAAGCACAAGTCCCTCCAAGGGACATATTCTTTACTGGCAAAAAAGAATTTTTAAGGATTCCAGTTTTTGTCCTTTTATTTTTTTTTAGCTTTTCAGTATTGGAACCATCTCTGATATTTTTTACAAACTGCAACATGCCAAATATGGTACCAAAATAAAATATTTTTTTATGTGTTCAGGATGATCTGTTTACAAGATAAGTGTGTTAGAAACTTTTGTCATGGCCTTGAACCTTGAACCTGATACCATGGATAGAAAATCATTGAACTTGTCTGAGACATAAACAATGATGTCAAAAGCGATGTCATCCAAATGAGAATGAGCTATCTTTTTAAATCGGCCCATAGCAAATGACTGGAAACTCAAATCTGAATAAAAGAAAATACTATGTTTTCTCTGAAGCACTTAATATACCAAAAAACAAAAAAATCAAATAACATCACCACACACATATATACACATGGTCACAACCTCACAGACATTGAATAAAAAATACACCAAGTTACTGTCTTTAAAATCCATTGGACGGTGGAACTAGTTACTTTGGGGATCGAGCTCTGCATTCGTGATGCTGGGTGATATTGTTGTGTCGATGAATTTTATACACTCAGAATGGCTAATGTCAATATGTTGGTTGCAATATGTGCACAGAATAAAATGTTTCAATTGCTGCTGCGCTTTACAAAGTCAAACTCCATCAACCAGGAGTTCTGAAATTTTGTTTTGCTGGGCTTTGCTCGCTTCGCAGATGGCTGGACATTTTCTGAATCACAACTACGTTTCGATATTTTGCCTTCAAAAATAAATCACACTTGTACACTTTTCCAACTACCAAAATAATGTTTTGCATTTTATATATGGAGTAAAAATTAGACTTCAAAGATACGTTGCCGCTGATCACAAACTTTAATAAAGATGGTTTCAACATTCTCATTCAATGCAGTCAGTGATGTGTAATAACATTTGTTCTTCAAGACTCATCTCTTTGATGTACTTAACTTCAGACAAATTGGGCTGTTCCACTTAGTGTACTTCACCTATGCAAATTAGCCTAATGGGCTCTCCCTCAGCAGTGCTCAAGGATTTGACACAACACATCACCCTAGCTATTGTGAGCCATTTAAGTAAATGTCTGTAAGGTGGCTGATTATCTCTGACTGACTTAACTTTTAATTGCCTCTAAAACAGCTGTATAAACTGTCCCGAGGATAGTTCTACATGAGCTCTGAGCAGGACTGTTTACTGTTTATATATACCTCAGATTACAGGCATATATCATGGTGGTCAAGATTTTGGGGGGGGGGTGGAGTGGGGGGGGGGGGGTAATTTTATTTTCTCTAAGATTGCTTAAAATCGTGTTTTTTTTTTTATAAACACAACCGTGTCAGGGGTTTTGGGAGTCAAAAATCGTGTTTTTCGCGTGACACGTCTTGTTATGGCATGTATGGAGTGCCGACTATCAACTTGTTCACTGGAATACAACCAAATACAAAGTCTGGTCAAAATTCATTTATATATGTGTAAGACACTGTGTTCATAAGCTCAGTGAAGTACACAAATGCAAGCAATGACCTTAGAATTGCCTACAAGATCAATTAGGTTTGGTTTTGTGGGGTTGAACGCCATTTGTCAGTACAGGATAGGCTATACATGGTGGCCAGTAAAGGTGTAGGAAGAGCCTGGAAAGACCTTGGGAAGAACTACCAACCCATGGGTAGCTACTGGCAAGCTTTCTTACATACCCACATTGGTCAAGCCAGGACTTGAACCCATGTGGACATGGATGAGATGTGAGTGATTTCTAAAAGTGAGTGCATTAGACCACTCAGCCACCCAGGGCCACAGGTCAGTTAGGTCACTCCATCACAAAAGTGCAAATACATTTGTAGTTGGATCTGCACCATTTTCATTCAGAACCATTTAAAAATTGCAAGAAGTGTTCTAGTGAAAACCCCTTGTCCGTGCCACTATACAGGGATTGGACCACTAATTCATTTCCCATAGAATTTAATGCTGATACATTAAAAATAAAACTAATTTCTTTATTAGACTGGCATTCAATCCATACACGTTTGCATTCATTAGAGTTAGAGAAATCATTTTCAGTCTTGAAATACAGCTGTTTTGTGGCATTTTTTTTCTACCTCGTGCTGTTAAACAGGGTGACCGCCTGTTCTGCATGTAACAACATAGCTTTGCACCAAATGTTCATATGATATTTTGTCAGTAGGAAATTAGCTACAGGATATCAAAATGAAAGCAACTATTTTGCTGTTAATTATTGTAAATAGATTGAAGTTTGTGAAATTAATAATGGGAAAATATTAAATTCATTTACTAGCCAATGGGTACATCTCAAAACATTTAGTATTCTATTTGCATAACCCCACCAGAAGACTGGTTCCCTGGCTGTAAAATAATTAGTCGTCTGATACCTATACTGAACATCAATTATTTACATTTTTGTGTATTGACAACCTTAGACACCAAATATGCGCTGTTCTAATTTTGGGCGGTATTCTAAGCACACTAAATGATAATAATCAACACTTCTGTAAAGCCCGATTGATAATAATCAACACTTATGTAATGCCCGATTGATAATAATCAACACTTCTATAATGCCCGATTGATAATAATCAACACTTCTGTAATGCCCATTGGGCGGTATTCTAAGCACACTAAATGATAATAATCAACACTTTTGTAATGCCCTATAGATAACAATCAACACTTCTGTAATGCCCAATAGATAAAAAGAATGAATGTTGCATTTCAAGAAATGCATACCATGTTCATATATTATAAATGTAGATAACTGAATAAATGCAGTGATATCAATAGTTTGGGACAGATTTTTCTCAATTTCATGTGTTTGTTTTTCAGATGTGCATGCATGAACTGCCAACTCATGGGAATTGTGTAATAAGAGGTATCACATTACGCAACCCTTATTTTCATCATTTTCTGGCATGAAGAGGATATTTTGGATGCCTAGAATTTCCTTTATTAGAGATTTTGTTTTCTTGAATCATTTTATTATGGCAGCTACGATGTTCATTTTGCTTTGCATCACTTGTCAAATGAGAAATTTATCAGTAGGAAATTAAATACAGGATACCAAATTAAAAACAAATATATTGTACTGTACTATAGTACATATATTGAAGTTTTTTAATTTAATTTAATGACTGAACCCTCTTTTTGCATTAGGTCTATTGTGTTACATGTTTTGTTGCATAATCTTTTGTATTCTTGCAAATTTAATTCAGAATTAAGAAATTAAAGCACTTCTTGCAAAAGTATTTTTAATTGTGTATTCAGTTTATTTGATTTAAAACCAATTTTGATAAATTCTTTATAATACAATAATTAAAAAGGGGAAAATTATAATTGTTTCTTATATCAAATATGATTAAAAGATCTACATGTCTAAGTCTTTCTCTTTCTGTTATTCTAACTGGCCTTATAAGCTTTTTTTAATGGTTAAAAGATGTTGACTAATATATAAATATATTTTCAATTTTTTAAAATTATATCTTGTACATTTATTGGATAGTTATTTAACCAATGTTTATATTTGGCAGGGTTATATTTATGTGGCCTATTCGGATGACCTCTAAGTGGAATAAAATTAGATTCTATTGCATATAAAAATAGAAATAAAAAACCCAATATCTATTGTCTTTTCTTTGTACATTAAGGTAGTCTTGTTTATTTTTATCCATTCTGTTACATCTATGTATTAGTTTCCTGCTATTGGTCTAAATATATCAGCATATAGAGTTAAATAATTTATCTTGTTAAAAACCAGTAATTATCTACCTTTGTTTCCTAATCAAATTTTTATCTAGTACCTATATGAAACAGTTCTTTAACTTCATTTTTTTTTCTTCAGTTTTGTCCATGATGCTTTTTTGCTTGTGTTCTATGATACCAATCGTTTTAAAGATGATGATATACTCCATCTTAATCTTATTCCGTTCTTACGAGTTGAACTGATAAATCCAGGTGGACTTTTACTTGACCCAGATTCTTACTTTTTCTAGCTATTACTTTCCTTAAGTATGGGTCAACATTTTCAAAAATAAAAATAACATTTTGGTTAGTTCTACACCAGCTTTAAATCTGTATTCATTAAGTGTTTTTTATGAGTCTTGTAGCTTTCTTGTGACAATTTTTTTAAAGTCTGATTCACAAGATATTTTATTTCTCTTCTAGTTGTAAAACAAATTAGAGAACGCTGTAATTTCCTTTTTTTCAATTTTTTAAAATTTTTGTATGAAGCAAATTTGGTGAGATTTATATAGTACTATATTATTTCAAATAAAAGTGTTGTATCAAAAACACTAGTGTGAAATTTACTTTTTTATGTGTGATCACTGAGCATCTTGTTTCAGTTTTTCCACATTCACAGCCAAGTTTTCTTTTGTTATATTCTCTTATTGACTTCATTTATCAGCTCCTCTATTATTCCACTGAGATTTAATCACATTTGCACAATAATTACATCATTTGAAGCTGTCATTTCTGCAATCCATTTCATCAATAAATTTAATTTCATAACATATATTAAATATAAATAGTTATATTTTATATAATATATATTTGTTTACATACGACAATTTTTTTTAAAAAATGAACCGAGGACAAGCGCCTACTTTAGGGACATAACATTTTCTTCCGGTTCCTAACTATTCAAAGATTTGTTATATCTTTTCCATTTTACCAGCACATATATTTTGACATCGATTTTTTTTTTTGCTTTCTATAATTTTCTCAGTCTTGAAGACATCATCTCGCTTGTCATATAGAGACAACTCCTTGCAATATATTCCTGCTTTAATTGATATACTGCAGGGTCTCCTAAAATTATTCTCTGATTATAAAAATCTCGTCTGTGAAATTAGGAAGATAGCCTTTTGAAAAAATGGACATAAAGTTTGAGATGCTGCCTTTCTCACCTCTTTAACATTTGGGCATTTCATAGGCAACCTTTTGTAAGATACCCAAACAAGTTAATCCATACTTTAGATCTATTTTCTTCCTTGTTTGCTTCAGTTGGGGACATGTCTATAGATCAACGGTATGATTTATTATATCAATAAGACTTTATAATATATTGAACCATTTTCTGGTTTCATTTTCAGTTCGATTTATACTCTTAACCGCTTTACTGCACATCAGTTTGGAGGCTGAACTGCCTGATTTGCACAGGATTTATCCATTAATTCAATAATTTGGCATCACTTTTGAGTTTACTTCTTGTGCAATAATAATTTTCTTTATAGTGGGAAATTTGTTGTGGACACTGGATGGGTATTGGGCACACTACAGGGGATGAAATGGTTGGCTGCCATGGCAACCAAATCCAGCCTAGAATGTGTACAACTCATGACACATTTACATATTTTTCAGTATTTATTTATATTAAGCCTACTATTTTTATTGCCAAATCAGTCATGCTTTCAATTTTTTATTAAGAAAAGCGAGATTTTCTGTTTATTTGGCTTGTTCAAGTTCCACCAAATTTAGGCACAGCAGTGAAGTGTTAAGATTGAACACTTACAGTCAATAAAGTTTTGAATGTATATTCTGTGCTTATGTTTTTTTTAATGTACTCACATGGTCTTAAACATTTCAAATATAAAAAAAGTATTTTGGTCTAACATTGAATTTGTTAAAATTTATACCAAATAGCTTTGCTACTATGGTAACAATTAAAAAATGCAGCGATAATATTAAGATATTAAAACTGATTTTATACCATATCTCCAAAATATGAATGCCTGTGTTCAAGTTCAAAAGGTGTTGAAAGAAAGCTGAAGAATGACAAACAATTAATAAAAACCATGAAGATAAAAGTAGTATAATCAATCTCGTGTATATTTATTCACATATATACATATGCATGTACTTAGGTGCTGCATTACATGTATTTTGATCCAGACGCAAGGAATATACCACGATGACCACTGATGATGAAACAAGCATTTATATCCTAAGATATAGTTATCTGTAGTTTGTGTGGAAGTCCATGGTTTTAATATTCATGTGTTGGAGAACATAATCAGAAAATAATTAATCATGTACTCTTTTGATTTTAGGATTTAAAAAAAAAAAAAAAGAGTTGTCAAAAGAAAGAAAGAACTTGCATCAGTTGCTGAAATAAATATTCCATTTTAAGATCGGATAGTAGATTCAATATATATATATATATATATATATATATATATATATATATATATATATATATATATATATATATATATATATATATATATGATGGCATGGGCAATGGAAAGAATCTCCTTAAAGCTGGCTTATTTAAAACTGAATACTTAAGTCATATAAAAATAAAATTATATGAAATTCATATTTCGGAGGGGTATGCAAGAGGGGCACCTTTTACAAACGTGGCACATTTTTTGGCAAAGGTTTAATTTTTGAACCTAACAAAAGGGGCATACCGGTACAGGTATTTCTCAACCCAAGAACACACTTTTGGTAACAATATTTAGAATGTTCTTTTAAAAATAAAGAACAAAGCTTCTTCCACTCGTTGAAGTATTCTATATTAAATAAAACATAATAATATATGAAACTATTTGAAGATAACACAGTTTTAAGTAGGTTTTTTTAGTAATCTGGACAATGTGGGATGGATGCTAGAAAGGGCAGAGGGGAGGGCATGATAAGCAAATATGGTATGAGCATCCCTTTCTTTATATCTTGTTCAGTACTGAGTGCCAAAGATGTCAGATCTTGAACGATTATTAAAAAATATTAACTGCTGTATACAAATTTATTTTTAAAAATGTCTTCATAAACCATGTAATATTCCCAAAGATCAATGTCCGAATCACACTACTCAGAAGTAATGATCTTTCATTTCACCATCTCATTTTGTGGATTAAGAAGAAAATTAAGACCTGTAGTTGTCATAGGATTAATCTAGTATATTAGATGTTTTGCTTATTGGTGATCATTAAACATTTTATTATGAGAAAATAATAATTGTCATTACTTGCACATGAAATAAACATCATTAAATAATTTTAAATCAAAATTAACATTAAGAAAAAGAATATCTTAATTGGAGACAGTCATTGGTAGTGGGAATTTATGACTCGGAAATCATGACAGCCAAAATGTGTGTGGAATAAAAATGACTAATGTAATAGCCATATGAAATGCATTCAGTTTGTAACTGTATAACTATTTTTTTGTAACTTCTCACATTATTGAAAAGAAAGACAAGAAAGCACATAACTGGGTGTCCTTAATGATACATATATCTTGAAATAATCACCAACAATAACTTTATAAAATGAAGCCAAATAATGAGTGAATACATTATTTTATTTGCCTCAAAGTATATCAATGGTTACCTTGTTAGTATGTGCCCTGTAGCTTCTGTGACAGATGAAAAATCATTACTTTAATTTTGTCCCCTTTCACTAAAATTTAGATTCACTGACCAAATTATGTTTTGCCTGCTGCTGAAATGATATCTCTTGATTGCAATGATAAGTCTATTGTCTTTTTCAATTCTCAAGCTTTCCTAATTGGATTGTTTAAAATTACTTGTATGTATTATACTCAGTATTATATATTTTATTATATTATATATACTGTAGTCTGTAACTATAAAACCAGACCCATTTTCTATTAAGCAAAATCATGAAACGGAAACCTAAATGATAATGTGTCGCACTTACCTCGCTATAGATTTATACCCATGTACTGTGATCATTATTCATATTGAGGTTGAGTAAGTTATTCAGATACCAATATGAAATTAATTTATCCCTTCTCTGTATCCCTTATTAATGAAAAAGTATGATGTTAGCTTAGTTTTGTACTTCTGTTAATTTTCTATGCCGAAAAAGGTCGAAGTTTCAAAATCGTAAAACCCACCATTATTCTCTCTCATTATCTATGCAGAAGCAACTTCAAAAGTGCTCTTGGGTGCAGTAATGAAATTGCTACTGATTAAAAACAAAGGTTCTAGCATATCTTTGAAAACCCGGGGTGGGGTAGGGTTGTAATCGAGAATGAAATCAGTATTGATGTGCAGTATTTCGTATATTTAATAATTTTAAATGCTTTCGAAATGTAAAGTGCCCGATTCACTAATTGAGGTACTCGCTATCGTGCATCAACTTTCTTGTGAAATTAAAAAAATTATCAGTTATAATTGATTTTAAAATGATATGTGACATAAATTAACGATTTTAAAGTATTGAAATACGTTTCTCTAATGGCAGATCCAAAATTTTACCGCGATAAACATGCACTATCGATTAGTGGAGTTGAGCTGAATTTGCCGTGCAATGTGACTAATGGTTTTTCCGTGTTTTTAAAAATAGACAAATATTCGAGGGCTTCATTTGTATATTTTTCGTGCTCATTAGTATTACAAATAGCCAGTCAATGTTTTTTAATTATCGAAAATCCATATTTTTGAGAAATTGGTGACTCTTGGTCATATCTTTTTGCTGAAATGACGGATATGAACTTAAGAAGTGAACACGTAGCAGTAACTTATTTTTAGCGTATAGCCTCGTTGCAAAGTTTGAAGTTTGCTCTAATATTCCTCTTTTTTTGTGTGAAACCTTGATAATAAACTGGAATAATTCGAAGAATGGCATATTCCCGTGTATATTATCAAATATCTTTCAACTGTAATTTTCAAAATTTCAAATGACTTCACGTCGCAACTGCGAGATGCAGAGCACATGTTTACAAATGACGGACACACTGTTATATACAACGGATGCGTGAAGATTGAACTGCGCAGTTGCTTTAATCCTGCGAATAAACTAATGATTTGCTTCATACTTATTTTCTAGATTCATTCTCTCGGCCATATAAGTGATAGTTATGGGTACAAAGACTTAATTTTGTTAGTTCTGGGTATCTTAATCGGATTTGTCATGAAAGGCGTCATTTTGCAATAAAGGGGTTGGCGTCAAAAGGCGACATTATGCAGTAAAGGGTTAAGAGTTCGATTTATGGTCATAAGAGTTCAATTTATAGTCGTAAGAGTTTTATTAAATCTTTTCACCAGTCAGAGGCTTTTTTGTCTGAGTGAGTGGACAAATGCTCAATATTTTATTTCCCCTCTAATTCCTGTACAGTAAAATTATAAAATTCCTTTACTTCATCGAACATGTTCAGATTTTTTCACTTCAAATACTTCACTAAAGACATGCTTTATGTCATATTTTTGAAAGGACGTCTATCACTTTGAAGCTATATATATATACATATATATAACAATTAATACACCTTTATGATGAAGTGTGTATGAGAGGATGTCAACAAATCTAGGTAGAATTTATGTGAGCAATAAGATAATAAATTTAATATTTTGCAAAATTTAGCTTTAGGACAGTAAGGAGGAAAGAAAGTGTCATCATAAGGAATAACGCAGGAACACGATTTGATCAATTGAGCTACCGGGGTATTTATACCTGTGTGCAAATGACCTTGACTTATTTATGAGAGCTAGCAAAATTCTCTTATTCTCAGACTCACCTTAAGTTATTACAAGATCGCAAATATTTCTTTCTAGGTGATAATTAAACAATATAAATTTCTGAAGATAGTTAATACGTTGAATGGATTTTGTTTTCGCAGTATGATAAATTAAACCGTGTAAGAATTGTTTTAATAGGCCTGGATAGTTTTTTGATAGAGGTTTTAAGCTGTGGTGACAGTGCTTCCGTATAGATATTATTAAATAAAAAAGGTTATTTATCTAAGCAGGCTGGAAGTGTATTCAATCCTGATATATGCTTGAAAGTATAGTACATGCTGGTTGAGCCGAGACTTCAACTCACTTGGACAGAGGTGAGATGTGTGAGTGATCTGTAAAGGCAAGCACCTTAGACCATCTTGCCACCTGGCGCCCCTTAAATAATATGGGATGGAATTTTTATCCTTTAGTTTTCTGGTGTGGGATGACATGGGGCCAAAGAAGTTGTAACATTGTAAAAGACCAGCGACCTCATATGACAGCCAGAGGTTAGGTGGCCCAGGTTTAAAAACTGAAAGAGGAGTCGAACAAATTAAAAAGATCAGGGGCCTCAGATGAAGGCTAGAGGTTTAGTGACCCAGGTTTTAAAGGTCAGTGGCCTCACACTGGGACTTAGTAAAAACAAAAAAAGTGGGATCATATAAAAGATTCTTTCTTACAAAAATACACAATGCATGGTCACATATTAGTTTGAAAACTGGTTAAGGTGGCTAACTAGTTGAAACTGCTTAACTTGCCTCAAACAAAGGTTTTACCCAAACTGAACGTAATTAATCTAACAAAGAGTGAGGAAAATGACTTAAAGTCTTACAAAATGGTTTTAAAAAAAGAGTAATTATTTTGATAGTCCATTTCAAAATGTGTTTTTCATAAAATGGCTCAAAAAATGACTAAACAATCATAAAAATAGGTAAAAATTGGATTAATTGATCTTGAGCAAATGCTTTTTCTTACTTTTTAATTTCTCTTTTGACTACTACCTAATTCTGCTACTTCAGCTATTGTAAAACGTCTGGCAAATAATGGAAACAGTAAAATGTGACAGTTGCAGAAGAGAGAACAAAATTGAAGAGATGGAGGAAATTGGAATAAAGTACAAAGATGTCAGCAGTGTGCATATATACATAAGAGAACTGGTGGATATTCAATGGCTTATTATATGTCGGAAATGTATAAGGAAAGGTAAAATTTAAGTGATATCTCGATTACCTGCCTATTTTCTTACAAGTAGGATCAAGGGTGGCAGATGATAGAGCCTTATCTGTTAGATAGATAGAAATACAGACAGAGAAAAAGCAGACACAGATAAATACCACAAGTGGATCATTGAAAAATGATGCATATATCTATAAAATGGATTTTAATTAAATTAAGTTTTCTCATTTTTACAGACAGTTCCCAGATCGCAGTAAGTCTCTTCATTGCATGCATTCTGTGGTCTTTAACATTATCCCAGACCTCGGGAACAAAGTTCTTTCATTGTATACATTCTATAAGACTACTGAAAGTTCAAAAAGGAGCAGCTAGAGTTATTCTTGATGCTGACTTAGATACACCATCAACAATTCTTTTTAAAACCCTTAAGTGGCTTCCATTTCAACAGAGAACTCAGCTTCAAAAGGGTTTACTAGTCTACAAATTCTTACATGGGTTGGCTCCTGAATATCTTCAACGTAATTTTAAATTTGTGGAAAATGTATGTACGTGAACTAAGATCCATCTCAAACAAGAATTTATATTTACCAAAACTAAATTCCGAATTTTATAAAAAGAGTTTTTCTTTTTCTGGAGCCAAACTAAGGAATTTCATTCCATCCAATATAAGGTCAGCTGACTCTTTTCTAGGTTTTAAGAAGCTTCTTAGTCGACATTTACAGAAACAAAAATCATCTGTATGAATCTGTTGAATTCAGTACTACTCTTCTTTAAAACAATATTCTTTATGTACTCGTCTGTAATGTTTTGCACAGGTTCACCACTAACCTTTGTATGAATCCTGTATGTACATGTAATTGCAGAAGACCTCATGGAAGAATGGTCAGTTGACAAATGAGCTGCTTCTTTAAATGAAGTAATTGTTATTATTATTATTGTTGTTGTTGTTGTTGTTGTTGTCTTAAGCAGTATCCCAGACCTCAGTAAGTCTCCTTATTGCATGCATTCTATAGTCTTTAACAGTATCAATATAAACCAAAAGTTAACTGCAGGTCACTATGTTGCACTATACACTCTACTGGCAATATTGATATGTTTACTTCCTACATAGGAATCCATAATTTATTGTTGTTTACCTTTTGAAAAGTCAGAGTGCTCAGTCTTACATATTATTCATTACTTGAACATTTTCTTTTACTTTTAAATGAGCTAACATATACTAAATTCCTCAGTCTTTTTTAGAGACGTGATAGAGATATTTCATCATTGTAGCTGGAAGGCAACATTGTCGATATTTGAAAATAATGTTTATTTATTTTCAAGTCTGGCGGTGTACAAGTATGTTTACATAGCTATTTTGGGAAACAGCCAACAGGAGGATAGAAACATTCATTTTCTTATCTCTGTAAAAAAAAGGATATTTTTACGTATTTTTAAAAGACTATAGAATTAAAATTGCATTGAAATTAGTAGATCCATTATTGTTTCCAATGGGTCATTCAAAAACATAAAAACTGCAAAGTAGAAGACCTGTAATGATTTGACATTTTATACAAATAATTTCTTTCAATCCTTTTTAGCTGTCTTTATATTACACTTTGAAGTTCTTGTACGATTTGTATCTACAACAACTGGACACATACATAGACTGAATTTACTAACAGTGCAATTAGATTTAAAAGTTTCTATTTTAACTATTTTATGAATTTCTTCTAATGGATTCAAAGTTGGAAAGATCTAAACTTTGGCATAAACATTAAACTATTTATTAGCCTTATGGGACTGAGAAAGAAAAAAAACAAGCTACTAAATTCTAAAGTTTATGTTGTAAGAGATTATGCCGTTGGTATGTTATTATCATCTGAAGTTGTTCTGTCCATTTAAGTTCATATCATTCTATTTATGTTTGACATTTTAACCTCTAACCTTTATTTCAAATGTTAGCAAAAGCCCATCTGCTCTTTCTTGTCAATGAGGTTTCAGTGTACGTGGCCCTTCTTGAACATGATTCATCGCTTTCCTATGGAGAATTGGGAGGGTTTACTGCCTTTATTTTATGTCAAATTAGCTGGAATCTTACTTCAATTGTTTCATTTACACACTCGAATTTAACCATCATAGAAGCCCCATAGGTTCAAGGCTAGGAGCTCCGGAAGTAATCCAGGATTCAGTTGTATAGACACTACCCTTCAGCGGATTATGTGAACTGACAGTTTCACATGACTGCAGTCTGAAACAATCTTCACTTAAGTACCTTGGCACCAATATAATGTCCCATTACTAAACAGTTCCAAGACCACGCTGACGACGAATCGACAAAAGTGAGCAGGTGTGCTCTATGAAGAAACAAATTTGTGAACGCCTATGATGGGAGTTGAATCTACACTGTTAGAGTAGTTGAGCTGAAGCATTTTGCATGTTGCTGAAGCACTTTACCACTAGACTATGGAAGTAATTGTAAGTAAGAAACAAAAAATAAAATTAGACCTTCTCATTCAAGTTATTTTATTTAATTTGTTCATTTCAGATACATGATAATGTCATAAAATTATTTAATTTGTTTATTCAAGTTTGAAATTTAAATATTTCAGCCAGAAACTGTAAACCTGACGAATGGTGCATTTATAGCATATGAAATGTGTTCATACTAGAAATAAGTCGTTGTATAGATCACTGAATTTCATACATTTTAAAATGTATTCACCCATAGGATAATGATTACCTTTCATTATTGATTTAAATATAATTATCTTGTATGACAGATAAAAATCTGTAATAACATATTTAAAGGTTTTATATTCTTTAACACGTGTACATATGACATTCTCTCGCTAAATATAGGTTTTCTCGGAATGTCTGAAAAATTAAAGGAAAATACTTGCATTCTTTGTCCTATAACGAATTAGCAATCTACAGAACATTGTTCAAAGACACTAACAAAATACACCAAAATCATAATAACTATTCATAAATATATTGTAGTTTTATGATTCAGTCTTTATCATAAAAAGAAGTAAATTTATTATTAGATTGGTATCTGTCTCTTTCTTATTATCATTTGTTAAATAGCTGACCATTTTTGTACGATACCATATCTATATCATGGACTATACCATCTCTTCTATTTTCTTTTCTCTTTTAAACTGTCACATTACAGTTTCAGTTTATGTGCTAAAGCAAGATTTACAATACCCGAAGTAGCTGAAATCGGAAGTAGTTAAAAGAATAGTTAGATTGTTGGTAATTACCAGGCACTTTCAAAATATTTTCCTGGGTAAAGTCCTTATCATAATGACCCCCCCCCCCCCGTCCGTACCAGATGAAAGTGACTGACAACTATCGTCCATCTTACTGCCAACAAATCTCAAGTCATTTACCTTTGTTTTAAAACCAATTTAAGATTGTATTTTTTGAGAAATGTATAGAATTCAAGCCCAGAATTTCGGAATAGATATTTGCATTATCCCTTGGGCCTATTTTAAATTAATGAACATTTATGGGTAACTATATTACTCTATCATCATTGTTTAGAAAGATCAATAATGCTTGATATACTAAAGGATAATACAAATATTAAAACTCCTTATAGATTCGGTATGGAATATTTTACGTTTTGGAAGCTTTTATGCCTGATAAGTGACGTCACAATGGCAGATAATTGTTATAAATACTAAAGCAAAACCGGTCTGGAAAATCAACAATGCATAGACATCCCTGTGGAATGCAATTTTTAGCAAAATTGGTTTGGTGTGAACAGGGGAGTTAACTCATGTCACATTTCTTATTGGCTAAAACAGGTAGGGGAAATAAGAGAACAGGTGATTTTTCGTTAATTAAAAAATAATTCAAGGCTGATAGCACAAACTAAAATATATTTTTTTTCTTTTTTAAAATTATTTTAAGGAGTTGTAATGCCCTTAAGCAATGCATGCGGACACTTGCTTAAAGTGAAAACCTTTTTTAAAAAATGACGCCTGTTTAGAGTTAATACACATGTATGCAAAAGAGTTAAATATATAATTAAATAAATCAAAATGATTATTTCAATATTTGATATGTCAATACCAAAAAGCCAAACTAAATCTTTTTCAGGGGTCAGTATAGCCTTGAGTCTTGCCTACAGGGACATCTGCTCATGACGCACAACTGTTTAGAGAGAACATATTATCGTAAACAACACCTGTTTAGAGTGAACACACATACAAAGTAATTAAATACATATTGAAATAGTTCTAGTTAAATAAATCAAAATGAAAATTCCCACACATGATATCCCAATACCAAAACGTGTGGGGAAAAAAAACATTATTACCCGGTTTGTTACGTCTTATAGCAAGAAAATAATTAAGACGTGTGAATAGACAAAATTGTAAACAGAATCATAACGAAAATGCTCGGAGATTCATTTAACAGAAATGTGACTGAGTATAGCCTTTAGGGCGGTACCAATCAAGATTTGTATAAATGTTTCAAGGACATTCAAGCATATGTGAAGAAGATTATCATTCGAAAAATTTTATAATTTGGATTTGCGAATGCCCAATTAGAAATTACGACTTCACTGATGAAGTGTCCCAAACGGGAGCGAGAGAAAGATGCAAATCCTTTCACAGAACAAAGTTTATAAATATATGAAATAAAGGTAAAATGGATATAATCGAATGTTTATTCTGCATTTTACATGCCAAATTTGGACAGGAACGAAGCGAAAGTATAAGATGGATTTTTTTTTGCTTTTGACAGCATTGAATATTTAATATATTGCACATCTATGGGTATCGACCGCTCCGAGGAAACTCGTACACAGATTTGCTTTAATGTTTTAAGTACATAAAAGCTTGTATTGACGTTACCAAAGGCGGATAATAAATGCTTTTACGATCACGTGGAATCAATATTAATACTCACCCAAAAAGATCACAGACACCATCAACTACAATGTAGATAGATACAGTGGCGGCGCGAGGGTTCGAGGCGCCCGGGGGCAATGTTCTTTAGTGGCGCCCCAACTTTGCCACAGAAAACAATTTTTATGTCAGTTGCTAACCTCCCTCCTCCCCTCCTAAATAAAAGTCTATGTCAAGATTTACCCCCGTTACACTAAGGTGAGGCGAAATACTATGAAAATTTCAGGTGCAAAAATAAAAAAATAAAAAAAAATCCCGATGGCAACCCCCTGCGCCTGGCGCCGGGGGGCAATTACCATCCCTCCGATCCCCAATCACGCCGCCACTGGATAGATATAGTCATCGGTTTGATAGATGTCCGGTAAAAATGTAGCACATTCATAAATTTGAAAATGAATTTGATATATATGTAAATGTTTGTGAAATAGTTGAACTATCTTACACCAAACCAGTTCAAATATCTGATATCTGATAAATATAGAGAAATCAAATATATTTAGGTATGGTGATCTAAATGACTAAAAAGATGGAACGTTTTATCTTCCAAAATTAGTATTATCACCAATAAACAGACAACACGGACAGAGAACCTTTACTATATATCGGAAAAATATATATAAGAACTCATAGACTTTGCTACAATGTAAACAATTTGATAGATATGATACCTAAAGAAGACTCAATTGTAAACTTCACAAAAAATTTCAACATCGATTAGAAGTTCCGTATGTAATTTATTGTGACGTTGAAGTATCATCGTACCAAAGGTGATAAGCACATATATAGAGTGACCGGCACAAACTTGTGAAAAACAAACTGACGATGTATCATTGATAAAACCTTGTTGTTGAAAGTGTGCCAAAAGAACAATGACACTGTCTGGCGAGGTGTGCAGGATGGAGATCATCCTATGGTAATGAAATATCTTGGACAATCAAACCACAGTATTTTATGATGTATTGCTTAAGATTGCAAAATCAGCATGTAAAGAGTGAAGAGAAAAAATACAAACATTATATGGTGTTTACAGAGGAAGATGAACAACGTTTTAATTTAGCAAACATTTTACATGTATGAGGACAAATAACTGAAAAAAATATAAGAGACCATAACTATTTAGAAGTCCCGTACATAACGAATACAGTTTGAATTTTAAATATCGAAAATACATGCCATTGTTCGTTCATAACTTTTCTGGCCATGAAAGCCATCTATTCATTTATAAATATGTTAAAATTAAACTAGATGAATAGATCGACATCATACTGAGCATCGACAAGAAATACATACAATTCAGTAAGGCGCTAACAGTTGATAGATTCACGATAGAAGGAAAATAAAAACAGTTGAAAGGATAATCAGGGTTGCAGATAGCTTTTGATTTATGTGACAATCTATGGAACAGCTGGCTAAAAATTTAAATGATGCGAAGTTTACAGAGACTCTGGAACAAGTTACAACAACGCACTCTAAATATTTGAGGAAGGACATTTATCCGTATGAATAAACTGATAGCCTTGAAAGGTTTAATAAAACAGCTGTGCTACCAACATAAACATTCTATTCAAGTTTGAAAGGTTTATATATATATATCGGAATTATATATAATTTTTCCTTTAATAATGGTATAGTTTATTAGTTTATGATCTCTGTTCTTAGTCTAACAGCTGTCGTCTTGCCGTGAGTACACATACGGTAGGTTCGATCGATATTGTCGCTTGTAGCATCAGTACATCACGTATTAGCGCGTGAGAGGTTTGAACTTTTGACCTAGTTCTCGTGCTTTTAAGAGTAAACATTGTATTGACCAGGAATTATAGTTTAAGGTCACATCCGAAGAATGAATCGTGTTTATTGGAAGGAAATTATTTCGAAATACCCAGTTGTTTATCGAAGACGAAGTATGGGTTTTTATTTCGATTCTGCGCATGAAGGCTATATATATATATATATATATATATATATATATATATATATATATATATATATATATATATATATATGAATTATAGCAAGTATTCTTCATTCTTCATAGTTACATTGAATTGAGAGGTCATAAACAAATTTGGTTCATTGTGTGTGTGTGGGATATTCTTCTTTGGAGATCTATTTATTATAAATACAGTGCAATCTGGATTAGTACTATTTTTTCAACCTGAATAATTATACAGCTCCGTGGAATTATCGGAAACATTTCTAGAACTTGTGATATTCCATAGTCGCAAGTATTACTTGGATATAACTTATTCTTATTAACACATTAGTACAGTGAATGTTACTTCATTCGGAATACCTTATTCGGAATATTTGGAATGACTACCGGATCAGTGAACTTTAGAACAATTTAGGACTTTCAAGGATATTCTATACTGTAATTTATTTTTAATTCTTTCACTTTAATTGTTTGTTGAAATATTTTAATATTTTAGGAAATTAAAGATTTGTATTTTAAATCTTGAAAGCTTTTTGAGTCTTTCCTTTTGTTACATTACCCCTAGTCGTAACAATATATATATATATATATATATATATATATATATATATATATATATATATATATAT
Source organism: Margaritifera margaritifera (assembly GCA_029931535.1). Taxonomy (NCBI): domain Eukaryota; kingdom Metazoa; phylum Mollusca; class Bivalvia; order Unionida; family Margaritiferidae; genus Margaritifera; species Margaritifera margaritifera. The sequence goes on along the minus strand of JAQPZY010001271.1, from coordinate 1,501,143 downwards.
ATATATATATCGCATGATAGTTACCATTACCTTAAAGATGTCATGGAACCTTTCAGCCTTCAGATACTCCGAGATCTATATGGCTATTGTGTCAGGAAGGATACTTTGATGGTATGTAATACTTTTTTATGAATTGAGGAATGTCTGTATATATAAAAAAATACAAACTAACCTGTAATACCTTTATGGTATCCTCGAACAGCCATATTTCGTGACCTTAACGTGAATTTTAACGAGTTCGTTATAATATTGTGAGAATCTATTCAAATAACCATAGAAAATATTCAACTCTATCTACTTCATTTACTCATCGTTAAAAAATGTTTGGCATTCATGTACATTAGTTCAGAATTACCGTTTTTCACTTATTTCCGGAAGGGCATCTATGGTTTGTGACACTGACTGCAAAGTCACGTGGCATATGACCGGAATGTGCAGTTAGGTCAAGGTATGGATATTATTAGTTTATAACGTCTCCGTTTTTTGAAATAAAACAAAATAAAATTTAAAAATGGATTTTTCCCTGTCATTCTATTTGCAGTTTGTGCACTCACATTACTGCTTGCTTGTTCATTAGCATATAATAACATGAATCAAAAGAGAGAGAGAGAAAGAAAAAAAAAGAGACAGACAGACAGAGAGACAGAGGGAGATAGAAATTTAAAAATAGACTGGTGAATGGATACACATTTTTTATAATACAAAAATCTAATATCTTTTGATGTAGAATATATGTTTATTATGAAATAACACTGAACGAAAAAGTCCATAGTGAATATACATTTCCAATGTAAATATTTTTACCTTGTATAGGAACCCCACATGATTAAAACCAAATATTTACATTGGTTTTGCCGTTGTATAAATTCCCAAAGTCGGTTTTCCTGTTCAAAATATGTAAACAAAGCCAACATGTGATCAGCGGACCTATCTTTAGCACACAATACAAATTCAAGTGCAAAATGTCTGACTCAAATAAGGCATTAGTGAAAATATAGTTTTTATTTCAGAATTTTTTTAAATTACATAAAATTACCTGTTTAAATCTCATTTTGTACGATTTTACTTATTAAATACTTGCTGTCATTCTTGAAGAACGCTGGTGACACAGTTGATGACGTCATTATCTCGAAACAAGCGCGTTAGGTCGCGAGAAACATGGCGCACGATTGAAGGATTATCACCAATTCAGGCTGTTCGACAATATTACAAGTGGAGTTTTCCATATATAATCAATTACTCATTCAGTGTGTCAAGATTATTTCATGTTAAATAATGGGGTGTGAAATAATGCTTCATCTACGAGACTGTAGCATTGATTACTCACTTTTATTCATCACTGATACTGCCTACCGTGTGTGAATTGCTTTCTCCATTCCTCCGGAATATATGCCGTCCACACGCCATTGCTTAAATCGCCATCTATATTATCTATGGATGTGTATTTCGTGTTTTATATACTAAGTATGAGTATAAAAAAACTTTTTCTAGTCGTTATATTTCCATACTGTTGTGATGAGTATCGAGGAATTCATTCGATGGCATCAATTCTACAAGGCTCGGTAGGTCTACAACAAGTAGAAAGAAGTTCGCATGTTGAACGTTACCGCACGCTATTCGTTTCCAAGTGGGACCACGTGTGCGTCATGCAGGAATTTCTCATGAATAGTTTAAGAAATGAATTATCTTACCTGCTTGAAATATGGTATACCAAAGCCAGGAATATGATAACAGTCCATAAATTAGTGATTTCAACTCTCTGGTGGAGTGCTGTTACAGACGCAGTGTGATACAGGATTGTGATGGAATCAATGTGCCCAGCCGAAGAATCACATTTTTGTCGGACTTTTGTTTCAACAGTAAGTTAGAACTGATGTTACTGTTCTCTATTGTAGGTTCTTTACTATGCAGAACTTGTTAGTTTATTTTAAGGTTCAAAATAGTATAAGATTGACAGGGACTATTTTTACGACTCATTGCATCATCAGTAGGTTGAACTCTTGCTCGATTCACATCGAAATTCACATGTCCGTTTTGTTAATTTTTACAGCATCACAATTATGAATGTATAAACAAGATTAAGAGTAAATACGCACTGCCTTAATTTTGTGTTCAAAGGCATTTTTCTGTGCAGTTTAAACAGTTTACTTGGTTACCGCCATAGCGAGCCCTGAGACTGACAAGCATCGATTAGCTAGCAGAGGTCATGTGATGTGAACAGGAGTCTATAAATAAGGGTGCAGACAGTGGAGTGGCAGATAGCTGTCAGAGCGGCAAAGTATGAACATTTAAGTAGAACAGAATTTCGGCCTTGTATTCAAAATCCAATCAGAAATCATACATTATTATATGAAATTTTGTTTAATGCTTGAAAATTCCAAAAGTAAATCAAATTATTATTCTTAAGTAATTTTTTATAGATTTATTATATGATTGCCATTGAATTTGACTGCCTTATAATTATTATGCCATGATTCTTTATAATGCCGCTGCTATCTACCACCACACTGCTCAAGTACACTAAGCACTAAAATATATTTTACATTGAGAGATCACGCTACTATGTAAGAATGTGTTATAGTCAATCCAATAAATGATGCTGGTATTGTGCATAGGAACAACATTTAATTTCAATATAAAATTTCGTATTATAACCTTGACTTTTGGCTTCTAGATAAACAAGTGTGAGTTACATAGTATCAGAAGTTGATAACGTTGTGGCAAACACTGTGCTGATGTAACTCACTAAGCTATATTGAAAGGCATGTTCTATCTCACCTTTATTATTTTTTTAAATATTTTACATCGTGAACTCTGGTCTTTAGCGATATAAACCTTGGGGGTGTTACAAAACCTTGCTCACTATTATTGAACACTGGGACTAGCTCATGCTGCAAATATTAAGATATCGAGTGTAGACCTTGAACTTGTAACACACAAGGACATGTTACTGGCGATTGAGAGTGGAATAAGAGTTGGTAATTTACACGTCACAACGTAGATACGCTAAAGTTAGTCCGATAAATCAGCCCCCCCCCCCCAAATCTGTGTTGATACTGATGGATTATTTGTGGGTCCAATATAACCTATTCATAAAATCAAGGAATTGTTTGCAGACAAATCTGTCCTCAACATATCGGTGTACATTTTAGACACTTACCGGTATTTCTCGCGTCTCTTGAGCTACCGTCGGTTTAAGGGTCCTTTTGGCGATACGTAGAGAATATTTCCGGATCAAATCCTATATTTGACGACTTGTAAATTCACATGGAATAACACAACCCTATGTCCTGTGACCATTTTGAATTTCGTGCTACATATGGCTGTTATCCTAGTAAGCGTCTAAACTGTACGCGGGTGTCTTCCGGAAAGATTTGCATGCAGCAAAATTGCACATTTTAACGAACAGGTGACATCAGACTAACAAATAGCCCATCAGTATCAACACAGATTTGGGGGACTGATTTATACGGCCTACGCTAAAGTAAATCAAGAGTACTACTTAGAGAAAGTTGGACAGACAAAACTTTGATGATGAGTACGTAAGGTCATTGTCAAAATCATTCATTATGTCTCTAGATCATAGCAACCTTTAAGGCTGGATTGGAAAGAAACTGATGAACAAATCAGATGAATATAAGAAAATCTGTTGGAAATACCAGATGAATATGTTACTGGTTGAATTTTATGAGTGGATTTGGAGACTACATTTTATCTGTATGACTATTTTATAGACTATCCATTAGCTGAAGAGAAACTAAGTCTAGAATAAAATGATTTGTCAGAGTTACCGAATAACTTGATAAATGATTACCAAGGTACAACGCTATTACAGCTCAAACTATTAAGAACATTGTAAAATAAAGAGAAATATGTTATTCCCTACAGAAAGGTCAAAATTTTTAAACAATTAGGTTTAAAACTGAAAAACATACACAGAGTTGTCTTATTTAAACAACAACTGTGGTTAAAGTCCTACATAGAATTCAATTCAAAATTTGACACAAAAAGCAAATGATTTTGAGAGAAAAAAAACTCTGAATAATAAACAATGCAGTAATCGGTAAATAAATTAAAAACTCGGGGATAAAGAAGACGAGTTAAAATATTTACAAGGAAAGTACATTTTTCACATGTCAGAAAGAGCTAGCATTTACCAGGAGTACAATTATTGACGATGACGTGATGTTAATCACTTTGAAAAAACAGAAAATCAAGTTTGCGGTTGATTTACAGTGTTAGAGCTATATCAATGGCTAACGTTTGAAGTTTACTGTAACAAGTTGAAAAACTAATCCGTTCATAGAATGAGACTACCCATGACCGATACAGATTTATTATGTATCTGTTGAGAGAGAAAACTTCCACAGTGACATGAAGGATGGCAGCAAGTTCTTTGGCGCTAGTGTCTATGCAAAGGACAACGTATTTGGTATTGGAAAAAAAAATAATTCAAGAGAAGAGCTGAAGGTGTTACAGTTATAGAATTGTGTCGGTCAATGTCAAAACTTTGTTTATTCAGATCTGATAAAGATGAAATATATGTCTTCAGAGGAATAACACATTTGTGTGATTAAAAGAATTACAAATTTGAAATGTACAAAGATTACTATTTTAATCACAAGGAAAATTACCAGAAAATTAATTTACTCCGATCTTACTACCATAAAATGTACAGCACCAGAATGAATAAAGTAACTTTGTCTATGTATGACGACAATCCTTTCTAGGTTAACAACGTTAATACATTACTTTTCAGACGTCGCCTTTGGCACAAGTTCTCTCGGACACGACTTTGTAATAAAGGAAAATTTTAAGCGAATAAAAACAATGTTTCGTTTGTTTTAAAGTATCTACAATTTCTCAATTTATTTCGGGGGGAATAACGTGGATTTCTTCAAACACATTCCAGTACTTTTTTTTCTGGAGGCAAAACACTACTAAAAGAATATGTATTTTATTTGAAATCTTTGATTACAGATTTGTATATTTACAATCGCCGAAATATGTTTAAAATCCCTACCACTAACATCTAATTGGATTAGATTATATTAGCTTCATCTTGTTTTTTCATATTTATTTATTTATTTTGTTTTGCTTTTTTCCTTCGTCAAAATTGCCACAGTGAGCATTAATCATAAACAAGGTATTAGTACCTTGATAGATATCAATCAGTATCACTAACTGCTTACCAAATTTATCTTCTGGATCTATCTCGGTCTTATTTTCATCCTTGAGTCTTGTCAAAAAGGAAGGGTTCAGTGGCGGCGCGAGGGTTCGAGACGCCCGGGGGGCAATGTTCTTTAGTGGCGCCCCTACCGAGGCGCCCGGAGGCAATGTTCTTTAGTGGCGCCCGTACCGAGGCGCCCGGAGGCAATGTTCTTTAGTGGCGCCCCTACTTTGCCACAGAGAACAGTTATGTCAGTTGCCACCCCACCCCTCCTAAATATAAGTTTTTGTCAAGAATTGCCCCAGTTACACTAAGGTAAGGTGAAATACTATGAAAATTTCAGCAAAAAAAAAAAAATAAATAAAAGAAAAAAAAAAATTCTGACGGATCCCTCCCCCCCCCCCCCTTTGCCAGGCGCCCGGTGGCAGTTGCCTACGACCCTCCCCCCCCCCTCGCACTGCCACTGGAAGGGTTGGACAGATTGTAACGATGTAACCTTAAGAGTCTCTATCAGATTTCAGTGCACATAGTCTTGACCAGAATTATTCACTCCACCAATTATCGTGTTAGGATGCTCTTTCAAATAAATTGTCACAATGATTGTGATGAAGTTATTTACTCATTATGAAAACAGGTTGGAAAGAAAACATGCCTAAACCATAAATGATTTTAGTTGATTGTTTTGATAATTTACCTGAGTATCTAAAACAAAATAAATATATATTTATTTCTGTTGCTTTGCAGGAGAATGAATACCTTGTTGAACTTTAACTAATTTATTGCTAGCAGCATGCAATCTGTTAGCATGTATACTTCTCAAATCAAGCCAGTTAGAATGGTTATCTGTATCACTTTTTGCTACTGAGTTATGTGTACTTTTGTTCTTCATCAACAAACTACTTAGTGGTTTCTGCAAATTGTACATTAAGTATAAAAGCAAAAGTGTATATATAAATCCTTACTATAATAAACCATGTATGGCAGACCTTCAATAGTCACTAATTATTTTTTATTGCTGAGTTGTAAAACTTGTCAGGATTACTTTCTCCACCTCCAATATCACAACAACCATCAAGATCATTCTGGAAAGTATTAAGTGTATTATTAGTGTCAATAATACTGTCTTGCAATGTAGTCATGAAAGAATTAGCAATTTAATTTCTGTATTTGTCATTAACTGATTGTGAATTTGATTCCAGAGTAATCATATCATACTGTCAACAAATGTTTTACAGTTTCCAGTGTTGGTTATAACCCCCTATCATTTCTGAGGCTTTTGTGACTGTTATGTTGATCTGATATCCTGAAGAAGAGCACAAGGTTATATCGGACAATCTTCTGTTAGAATCTGAAAGTCTAATGGTATTCAAAACTATTAGATATAGACTGCAAACTGACGGCAATTGAATAGTTACTTTGCCAGTGTTTTATGCATTATCCACTCTTGGTCAAAAATTTTCACTGATTATACCTGTTGTTCTATTCCAACCTGGTAACCAGAAATTTAAATATGTCATAAAAATGTTGTAGTCATTCAACTTAGAAAGATCTTGACTTCTGTATGATAAGGTGCTTTCTTTCATAAGAATTCTACCTAAATAGTTTCCAGTGTTATTAGTATATCTGTTTAATTTATCATGAAATGAGACAAGAAAACTACCTGCTATAATCAAACTATTTGACTTAGCTTTGGAATTGTTATTGGTAAAGTTTGCTCAGGTTTAATGTTGTTTGGAGTAAATGTAATACAATGTGTTTGGAGTAAATGTGATACAATGTGTTTGGAGTAAATGTGATACAATGTGTTTGGAGTAAATGTGATACAATGTGTTTGGAGTAAATGTGATACAATGTGTTTGGAGTAAATGTGATACAATGTGTTTGGAGTAAATGTGATACAATGTGTTTGGAGTAAATGTGATACAATGTGTTTGGAGTAAATGTGATACAATGATGTGCTGGATTAAGGTATTTATGTCCTTGTGGTATCTTGTCCTCCTTTTGAGGAGTTACGTATGATGCTATTTATTCTGCTAAAATTTGTTGCGCACTGAAGGTGGACCTTAAGAAAAAAGAAAGAAAAAAAAACATCTGACACTTTTGTCTTTTTATTAAAATCTATAAGCAACATACATACTAAAGTACATCCCAAGAATATGAACTTGTATTTTACCTGTTCATCAAAAGGTTGCTTTTTAAATTTTTATTTTAATTACTGGGTGAGCAGATGTGTCAGGAACATGCAAAGCACATGTGACTGTGACAGTACGAGTAGAATACATTTATGGCTAAAGATGCATCTACATGTATGTTATTTCAATAGTGACTCACCAAACCTTTTTCTTTTAATCTTTTATTCAAATAGTCAAGGCCTTACCTCTATTTTCATTGATCTCTCCAGTTTTTCTCTGTAGTGTTTCATTGAAGTTATCAGGCAGAATTATTTTTCTTCAGCTCCATCCGTTTCAAATAAGTTGAACAGACAGTTGCTCCCTGAAAATGCAAGCCCCTTAAAATTGTTGGTGCTAAGAGCTCAATAAAGACTTTATCAATGGCACATGCCACTTTATTGTATATCTAGTGATAAATAATAAATGGTATGGTTTTGGAAAATGACACATGCCACTTTATTATATATCTAGTGATAAATAATAAATGGTATGGTTTTGGAAAATGGCACACGTCACTTTATTATATATCTAGTGATAAATAATAGATGGTATGGTTTTGGAAAAAATGACACACGTCACTTTATTATATATCTAGTGATAACTAATAAATGGTATGGTTTTGGAAAACGGCACACGCCACTTTATTATATATCTAGTGATAAATAATAAATGGCATGGTTTTGGAAAACGGCACACACCACTTTATTATATATCTAGTGATAAATAATAAATGGTATGGTTTTGCAAAATGGCACACGTCACTTTATTATATATCTAGTGATAAATAATAAATGGCATGGTTTTGGAAAACAGCACACGCCACTTTATTATATATCTAGTGATAAATAATAAATGACATGGTTTTGAAAAACGGCACACGCCACTTTATTATATATCTAGTGATAAATAATAAATGGTATGGTTTTGGAAAATGTTTATATATTGATAAATGCTTTAATATTTTATTGTATTTATGAGTAACAAATGTTGATGCTTCGACCTATTTTTATTTTACATCATGACAGAAGTTCCTTTATAATTGCAATCCAAAAGGTTAGTGCTCTATGCATATGCCAGAGGTACCGGTATGTTCATGAAGTCTTTTTTACGTCTAATATGCTTGTAACATATAGGTTGCCTACATCTAATGCAATGTAAAAATCAATATTGAAGTCCCAAAAATCTTACTGATTCAATATTAAAGTTGATCAAATTTCTGTATAATTCTGATTCTTTATTATTAGAATTTACAAATTACTGTAATCTATTTACTGTCTATAGCTTGTATTCAGCAAAACATGATGGCATGTAATTGAATCCATAGGGATTAAATAATTTCTGGGGTTTAGTTTCAGACTTACAACGTTCAAACAACCCTTTCATTATATGAAGAATATTAAGTCCATATATCTTTTTAACAACTGAAATTACATTACTTAAGTTGAAACCTAAATCAATACTATCTGGATAATTCCGATTTGGCACTATGAAAAAAGCAAAAAGCAAAATACATTCAGGCATTAGTTCATTTTCTGTTCAAACTCCTCTTTCTTATAATCGATTTCATTTTTTAAGTCATTCATTCGAATACCTAATGTAAGAATCTTTATCCCCATTTCCATGCTAAATTAAGTTTTAAATATCTCGATATTTTTTTTCTCGGTCTAACTCTATCAATGCTACCACTTAATTCAAGTCTTTTATCCGTATCAGTTGTGAATGCATCTGTTATGCTTTTCACAGGCTTCTTTGTCTCTTGTGCAAACTTTTGTTCCAAATCATCAAAATTTCATCTTTTGTCTATTTCATCAAAACTACCTTGTACCACACAAATGTTAATAATTATTTCTTGATCAACATATTTTTTTTATGTTTTATAATGTTCAACCTCAGCATCTCGTTTTTCGTTCAAGTTAGAGAATGTAACATCTTTTATAATTTTGATTTTTTTCACGCAAATCTGCAATATTCAAATCGCAAGTTGTTTTTGTTGCTTTCATACGCTTTTATCTTGTTATTATTGTCCTCTCTTTTTTGGTTATATTTGTTAAATCCCTCTTTTTTCTTAAATGGGCAGTGTATTAGTGTTAGCTGTTATCTTGTTCCTGAAGACAGAATTTTTTCTTCGAAATCAATCATTACTTTTTATTTTATGCTAGACAGTGAATTACTGGATTTTCCAAGTAAAGTAATTGAGATATTTCACTGCAGTGAAAAAATATCATATTTTTTCAGTGGCAGTCAATAAACATTGATAACATTAAAATGAAGAAATTTTGAACTTCATGCAAGACGCTAGCATGGTGTAAAGGTTAAGATGGTTGCTTCGCATCCGGGTGAATTGGGTTCAAATCCAACAATAATCAAAATTTTTATTTTTTGTTTTCTTTTTATCTGCTGTTTTACCTTGAATTGGGAAGGAGCATTATGTAACTACTGATATTTTATGTGTAAATATACACAAAACAGGGCAGAACAAACGGTAAACTGCTGACATTACTGCGCAGGATGCAGTAAGAAATCAGATACTCAGTGTGTTATACAAATTGCTAGACAATACGCTTGAGCATAAAAAAAAAAGAAAATTTGCTTGCTCCGAGTGGGTGAAAAACTTATGTATTTTCACTCGTGGCTTCACCACAATGAAAATATATCCGTTATTCACTTGTTTCAAGCAAATATCCTCTCTTTAATCTAATCATTTTGTTTGATTTCATTATTCAAATCTCTGTGACTATTTCAGTTATGATTGTAAAGTGTGGTAGTCTTCCAGATATTTTTTTCTCCATGTCCGGCTCCAATACATATATCTCACTTATCAGTTGCTTGTAAATATTGTTGACTATTAGGCATACCATTTGATTTCCCTTACTATTTGTAAGGTTTATATAGAATTAAACAAAGTTTTGGAATCATTATTTAAACATATATTAGTCATCTAAAATTATACTGTGTTCTCATCAATCTGCTTTTGTTGATCTGAGATTTTGTTAGCTCTTTCGTTGCCACTCTGTAATCTATTATAATTGTGTTCTCACATTGTTTCAATATATGAGTATTTGAGTATGGACATGTCCTTGTAGAAACTGACTAGTAACTGCATTAGTTAATTTAACAGAATTACATAAATTTTGAGATATGGTTGTTATTGATGTTAAGTCAATGTTAACTGTATTGCATATTGATGTAGTTACTGTTTTTGTCTCAACGTTGAAACATAAACCTAGATCACTAGACCTCTCAGAGATATTCTGTCATTGTTTTATTATTTATCAGACATGACAAACATGTTACAGATATACCATAAAAATCTATAAATTTTCATTCTGCATCTATTATATTGATATTCAATTTGTTTATGATACATCTTTATAATTAATTGTAATGACCATGAACATTTTATGAAATAAAGTTTATGTGAAAAACTTTTTGAATAGTAACTGTAGCAAACATGAACAATAGCCACTTGAGTAATTTTTAGTGTTATTGATCTGATCAAAGAAAATGTATAAATAATTAGGTTTCAAAACATACAAACTATATATCAGATTCAGTAGATGCTTCTATAGTTACGTGGCTTTTGAATCCTAACAATTTGGATTGTAGTTAGTTATTTGAGTAGTGTTTCAAACATTCAACATCTATACATTCTTTGTTGCCATTTTTAACAGTCGTTCCATCTTCGACTTTATAGAGTACATTTTGAGGTTGTAAGATCATTAGGAATTAAAATCATTCTTGTTTCATTCTTGTCGTGTATTTGGTAGAAAACATTCGTCAGAAATATTGTAGTACCAGATTTTGGTTATCACACTTTTATTTCCTTGTATGTCATGCTTGTCAATACATACAATAAAGTCCTCATGATTTATCACATTATCATTACTGCCTTGCTTACCATATTGTCACTACTGTTTAGTAGATATTACTATCTCATCATTTTTTCAAACTGTATTTTCTTTAACTGCGTTTGCAAAAATATCTACTAAAGCTGAACCAAACCCAGAGAAAGCTAAAGGAGCAACTACACCCATAATTATTCATGCTAAGCATAATGTACTCATCATTATTCACGCTAAGCATAATGTACTCATCATTATTCACGCTAAGCATAATGTACTCATCATTATTCACGCTAAGCATAATGTACTCATCATTATTCACGCTAAGCATAATGTACTCATCATTATTCATGCTAAGCATAATGTACTCATCATTATTCACGCTAAGCATAATGTACTCATCATTATTCACGCTAAGCATAATGCACTCATCATTATTCATGCTAAGCATAATGCACTCATCATTATTCACGCTAAGCATAATGCACTCATCATTATTCACGCTAAGTATAATGCACTCATCATTATTCACGCTAAGTATAATGCACTCATCATTATTCATGCTAAGTATTTATGCATTGCTGCACCCGTACATGATGAAACTACTTCCATCCTGGTTACTGCATTGTTTAAACCTTTGTATGTTATCTTGTCTTTCTTTCTAACACCTCTGTTACATTCTATTTCTTTAGTAAAGTTTTTTTCCATCTAGTTTAATGCAGTCTAAAATTAATACCGTTGTCAGTTATGTTTTGCATAGGCTCCACCATTGGTAGTATAGGATACAGCAGTGGTGCACTTGGTGTCTTTTCACTTGTTATAGATAGGAAAGAGAAAGTTTAGACTTTGGAGTGGTAACTGATTTTATTGATCCAGTGGATGTTTAAAGTTGTACTGTTGTCTTGTACATCAGATATTGCCAGAGGCGAAGTGAACCTTCTCTGCAATGATATAATTTATGACTTTAACATGTTTCTTTAGCTTGCTTTTGAAAAGAAAAATGTAGTCATGCCATACACAGATACTTGAGGTGTAGTCCTTTAGTCATGCCATACACAGATACTAGTGGTGTAGTCCTTTAGTCATGCCATACACAGATACTAGAGGTGTAGTCCTTTAGTCATGCCATACACAGATACTTGAGGTGTAGTCCTTTAGTCATGCCATACACAGATACTAGAGGTGTAGTCCTTTGGTCATGCCATACACAGATACTAGAGGTGTAGTCCTTTGGTCCAGAACTGCTCATTCTGCTTTGCTAACTGAAAGAAACTGGAATAATTAACTTAACAACTTCTTCAAAATCCATGTTTGATGGTGTACTAGTTGTGAACCTCAATTGCCTCTTCAGAAGTATAATGTAGGCAACAGGAAAACCTCAATAGCCTCTTCAGAAGTATAATGTAGGCAACAGGAAAACCTCAATTGCCTCTTCAGAAGTATAATGTAGGCAACAGGAAAACCAGTTTAATACTGCATGGCAGATTGTGTTGGTAATATTTTTGTTTCAGTCAGTATTTGTTGGTAGGTAAATGTTATGTTGTTTATTATCCAAAAAATGTTAACATACTTTAGCAATGTGAGTTTGACTTTACTTTTGCCTGTACAGTAAAAGTACATGTACTATCAGGTAGTCAGTTCTGACTATGTGAAGATGGAATAATTAGTTTTGCACTTTCTCCAGTATCGATCAAGTATGTTGGTGGATCTATAGACATATTAAGCAACTCCTTTAAAAGCATGTTGTAGGCAACTGTGAAAGCAGATTTATGTGTTTCATGGTAAACAAAGGGAGTTCTTTGTTTCACTCAACATTTGTCTATAGGTAAAAGTTATGCTATTTATCTAATGATAACAGGTAGACTTTTGCACACACTATTTATTACCGTAAAAGTTAAAACAATTCAGGAATTGGCCCTGAGCAAACCCCATGCTTCGCCATTTAAGTTTTGTCAGGTTGCACATTGTACAGGCTCTGCTGTTCTTATTTAGTGCTGTTGACTTTCTGGGGCACAATGATCTACTTTGTTTCATGCTCAACTGACTTATGCTAAGTTTTATGTTAAGCTAAATTTCTCAGGCAATACTGCCTGCTGAGTCAAGTGCTTTGAAATGTAGATGCATCAAGAGGAATACTATGTGGTTCAGACAAAAGTGAGTATTGTAATCTGGCAGTTTTTATGTTTGAAATTCTCAGAGTAGTATTATCACTTATTGTTTAAACTCACTTATAAGTTAAGTCAAACTGCAAATAACATAAACCCTGATCTGCCCTCGCATAATGTGCCAGCAGATCAGGGTCTAAGTCGTTTATTCTACTGATTACTCCTAACAAACTGCACAGACCCAGATCTGCCATGGTATTATGTGATGGCATATCAGTGGTAGTCCACTTTGCAGTTGGACTCGACTTATAAGCAAGTACATATTTGTGTAGCCATTTGGTGGCTATATAATCTGCATATTTTCTGATTCTGCACAGGTAACAATTGTTTTGTTTTTTTGAAAGATGGAAGCTAAGTAATAAGAGTCAAGAAATTTGTTTTATTTTAGCAATTTATTTTTGAAAATTTTTCTGTGAACATGTAAATCCATGTTTGTGTCGAATGAACAAGCACAAGAAATTTACAAGCATAATTTGACTAAAAAAGTGCTTCTTGAATAAAGAAAACATTCTGTACATTTAATCATGTATCACAGCTTATCACATTCAATATCAGCTCTTTCTGAATAAAAGAAAAGGTACCATAAATGGCACATAGTATGCCTGTCTCATGACCTTTCTCTTACTAATGACCTTGACATTTGACCTAGGGACTTGACTATTATAAGATAAGGTGTGGACCTGAGTAAAGTATCATCAAAATATATGTAGGGATTAAAAAGTGACAGCCTGGATAAGGAAACAGGCCTACAACTTAAATTATCCCTTGTTGCAACCTTGACCTTGAATCAAGGGGTATAACTGTGAATACGCAGGACACTGTCAAGTTTAGATATATAACAGGCTAAAGTTTCATTAAAATATCTTCATTAGTTACAATGTTATACCTTAAGTGGATATTGGTCACTAATTTATATTTTACCTTCCCACAAACTTGATCTTGGGCTACGGTATGTAATACACATCTAATCATGATATATAAACGGTTAAAGTTTCATTAAATATCTTCAGTGGTTCAAAAGTTATACTCCAGATAAGAATACAAGCCAGACATACATTTTCCCTTGCTGTGACGTTGACCTTGAGGCAAGGGGTCTAGCTATGGCAAGTGACACATCATCTATACATGATATACATGTAAAATTGGAAAAAGTTTCATTAGAATATCTTCAGTGGCTCAGAACTTGTACTCTGGACTAGGATATAAGTTACAGAATTACATTTTCCCTTGCTGTGACCTTCACCTTGAGGCAGGGGGTGGTGTGACTATGGTATGTGACACACCATCTATACATGATAAACATGTAAAATTGGATAAAGTTGCATTCAAATATCTTCAGTGGTTCAGAACTTATAGTCTGGACAAGGATAAATGTGACAGAATTACATTTTCCCTTGCCATAACCTTGAGCTTATGGTAGGGCTAGAGCGTCTATGGTAAGCATTACACTGTCTAGTCAGGATGCATACTTGGGCTTATGGTAGGGCTAGCATGTCTATGGTAAGCAATACACTGTCTAGTCAGGATGCATAATTGGGCTTATGGTAGGGCTAGCGTGTCTATGGTAAGCAATACACTGTCTAGTCAGGATCCATACTTGGGCAAAGTTTCATGACAATTTCTCCAACCGTTACAAAGTTATGGACCAGAGAAGCAAATGATAATGGACAGATGAACACTACCATAACATAATACACCCAATTTAAGACAAGAGCACATAAATGGTTAAAAATTTCACAAGCATGATTATTTCCTGTAGAATATACATCTTTCATGCATGAAAAAAGGCATTTAATTTTATGAAGGAAGCAGATATGTGGCCATAATTTGCTACATGTACAGACATTTGTTCAGCTCTTTAAATTACAAGAAGGATTATGTTTTTGTTTCTTTTTTAAATCAAGCCTGATCACTTTACTTTCATTTTTCTTGTATTGTCCAAGAAAAAGAAAAAAATTAGTTCTATTAGTTTATTGTTAAAAGCGACTGCACTTGCTGTGTAATACACCAGCTGAGTTGCTTTTTATTTTCACATCATTTACAAAAATTTACAATACTTAAAAGTATGGAAACTAAAACTTACACAAATAAATTTTAAAAATAATGTCAAACTCTTAGGTTGTAATTCTTTTCAAACTTAAAACTAACATTATGTTGACTGGTATTAAATACATTACATAAATTAATCAATGTGGACATCTACATTTTTAGATGATGTGATTGACAAAACTAGAATATGTAAAATAAAAGATAAATGCATAAACATACAAATGCTGAGTAACAAACGGAAATAATGATAAACATAATGTACAATATGAAAACATCATAATTCACAACATGAATTTAACAGTATGCATATATTATCTGTTTATATTGATATATATCACAAATAGAAATAAAAAAAATGTAACGTTGTGTTTTTCTCCAAAAGTTTTCCCTCCTAAAATAAACTGCATCAATACCATTATGATTCAAGATCATAAACAGAGCTCTAGATAAGAATTTAATTAACTGGGTATTTTACTCCCTAACTTAGAACTAATTGCACCTTTTTAAAAATCAATCAAGTATTTTAGTTAACAATGCAAAACAGTTACGATACAAACTGGGTTCTAATCATATAGACATTAATCATGCCTTTTAGAATGTGTAAAATGGCTTAGTAATCAAGAATAGTTCAGAGTGCATTCAGTTATATGGCTTTGTCGGAGTGAGTGTTCTTACAGTGACTGAGTGCCATCATTTAAAATGTGCATGAAACATCCAGAACCTGTTCCAGTAGAACCGTTTATATTCGAAAGCACCATAATAAGACAAGGACTGTGCTTATGGCAGGAGCAATACAATGACAATTTTAAACTAATGCTTCAAATTGAAAACATATCTGTATGCTGCTATCTTGAGCTGTGCAGTCTGTTTACATAGTGGCAATACACAGGTAATTGACATATCTTGAGCTGTGCATAAATATGCAGTCTGTTTACATAGTGGCAATACACAGGTAATTGACATATCTTGAGCTGTGCATAAATATGCAGTCTGTTTACATAGTGGCAATACACAGGTAACTGACATAACAAGAGAGCAACTGTTACCTTACCTGCTGTACAGTGACTTCATCTCTTCATATGAAGTGTAGAATAATTTCTTAAAATTGTAAGAAGTCACCCAAAACAAAACAATGTCTCTGAATAAAATGCTCCAAGTAACAAGACCAATTGTTACACAAATCAAATATTGTCTCAACATAAAACCATTCTGCAGTTGCTTTAAAAAAAAAAAAGAGAGAAAGGGGGGCTTACAAACTATTAAATTATATCTGAAGCAATCTGAATTTGAATTTCACCCATACTTATAAAACATGTAAGAACAAGAAGGCCTGGATCTTTATGTCAAGCCCATGATCAAAGGTCAAAGGACCAAGCAAGCATTGCACAGAATAGTTGTTTTAGCTTCATAATGATTCATCCTAAGTATGAACAAAATCTATCAAAGGATTTAGGAAATATAAGCAAATGAAGGAACTATGACTGTGACCTTGATCCCAAGGTCAAAGGGTAGGATGAACGTGTCATACCAATCTATGCCAAGTATGATAAGAATCAATTAAAGAGCTCAGAAAATATATGTAAATGAAATAAACTAGAATCATAACTGTTTTATGCCTCCAGTGACGGCAGAAAAGTGACTGCTGTGTTTCACTTTCCCACTAACATGAGCTCAACAATAAACTGTATGTGAATGTTTCTTGGTTAGAAGGAAAAAAAACCAGACATAATTTCCATTTTTCGTTGACATAACTTATAATCTTTACAGAACTTTATCCTAAATAAAAATATGCTTATTCGAAAGACAATTTACACACAAAAATGCACTAAAGTGTTCTGAAATTTGCATGCTATTAATTCATTATTTTTCATCAATTGTAAGCAGAAAATGAAAGACCATTCAAGAGCAGATTTACACAAATTGATGAATGCTCAGTTATAATGCTGGATTTGTGTACTTTATGTCTGCATGTTTACAAGGATGTATAATAATAAAAAAATCCCTGCTTTATTTGTTTTCTTGATTCCACAATTTGAAAAAAAGCAG
Source organism: Margaritifera margaritifera (assembly GCA_029931535.1). NCBI lineage: Eukaryota > Metazoa > Mollusca > Bivalvia > Unionida > Margaritiferidae > Margaritifera > Margaritifera margaritifera. The sequence goes on along the minus strand of JAQPZY010001271.1, from coordinate 1,483,700 downwards.
TTTTTTAATCTTTGCAGAAGAAGAGGAAAGATCACAGGTTTATTTTTTATTTTTCCAATACGTTTTAAAGAATTATAATGTGTAATTTTTATACTTTGATCTCGTTCAAGAGCGCTCTAAAAACTCACCTCTTTCTGCTGCAAGGAAAGACTTAACAATGTTTCTTTATATACCCTTAATTATTTTCAGCATGTTTTGTTTGTAATTCCATGGTGTCGTGTTTCTTTTCTTCTTCTTGTAATCTTGTTTATATATATGTCCTTATGTGTTAACTAATAATGCAAAGTGCTTAGAGCTTTTTAAAGATTAAGTGATATACTAAGTCCTCATTATTATTATTATTAATATGCACCCAGCTGCAGTGTGCATAGACCATGATCTGCAATTACATACTGATCTGAGACATGTACATAGACCATGATCTGCTATTATTTACTGAGCTGAGACTGTTACATGCATTATACCAGACATAACTGGTCCAACAATTCTGAAACCTCAGCTTTTGGTTGAAATCATAAGGACAAACAGCACTGAATCTGGTCTGCAGGTTCATTACACAATAGCATGCAGATATAGGTCTATGATGTTTGCAGCTGAGACTGAATTTACAAAGATATATAACACTTAATCCTCCTCTCCTTCACCCTTTCCTTTTTTATGCTGTTTTCCCATCGAATTCATTTTGTTCCAAGTCTCAGCTGTTTTTTTGTCAGCTTTTGTGACACTGCTGAAATCCAAGACTTGCAGGTTTGGAAGCATTGACAACACAATCTGCCGGTAACCCTGAAAGAAAAATTAATATTTGAATGAAATATCCTGTACGCAATTGCTAAACTAAATGAAAATAACATTCCTACCATGGAATAACATGCAAGGGAATGAAGGTAGAAATGGGTTCTCCTTTAAACAAATGTAAGACAGAGAATATTTTGAAGGTGCCCTTGATGGAAATATTATTGTCATAAATCTGTACATTATATTTTATAAGTATCCACCTAATTGTCATAAATCTGTACATTATATTTTATAAGTATCCACCTAATTGTCATAAATCTGTACATTATATTTTATAAGTATCCATCTAATTGTCATAAATCCGTCCATTATAATTTATAAGTATCCATCTAATTGTCATAAATCTGTACATTATATTTTATAAGTATCCACCAATTGTCATAAATCTGTACATTATATTTTATAAGTATCCATCTAATTGTCATAAATCCGTCCATTATAATTTATAAGTATCCATCTAATTGTCATAAATCCGTCCATTATAATTTATAAGTATCCATCTAATTGTCATAAATCCGTCCATTATAATTTATAAGTATCCATCTAATTGTCATAAATCCGTACATTATATTTTATAAGTATCCACCTAATTGTCAAGAGTAATGACAACTAGGCCTATAAGTACTAAATTCTATAACTTGCACAAATATGGATAAAAAATGGAAATTAAACTTTATCTAGATATTATTGATATAAAACGGCTTAAAATTTAAACTTAATTGATCAAGTCTTTCTGAAATTGTCAAGTTGAAGAAGAAAAAAAAAAAAACACAAACAGGGAAACTTTGCTATAACAGAATGATTGCGGTTCACAGATTGCCACTGTCTTATGTAACATATCATGCAATATCAAGACAGGTCAAGTAACTGAAGAAAATGTTCAATGTGTCCTTTAGGCTTTACAAGATATGAGTTGGGGCATGGGCACAAAACTACTTGATTCAATAAGGCAGTTTTCAACTTAAATTTATGCATATTACAAGAGAAATAACGAAACAAATGATTACATAATTATTGAATATATTGTTTTCTGCAGGGAACCATGCATTGGTGCATACATGTATCAGAAAATTGGCAACTGAAAAGCATGAATATTTAAAGTACATGTACTTATCACCTGATCGAATTGCATCCATAGCAGTGAGTCCATAATAATTCCATTGAAAATATGCACAAAAAAGTATAATTTTTAATCATCTCTGCATAAATAATTATTTCTCTGAATTTAGTGCAAAAAAGTATAATAATAATAATAATGTAAGGAAAGATAGAACACAATTACAGTTTAGTATGCACATGAAAATATGTCAAGGTCACTAAGTAGTGTCTGTATAAATTTCAAACCTCTAGAATTTTCACTGCTGCATTGCATTAAAATCTGAATACTTAATTCCTTGCTATTAAACTCATGCAAACTTATGAAACACTATATACATAAGTCTTGTCTCTAAAACTGTTATTGAGGGATAAACAATGAGCATACAGTTTATCATTTTCCAAAGAAGTGATTGAGTTTCAGCTGCCAGTTGACTGATCACATGATTGTTGGCTGACAACATAGCCAGGCCATGTGTGCATGAAGTCATTTTGTTACTTTTTTTTTTAAAGAAGTACCCAATAGTTGCAACAACCTTTAAATGTGGGATTAACTTTGATGATTTCCAATTAATTAATTAGGTTTTGGTAAATTAATTAATTTATTGAATCAGATTATAAACCTTTTTCAACAATTACATTGTTTGGTACACAGGTGTTATGCCAGTTGATTGAGCAAGTATCAATCGACTGTTATTTTCTCTCAATTGAACAACAATTGTACACAATGTATTGAAGACAAACACAAAGAAGAATTATTAATTTTACTGTTCATGGTTTAATACAAATTAGATTTTTAAAAAATTTATATCTTTTTTAAGAGCTTATGTCTTTAAAAAATAACAAGTTGACTACTGAACATTTACAAATAGAAATTTTTAACATCTTTATTCATTTAACAACAAAGTGATTAGACAATTTATTTCTTCAAGAATACAAGACATTTTTCCAAATAAATAAATAAATTGAATTTTCATTTTACTTTGGCAATACAACTTTGTAGGAACTAAAAATTCAGCCAGGAGAAATTGGTGAAGAGGTCATAAAAATGTGGGTGTCATATCACGACCATGTTATATCTGAATTCATGTTATAATGAGGTGTGTTATAGTGGAATTTTCTCTGCATATGCTTAATTGTGCATGTGTGTGTGTGTGAACTTGAATTAACAATGGATAGAAGTAATATACTGCATGTCATCTGGTAATAATATGGTCAGCACATGCTAACTTAAGCATTCATTAATTGCTGTCACTCCTTTTCTAATCTTTTGCATGTGACTTAAATCAAAAATTCACTAAAGTACAATATACTAGTCACAATGAGCAACTTCTGAAAATGTTTTTTTTTTTTTGAGGGGGTACAACTAATAGTTACCTGCTACTATTGCAATGCTTTCCTTTTCCAGGACTCACTGTCCCTCAATCAGGCTACATACTTTTCCTCCAATTAGGATTAGAAGGTTCTAGAACTGAACAGAACAATATCCCAATCTGACTCCTGCATCACAGCCCACATACAGAATACTATCCTCTTTGACTTGAACCTAGAGTACAGGACATCAGGACATCAGAGCAGGGTTGGAGGAGGGCATCTTTGCAATAGTAGCAAGTAAGTATTACATAATTAAAGTTAGTTTACCCCCCTCCTCCTACATTTTAATAGCAGCAATATATTACCTGCTACTGTTGCATTGCTGAATTTACCAGTTAGGAGGGAGGCTGATGGCCTCAACAAATCTTGTATAAAACTATTGTACTTACCCTTATGGTAAGAGTGTTCACTACTGTAAGCTGGTAGAAGGTTGAGTCACTTGCTGTTTGCCAAAGATCAAAGGTAAAATGAGGGGAAAGTAGTGTGAGACTGCCAACATCTACCAAAGAAGAGTGATTCAAAAGCCCAAGAAGTGGCAATAGCCCTAACTTCAAGGGCTTTAATTCTCATGAAAGAAAGGCCCCTCACAGTAATGGACTGATGAGCTTTCTTGATAGTGAGGATAATTCACCTGGAAATAGTAGATGCTGAAATATCTGAGGAATCCTTAATAGGCAGGAAGAGATGTGTTCAACCTTTTCTTCTCTCTTTGGAGGAAGCCAAATAAAACCTTAAGGCCCTAACTGGGCAAAGGAGTCTATCTTGGTCTTCCCCTGCACAGATATGACTGAGTCTGTGAATCTCAATAGGAAGTGGAGCTACTGAAGGTGTTGATTCTTAGCCAGAAACCCAGGTTGGCAAAGAAGAGAAACCAACTCATAATTACCGTTGAACCATAAACAACAGCCCTTTTCTATAGGGAGAGCATGAAGTTTGCTCCTTGCAGATGCCACTGAAAGAGGAAACATTTAAGGGTGTGGTTCTTGAGGAAGCTTAATTTAATAGGTCATAAGGGAGTTTTGACAATGCCCAACAAATGCAGGGAGATCTATCTAGACATTAGTAAGTGAGATACTGGTCTCTGAAGCTCAAAATAGCTGATGGGGTCAGAAAGATGAAGCTCTGACCCAATGGCGCGTCCCTTTGAGAACTTGAGAGTTTTTGAAAGGCTGCCCTACAGCCCTTAATGGTGGACACTGAACATTCCCTCTCCTCAAAAAGAAAGAGAAGAAACCCGGCAACTACGCTCAAAGGGGGACAGCTAGTATCAATGCATTTCCTACTGCACCAATCACAAAAGATTCTCCACTGCATCATAGACCTTGAAAGTGGACTGCCTCCTAGCCTGGACGATGCAGTCAGCAACCTTGCTTGAAAACCAAAAGCATGAAGGTGGAGAATCCTTAGATTGTTTTGGAGTAGATACCCTCTATTCTGCAACAGCAGGTCCCTCCTCTATGGTAATCTCCTGGGCTCATCTACCAACAAGTCAAGTCACCTGCAGAATCATTCTGAAAGGTTGAAATGCATATGTGAACAGATGATCTCACTTTAGATTGAAGGTGACCACTGCCCAGGCCCTCTGATCTGGGACTTAAGAGATATAAAAGGGGAGCTTCTTTTTCAGTCTCATCATGAACAAGTCCACCATGGGTCTCTCCCACAGTTGGAAAATGGACTCTGCTACTGCGACTGGTGCAGAGACCATTCTGTGAGGACCACATGGCTCCCTCTGAAAAGACTGTCTGCCAGGATATTTGTCTTACCCTGAATATGGCAGACTTTCTGAATATTGCTTCCAAGGCAGCCCAATGGAGGAGGTTCCAAGCTTCCACACAAAGGGAAGGAGCATGTGTATCTCCTTGCTGCCTAGGTTATGCTACTACTGATATGTTTTCTGAGGAGACTATCATGTAACAACTTTTGAGGTCGACACACCCTGTGAGGCTAGAAAAACTGCCAGCATTTCCAAGTTCTTTATATAAAGGGTTACTTCTTCCTTGAACCAAGATCCCTGAAGAACTATGCCCTCTGGCTCCAGGTAAATGCCCCAACCTGAATCTCAATCTCAAGTGTTGGTGTACAGAAAGGAGTGGGGTTCAGGGGTGTGAATTTGGACCATCCAGAAGAACCATCATGAGGGACAAGATCTTGTCGATCTTGTTCAGAGGAACATGAACTCTCCCAAGGCTGGTGAAGAAATTGATCCGCACATGCACAAAATCCTTGGAAGGGATGAGATCCGACTTCTAGGTTTGGGATAAGACCAAGATAGGTCACTGTGGACCAAAAGAGAGACAAGTCCTTCAGACAGGAATTTCTGAGGATGTTGTGCATCAATCAGTCATCAGAATACTAGAGGATGGCAAAGATAACACTAAAATGTAGCAAGACTGAGAAGACTAACACTCAATAGAAACAAAAAGATAAGTGGAATGCCAAAATTCATATTAAAGCCGAGAATGAAGGTGATTTTCGATAAGCAAATTCGCACACGTCTAACAAGTCATTGTCTAAGGAAAAGAACTCATTCTGTATGTTGGTTGTGATGCAGGAGTCAGACTGGTATATTGTTATTTTCAGTTCTAGAACCTTCCAAACCTAAAGGGAAGAAGGAATTATGTAGCTTGGATGAGGAAAAGGTAAGAAATGCAGTAGTAGTAGCAGGTATTGTATTATTGCTATTAAAGAAGCATTTTACAATTAATCACCTCCTTCGCTAAAGATAGAAATCTATTTGAGACAATATAATATAATGACAATAATAATTAAGACAGAAAGCACATGATATACTAATAATAAAATTAAATTACAAGAAGTAGTGAGTATTCTAATTGTATTGGTGTTCAAATGTTGCTGCCCGAGAGTTACTTTGAGAATAACGATTACAGAATGACTATTCACTCAGAATTATATAATAATGACACAATTCAACAACTCAGGACAAGTTAATGTATGCAATGTATTTTCCAAATTACTTTATGAACTCTCAAGCTTGACTCAACTTTTTGAACTGTGCTAAGTGCATGATCTTATATATTGACCTGATATGCAATTGTTTTAATCAATCAAAACACAAGGTGTTATTCGCTGTCGATAAATTTCACGTGCTAGTCACTGATATAGCATGAAGCATGACTGATGAGCAAAACTAATGTGATTATTCACTCGGGTCAATAATGATGCGTATATGGTACAGAATTCAATGTCATAAAATAATTGTTATGACTCTAATAAATGGCAATATTTCCTCAAATAGTCAACAAAACTTGAAGCTGGTGCTTATGCCATTTGAAGTAAACAATAGAGAGATAACAGATATATCTTTAATTGATCACAAGTAAAATGAATTCAACACTTGACATTTTCAAGTGAAATGTTAAGTATATTCTCAAGTTTTTATCGTGTCCGTGGTAATGGTGTCATAATTAATTGCTGTCACAATGCCAAGTTTATCAAAATGTGACTGGTCATTGACGCTAAAGTTACTGAGAAATCATAAAATACACATCCAAACTCATAAAAACATCCTCAAAACGAAGAAAAAAACCCTCTTCAATTTAAACTACAAATTATTTGTCACAATGTCAATGATGTAACTTGGTGTCTTAACTGTTACGTGCCAAAAAACAAATTTATGCCAAAATTTTCAGCTCCATGCCATGTTTCACCTTGAGTGGAAATGATGAATGTGCATTTTAATTCATGTTAAAAGTCATAAAAAGAAATCACCAATCAATTTTTCTTAACCTTTTTCCCAATTACGTAAATTGGTTTGGTATCAGAATATTACGTCTTGGATTCTTATACAATATTGATAGCAACTGGAAAAAAAACCCAGCTGACTTTGTCATAATCAAGCAGTGTTTATTTTACGACATTAACAGCATCAGATCATATACAAAGCACATGGTTTTAAGAAGGGCAGACGAGTGAGGTAGGTATACTTTTTTATCACTGTTACATCTCTCGAAATAACTTTCTGTATTGAATATTGAATAAGACAGATGGAAAATAGCCTTTTTAGTCATAATTTGGGGAAGGATTTAAATTACTTACCATTTTGTCTGAAATTTGTTTGTAAACGACTCGAGTTTTTCTAATGATTTTCAAGAAATTTCTTTTTTCCAGCCGCTACTGATGCTGGATGTTCGTGTCCATTGTTACGTATTTGTTAGATTTTTAAATGCCCATAGCATTCTTTTATATTGGTTGGGGATGATTTTGTAAGTAGTTATTTAAGGAAAATGAGAAGATAGTTTTCATGTTTAATCAATATGAGTAAAACTTCACATTGATTTCAAATTAGAGAGTGGAAATGTCATACGTACCCCATTTAAAATCTTCTAATTTTGTGTCCATAGTTTGTTTTTGCTGGAGTTTTATAATTTAAATAACATTCTTTATCATTGGTTTGGGGATGATTTTGTAACAGTAGTTCTTTAAGGAAAATGAGAAGTTAATTGTCAAATTTGATCAATATGAGTAAAACTTCATGCTGATTTCAAATTAGATAGTGGAGATGTCACACATACCCCATTTAAATCTTCTAATTTTGTGTCCACGGTTCGTCTTCATCGGATTTTTTAAATTTAAATAACATTCTTTATATTGGTTTGGGGATGATTTTGTAACAGTAGTTTTTTAAGGAAAATGAGAATATAGTTGTCACGTTTAATCAACTTGATGCTGATTTCAAGTTAGATGGCGGAGATTTCACACGTACGACATTTAAAATCTCCTGCATTTATAGTTCACATTCTGTTGGTCTTAACCCAATCCAATACAGTTATGTGCAAAGTTGTGGATCTTTGTGTAGATGGACAAATAAGTAAATATAAAGATGTATGCTTTCTTTAGTTACTTTTTTGGACTTTTTTCCTTTCCTATTGTAATAATGAAAGCTTTGTATGGGTGAAATTGTTAATAAAGTAAATGATCATATGTTACTACACCAGCATAGTAAAGATGATAGCAAGAAAAATGTAGATAAAAAGCAAAGCATACTACAGACACATCTGCACAAAAGAACCTGACCACTGTCTACCATCTCATCATGTTATATACACCACAGCACATGACAGAGGGTAGTTAATGAATTATGGGCACATACACAGATATCTAAAGGATTTGCTAAATATACATGTTAAAATTGGAAGCAGCAAATCTGAATGCCAAAGTTATAATTACTCAAGCTCAATACAGTGAAACTGGCATGCACTACATGCATAGTTAAGCTGAAACACACAAGATAAAAAAAAACAATGAAAGTACACTAAGTGCAGGAGTGGTTAAGTTCTGGTGCATTTCTGATATTTGAAATACAGTCTAAAAACACAAAGACATGCACACAAGCCCAGATATTGTGCCAGTAAATGAAACATGCAGAATTACTGAGGCACATATCTTCAGGAAGTAGAACAATTATAAAGCATCACAAACTGAAATGAAAACACATTTTGATGGGGATTTTTTCTGTATATTAAATAACATTCACAGAATTTATGCTTTGATACCACTTGAACATAAGAAATATACAGGAAAACAAAATTGCTTTAAAATATGGAAAACTATGTTGTATTTGTGGACATTATTGGTGGCAATATATGACAACTACAATTGTATGGTTCTTCTTATGTGTCACTAACAAAAGGTATCCTGTACCAATAAAAAGGACAATTGATATCCGAAAGTTCATATAAAAGTTGAACCTGTATAATCTAGACCCTGAGTATTTTATTCTTGGCAGATGTGGCACAAAAAATGGGTTTACTCTGGCCTCTTTGTCACTGATTAGCCACTGAGTATTCTGGCTAATTGACCATCCAGCCTAAAATGTTGGTCCCTTTGGTGGGTCTTTAGTTGTTCCACAATTACATCTATTAAAAATAGACTACATTCATTTTATCTAAATATTAAGATCATTCTTTACATTATAGTAGAGATCTGTGACGTATAAGTGGGTTTGACATAACATTTCTCATTAGAAACAATGTGTGTTAATGAGACATCTGCAAGAAGAACAGAAAGTGGTTAAAAATTACCCAATTTGTATTGTTGGATGATAAGGGATGATGTCATGAGACCATGAGCATTTCAAATTACCAAAAAGGAATGAAAAACGCTTGTCTTGGATGCAACTGGGTCACGAAAATGCCATCTAAGCAATTTATGAGTAAAAAATCTATAAAACTGCAAAATAAAAGGATGTGAAAAATGTATGTCAAATTCATTGTTTCAAATTGATGATCATTCATTTGGATAGCCATCTGATGTATTTCACAATCATTGTGAAAAAGCAAAAATGGCATCCTGTTACATCTGCAACATATTAATGGCCACAGTTTCCATATCCTGACCTATGTGTTAAATGTAAGAACTAAGATTTGTACTTTGCATTCTCTGTAATTACACAATCACAACTGTTACATCATTTGGATATTTTTCAATGATAATGTTAAACTTGTTTGAAAAAGATCTCATTGATATCTTGTATTACGTCTTTGTTGAACCAAACATTTTTTTTACACAATACACACAAGGAACTATCTCCTTTGATACAAAAATAAATAGCCCATTATCAGCATTATCAGGTGTTTTATAATTATGTAACATGGACAAGTTATAATAACTCTGAAATTTTAAAAAAAGTGAGTCTCAGATGTAACACAAATTTTATGACATCAAATTCTGTACCATATATATATATATATATATATATATATATATATATATATATGCTTGAGTGTTGACACTTAATTATGTATTTTGATATCCAAAATTGATCAATCACCAAGCCACGTACTCAAACAAGGTCTACATGACACACGGTACTTGACTACCTAACAGTACTAACATGCAAAATAAACATACAAATTGTCTCATTCTGCTCTCAACTCAAGAATCTAATTACAATAAAAATAAAAGTACTCAAAAAGACTTTTGTTGTTATTAGTGACTGAGAGAGAGAGAGAGAGAGAGAGAGAGAGAGAGAGTGAGAGAGATGGCTGAAATGATAATGTTGTCAGTGTGAAAGATCATGTGTATTCAGAGCATACTTCTTTGTAGCTGTTACGGTGTGTTATGTTGGCAAAATGATTAAGATGGTCCGTACATGTATTATTTATGGGTATTATTTATCAGTTAATTGTACGCAATGATACGAGCCCATGTTGTAAAAAAGTGAGTGCAACTTGTATTCTTACAGCAACAGTAACATCATTATCAAATTACAATAAAAAATAAATGAACTCGAAAAGACTTGTTTTTAGTGAATACATCTGTGTGTGTGAGAGAGAGATGAAACAACGTTGTGTCAGTGTATAAGATCATATGTATTCAGAGCAGTTTTCATTTGTAGGTTTTGGAGAGAAAGAAAAAGAGAGAGGTTACAGGGCGATTGTGTTTTCAGTTACCTGACAATTGTGATCGTCCTCATTTACAAGGGCACTACTATATTCCATTATAAATTAACACCTCCAAATAAACAATTCATTCTTGTTTTAATTACGATATAAATTGTCACAAGAACCACATGGCTATGCAGTGTTATTTAATAATTAAATATGCCTATAGTGGCCACGTTATTCCAGTTGACACCAGACTGAGGGCAAGATTCGACAGATGAGATCAAATTAGTGAGGCTACCAATAGGGAAATGAGACTATCCATAGAGAAATGAAAATCTGTTGATGAGCTATGAAGGCCATTGTCCAAACAGCAGTAATGTTGTAATGACAAGTGATCACACACATCACCTGTTATTTGTACTCGCTGATAAAGATAACAATAGAAGATGTATTGTAGAATAGATTCTCAATAAAATGTTAATTATATCCAAGTCAAAACAGTACAAGCACCTAAAAGATATTATATATAAGAATCGATTTCACCGAGTCAGTGACTTTCAAATTCATGATAGAAGATGACAAGGTTTTTATATTTTATTTTTGTATTACTTTAATGAAACAATAAGACTAATTGACCAATGGTCTGTGGTCTTCACTTTAGCATGTACTGAGATATAATATTTGCTGGATAAGAAAACATCAAATGGCTTCCGAACTCATTTTAAAACGTGTGTGGTGCTTTGTTACTGTAACTGATTGAATAAAGAGCACTCATTAACGATATTGTTTAAGAATACATACTGTATAGGCCATTGTCCAGTTGTTTAAGAACAGCAGTAGATATTGTAGTGACAATAACAGATCATATGCATCAATCATAATATTTTCTCGCCAATAAAAAAGACAAAGAAGGGCAGATCGATGAATGAGAGTAGATTCTCAATTAACGAAACAATTACCCTTTCAACATGAGATGATCAAAGGCCTTTCTGCGTGATTATAAATGGTGATTATTTCTTTATTTCTTGATCTCCTGTTTCATTATTTGATACTATACACGAAGTTAATAAATAGGTTGGATAAGTTTTAATTGAGGCAACAAATAGTTATGTTTTTCATTTGGGATTATATCAAACATATACTCAGCAAACAATACATTCATTTGGTAGTTTGACGTATCTATATCGTACATCGGTAATTTTTCAAAGCCATTTGAAACATGAACTTCTCTTCTTGATTCAAATAAAAAACATCAAAATACATGGTTAAAATGAGTAACAAAAGAATGAAAATGATCATTGACCTTTCTGCACGATTATAAATGGTGATTCTTTTATTTCTTAATCTCCTGTTTCATTATTCTATGCCTCAATTACAAATTTAAGTGAAGTTAATATTGTTCATGTAAGTTTTTATTTTTAAGGCAACAAATAATTATGTTTTTCATATGGGATTATATCATACATATACTCAGCAAACAATACATTGGTCTTTTGACGTATATAGATCATACATCAGTATTTTTTAAATGCCCTTTGAAATGTTAACTTCTCTTCTTGATTCAAATAAAAAACGTCAAAATGTGTGGTTAAAAAAAAATAAAAGAGTGACCTTTCTGCACAATTGTAAATGATGATTCTTTTATTTTATTTCTTTATCTCCTGTTTCATTATTTGATGCCTCACTTAAGAACTTACCCAAAGTTAATCACCATTTATAACATATGGTTAGCAAAACAATAATTTAGTCATTTGGCTGTATCTAAATTGTACCTTGGTATATTTTTGAAGCTGTTGAAATGGGAACCACTCCAATTTTAATACCTCAAAATATGAGGTTACAAAACAATATAAAGATTTAAAAAAAAAAAAAAAAAAAAAGCCACCTTAGCAATACTTTTGATCTTTTATGCAAACATAAATCTTCCTTGTAGAAATTTTATGTACGCAAATTTAAAGGATTTGACAAAAAATACAAAATGCTATGTACGAAAAATAATACATTTAATTAATAATTATTTTTATAGCTAGATGGTGTAACAAAAATTACATGAAATATGGGTAGTCTTGTAGTAATCAAGAGACATTTGCACTTTCTTTAAAGATGGAAGATAGGAAAGTGTTCAACACTCCAAGACACATCCACACGCTAAATGCTGCAAGATCCATTAGCCCTTTTATGAGTTAAAGGCAGAGAACCCACTATAAAAGAGAGCAAGCTTCACAAACAGTCTGTCTGAACTTGGCTGAAAGTTACTGGGATCTGATTGACTGATACCTGACATAGTGATGGACAGGTGAAGTACGACACATGATTGATTAGCTATAGATTCTACCTGGTTGCAGAAGAGAACTAGCCCACAACTCCATGCACAATACAATTAGCCAACAGGTGAGATAAGAAAGCTCCGCAAGCTTGAACAATCACATCTCCTATTTAACATGATACCCACACTTTCTAGCTCTACCATCAATTTTGGTACTCAGTGTTTAAGAAGACAGTTTCAATTCTATGTGGTAAATTAGATCCATCTCTTATAATTCCTTAGCTTGAATAAACAATAAACCTCATACCATGCTTCTTTCATTAAAAATGATATTCATAATATTTCTAAACTTCACATTAAACACTAGGAACGCTACGTTACCTCTGTATCCACATTTATCTTGTGCATTAATATAGCAAGATTTGACAGTTTAAGATTTTAGCCTATGCCAGCTGATCAGGGTGTACATTACTTGTATGACTGGAAGCCAACAGTGTAGACCCTATATGCTAGCTCACTATGTAATGGCATATCTGTGTCTATAATGTTAGCAAGTTGTTCTTTGTCATACATATATAAATATGTTAATATGTACAAAATTATATTACCTTCACTGCATCAACTGGGTTTCCATGTAATGTGAGTTTCCTCAGTGTTGGTAATTTGGCTAGTTTTTCCACCTCTCTTAAGTCTGCGATCTGGTTACCATGCAGGTACAGAATCTGTAGATTGTCAAATTCTGTCAGACACTGAAAAGAAGAAAGAAAGTAATTTTAAAAAGGACCTTAAAAAACATAATGTAAATATAACTTTTGCTTAATAAGAAATTCAGATTTAGCAAAATTCTGGTTGAAAGCAAGTGTACTAAAATCTTTTTAGAAATGACATTCAAACTACTGCACAAGTTTTTTCTCTCTGTGTGGAGTTGTACTCTGTATAGAGGCTGAGTATGTGCCAGTAAGTGAAATTAATACAAAGTTTTCATTAATTGTGTTCTTTACGAGTAAGTGTCCTTATACAAATTTCACCACACTAAATGAGGTTTGAATGAATATGTAGACTGTACTTTTTTCCTGTTAATAACAAAATTCCATTTATAATAAACCGATTACTTCTATCTACAAGAGTTTGTCTTAAAAAGACTCATCTGTATTTAAAACTGTTCACTAAAAGATATGGAAAATAGATACCAGTTTTGCTCTAACATTTACACTTCTTTACTACCTCTGTTACCCTCCAGTTAGGAAGTGAATTTCATATTTTACAGCATTCATAAAGTCATTAAGCTTAAAAATTTATTACACACTGTATGAACAGTTGTAATGAAATGAAGGCCATTCATATATAATATATAATTGATTTTCAAGATTCATGACTTCCTGAATCCAGTAAAATATGAATTTAAATTCTTATGATTAACAAATTTGTAGGAAATAATAACAATACTCAAAAAGTAAATATCATAACTATATTTAAATCAACTGTTTACAAATATTGTCAGAGCACACATGAATCACACATTAATACATATTAAGTAGTTCCTTTCTGGTGTTCTAAACTAATAACTTGTAGTTTTTTGCATCACATAATACAATTTTAATCAATCTAAATGCTCATAACAAAAGCTTGGTAAAAAAATCTGTAATTATATCCAGATAACGAGTCAAGATGCTGTAGTTAATCATGTACTGTAAAATGCCCAACAGTGGCTAATATAGCTTCAAATCAGGTACATACGAGTAAAAATGTTGTAGTTAATTATGTACTGTAAAATACCCAACAGTGGCTAATATAGCTTCAAATCAGATACATACGAGTCAAAATGCTGTAGTTAATCATGTACTGTAAAATGCCCAACAGTGGCTAATATAGCTTCAAATCAGGTACATACGAGTCAAAATGCTGTAGTTAATCATGTACTGTAAAATGCCCAACAGTGGCTAATATAGCTTTAAATCATGCTGTTCAATCTACCTATGATTTCATCTGAATATACTATTACAAATGGGATTTTAGAGAAAGTTAGTCACACAATAATAAAGAAAATACAAATGACCTTATTCAATATAATGTTAAGTCCCCATGTGGTAAGCAATGATTTCCCTGATGCAGAAATCGCACATTATTCCCAGATAAAATTAGCCAATGACCCCTAAATCTAAATCCTTTGCAACAGTCCATCAGTGTTTCCCATCAAAGTTTTACATTTTAGTATGTTCCTAATCTTAATAAATTAAATGCTTGAAATATCCAATTCATGGAAGACTATGCACTTTGACAACTAATGTGCATCATCACTGCAACAGGATTATATTCATAAAGAAAGAGCAAAAAAATTTGGAGAGCTTTTTCCAATTGCTAAATACCAGTCAAGGTTGCCATTACAGTCACAATGACTCAGAGAAAGCTGACAAGATATTTTACATCTGCTAATTCATCTGCAGAGCCTCAGTAGCAGTCACAACACCCATTAGGATCAAGAGAACTGTACTGAATCAGAGGAGCACCAAAGCAAAAGATTTAGAGCTTTTGTTCCTATGTGGCTCAGTTATTATTCATGGTTACTTACAACAACAATACCAGTGTAAGGACATGATGTGTGCATAAGAATTGGTCAGTCAAATCCATTTACAACTGGAAGGATGAAATATGGGAATTCAGCATTAGATTGCCACAGTAGTTCAAAGGTCTGAAACAGCTTCAGCTGCAGTCACACTTACAAAAAAATCGAAAAAATATCAACACTGCACTGGACAATAGCTTTAAAAGTGAGATAGAAACTTACAGATATTTTGTACAGTTGTGAATGATATATGTTGTGTATCCTTATATTGTCAAATTGACTTTCAGTTGCTCCTGTAATCCTTGGTTCCAGTACACGTTGTGAAAGGAATTTTCTCAACAAAATGTCTTAAAAATAAATACAGAAACCGGTTGAGAGGCTTAACAGTTGCTCCTGTAATCCTTGGTTCCAGTACACCTTGTGAAAGGAATTTTCTCAACAAAATGTCTTAAAAATAAATACAGAAACCGGTTGAGAGGCTTAACAGACTTTTGAGGATAAGGCATGTTGGCCCTCCCCTTCATGAAATGGATTTTCTGGCTGTAGCTAGAGCTTGTGGCTTTCTATTCAACAAAGTGTTGCTATCTTTTTAGGTTAATATAATTAAGATGAAAACAATAACACAAAAAAAAAACATGATAGGTATTCATAAATATTTGGGTTTTTTCTTTGAAATGTCATATATACTTCCCAAAATGGTATTTTCTCTGGCCTTTGTGTAATTAAAATGTATACTCTCTGGCCTAATTTTGACATTTTTATTGTGAAATGTATTAGATTAAATTTAACATATACGAAGAAAAATTAATAGTTATCATATAAAACTGATACTCACTATTCTTTCTGGTTTTTTATTTACAACATTTGATTTAGAAGATGCTTAACCCATCAGGCAAAAGAGCACGTCTAAATGGCTAAAAAATCTATAACAATATCCTCAAGTTTTCATGTCTAAGTAATCAGACACATTTTGTCCTTCTGTGAATCTCATATCTATAATGATTCTTTTTATGTTTTCCAATTTTATTTGTAGACACATCCTTGCAAGTAATTTTGCAATCAAAAGAGAACAACAATTAAGGTTCATATAATCAAAAAGTAATGTTAATATCTTACTGGATTTATTGTGGTTATTTCATTGAAAGACAGATCAATCCAAGCAATATCCTTCCAGTTTTCAAACTTTTCCTTCGTGACATCTAGAAGACTGTTGACATCAGTGAGACTGTTGTTGTTCATCCGAATACATTTACTGGTGGATTTGCCACTCTCTGCAGCCTTCTGTTTATATTTCCGTGGAGAGACTGCTGAAATCCTTGGCTCCTCATCAAAGCAATCTGAGAAAGAGAAAGAGAGAGAAAAGATAGATAAATACAGTAGAACCAATTTTAAGAGACCACCTATGTAAAAAGCTCTAAAAAGTGGTCTCTTGAAGGTCTGTAATCCTTTAATACAAGTTGAGTATCTACAGTATCAAATAGTCTAATTTTGTGGTCTCTAAAGACAGGTGATCTCTTAAAAGAGGTGGTCTTATGCACAAGTTTGACAATAGACTAAAAGTGTCCACACAACATGCATGCCATGCCAATATCGCACAAATAAAGAAACCATGACCCAATATGCAAGTGCAAAAATCTAAAGTTAAACAGGGGGCATAACTCAAATTTTTCCATTAAAAATGGTTCAGAAAGAAATCAGGTCTTCTTGATATTAATCTCCAATCAAATTTAGTTTCAGTGAGTCCATGTATTTCTTCAAAACCTTTTAAGCAGAAATTAAATTCATGATGCAGGGGAAAACTGTAAATCAAACAGGGGCCATAACTCAATAAAAATGCTTTCAAGAAAAAAAAAAAAAAATGGAACCTGACCTAGACAGACCTGAATTCATGTGAACTGTTGGTTACCTTACCGTACCGACATAGTACAGTGGGCCAGAACAACAGGCTACTAAAACACTATGTGCCCCCTCCATAGAATATGGCTAGGGCATACAAATTAAAAAGCTAAAGTCAATGTTTTCTTCAGCTTTCCAAGAAAAGGCGATCTGTGTCGAATTTATTGGACTCTTCTCACTTTCAGAAGGCTCTGCCTACTGAAAAAAAGAATTTACAATGAACTTACACTGTACTACTAACTTGTTCCATTGCCACATTTATAAACATTTACATTAAATTCCTTTAAATTACTATGTGGCCACAGTGATAAAAACAAAGTGTATTAATAACTCAGTTAGTGGACTTGCCTAAAAGTCATGATAGATAAGCTAATGTAGATGATATGGATGATTATTTCTGCGCACATTTTATGACACATTACTGATGTTTAAGCACTCCCTTTCAAATTTTACTGTGCTAAAAAGGGCAAGGATGTTGCCTGAACACAAAGCAGCATGTTCATACTTTTCAATGTTGCGAATTTAGCCAACAACCACTGGATTTTACACGTAGTATTCAAATGTTGAATCCCAGTTCGGACTGGAAATCATCTTAACAATAATTATAACAGTTTTTTAAGTAACATCTCGAGTTGAAGCAAATATAGTGCTGGAGGGGGGGGGGGGGGGGCAGGGGGTATTTTTAAAAAAAAATGTAAAGCCCCTCCTTTTCTGCACAAACTATTTTTGCACTTACCTGCTCCCCCAGTTTGGTTATATTTATCCTATATAATCAGGTGACAAAAATTCCACTTCAATCATGAATAAGCAAAGTCTTCTGGGCCAAAATTAAATCTGATCAAGTGGCCAGTCCCTTTTCAATCCCTGCTTTATGGTAAAGTCAGCCATAATCAAGACATATTTGGAGTTGGCTCATTAGATTAAAAGCACATATTTAAGGCAAAGAACTGTATATACATACCTGAAACTTTTGCCAACCTACAGAAGGAGAAATCGACTGGTGGCTCTACATCATTGAAGGCATCAATGGCTGCAAGGGTTGAAACTTTCTTTTTGCCTGGGTATGGAACAACACTGGAAATGGAAGAGAACGATTGTTGACACTTCATATACAGTTCTCTTTTTGTAATGCAGTCCATGGGAGCCACAGAGTAAACCACCTTAAAGTCAGACTGCCTTATAATGAAGTACATGATACATACAATTATACTACCATATACTAAAATGGAATCCATGACCGTGTTATAATGAAGTACATGATACATATAATTATACTACCATATACTAAAATGGAATCCATGACCGTGTTATAATGAAGTAAATGATACATACAATTATACTACCACATACTAAAATGGAATCCATTACTGTGTTATAATGAAGTACATGATACATATAATTATACTACCATATACTAAAATGGAATCCATGACTGTGTTATAATGAAGTACATGATACATACAATTGTACTACCGTATACTAAAATGGAATCCATGACCATGTTATAATTAAGGATCTTATAGTGAAGGAGTGCTGTATATATCTGACAACTTTTGCTACATATATTCTATAAATAATAATAATAATAATAATAATGAGGACTTTGTATAGCGCCTAATCTTTAGAAGCTGTAAGCGCTTTACAACATTAGATAACACCTAAAAAACATATATAATGATATGATTACGAAAAACAAACACCATGAAATTAGAAAACAAAAACATGCTGAAAATAGTTAAGGTAAGGAAACATTATTAAGTCTCTAGGTCTATTCTTGCAGTCGAAATAGGTGAGTTTCTAGAGCACTCTTGAATTAGATCACTGTGTCTTTGTGTCTAAGTTCAGTGGGCAATTCGTTCCACGTTGCTGGGCCCTGGTATGCAAAAGAACGTTGTCCGTATGACTTCATTTTGATAGTGGGAATAATGAGAATACAAGTGTCAGAAGAAGAGCGTAAGTATCTTGCTGGTGTGTACACATGGGTGAGGTGAGATAGGTATGTTGGACTGGAGCCAGTCAATGAAACGTAGCATAGAGAACAAATTTTGTGTTTGATTCTGGATCGAATGGGTAGCCAGTTTAGGGTACAGAGCAGGGGGGAGGTGTGCTCTGTTCGTGGTACTCTAAGAATGATCAGAGCAGCTGTGTTTTGAATTTTTTGAAGTTTCTGGAGTAGATACTGAGACGAACCAGATAGAATTGAGTTACAATAGTCCAGTCTTGAAAGTACTAAGGAACACACAAGTGTTTTAGTGGCATCAACCGAAAGATAATTGCGAATGGAGCTGATGCGTCTCAGCTCAAGATATGCAGCCTTGCATATGTTCATGACATGTTGGTGCAGTGAGAGAGTACTGTCTAGAGTAACACCTAGGATTCGTACTGACTGTGTGAATTTAATGTTGGTGTTGCTGATATTTATTGTTTGAGGTAAAGGATGTGAATGAGAAAGTCTTTGTGTTGTAATCAGAATGGCTTCAGTTTTATCATCATTTATTTGCAGCTTGTTACATGTCATCCATAATTTCACATCGGAAATGCACCTCTCTACACCTTGGATGGTAGCATCAACTTCAGTTGGGTGGCTCGATTTGTATATTTGGGTGTCATCAGCGTACAATTGGTGAGACACTGGATGACGACCTATGACACTTGAGAGCGGCTGAGTGTATAGAATGAAGAGAACAGGTCCAAGAACAGAACCCTGTGGAACACCAAAACATAGATCAACTGGGCTGGTGTGTTTTCCATTTGTGGACACAATTTGTGTCCTGTTGACCAAGTAGGACTTGAACCATAGTAAGGCTGTATCGTGAATCCCAAATACATGATGGAGACGGTGAAGTAATATATCATGGTCTATTGTGTCAAATGCTGCAGACAAGTCAAGGAGGGTGAGGATTGTAATCTTTCCACTATCCAAAGCAGACAGAAGGTCGTTAACTACTTTCAGAAGGGTAGTTTCGGTACTGTGGCAAGGGCGATATGCAGACTGTACATTGCTAATAAGACTGTTTGAATTCAGATGAGATACAAGTTGGGATAGAACAACTTTTTCTAAGATTTTTGACATGAATGGGAGGTTATAAACTGGGCGGCAGTTCTTTAAATCGTTATGGTCAAGTGTTGGTTTCTTCAGCAGAGGCTTTACAATGGCAGTTTTGAAAATGATGGGAATTCCCCGGATGAGAGAGAAGAATTAATAACATCAGTTACTGAAGGCAATATTGGATCTAAGCACTCAAGCAGCAGTGATGTCGGAATCGGATCAAGTTCACATGACTTTGGGGCACTCTTCATCATGATTGTACATACTAAATCCATAGAGACAGGTTCAAATGCTGCTAACGGTTGCCGCTGAAATTCTGTATCGCAACTGTATGGTGGCATCTGACAACTTTTGCTACATATATTCCATAAAGTGTGATATCTGATAACTTTTGCTACATATATTCCATAAAGTGTGATATCTGACAACTTTTGCTACGTATATTCCATAAAGTGTGATACCTGGCAAGGTCTACATAGTGACAGTACTGGAGAATTACATAATTTGTTCTTGCATGCAACAAATATTACATAACGACTTTGATCTTTGATAGAATGGTTCTTAAACGGACTCAGTTACAACAACCTAAAATTATGCCCAATGCTGACAGTGTCATGTCAAATTATGCCCAATGCTGACAGTGTCATGTCAAATTATGCCCAATGCTGACAGTCAAATGGGCTAGGACTAATATGCCTAACAAACCATGTGTCTTTGAACTTATTCTTTCAGAAAATTATCTGATCCTGATTACTGCCACAACATTACCACTCTTGATCATACAAAAGCATAGTTCTACAACAATACATTTTTTTTTTTCCCTTGCACCATATTTTACTGGAATGACCCACAGCCAGATACATGTTTTCCCTCATCCCAGATTACTGGAATGACCCACTGCCAGATACATGTTTTCCCTCCATCCCAGATTACTGGAATGACCCACTGCCAGATACATGTTTTCCCTCCATCCCAGATTACTGGAATGACCCACTGCCAGATACATGTTTTCCCTCCATCCCAGATTACTGGAATGACCTACTGCCAGATACATGTTTTCCCTCCATCCCAGATTACTGGAATGACCCACAGCCAGATACATGTTTTCCCTCATCCCAGATTACTGGAATGACCCACTGCCAGATACATGTTTTCCCTCCATCCCAGATTACTGGAATGACCCACTGCCAGATACATGTTTTCCCACTAAATCCCAGATTACTGGAATGACCCACTGCCAGATACATGTTTTCCCTCCATCCCAGATTACTGGAATGACCTACTGCCAGATACATGTTTTCCCTCCATCTCAGATTTAGACCAGCACAAGAAGGATATATATACAGTGAAACACCGCTATAACGCGATATTTGGGGTCCATAAAATTCGATCGCGGAAAAAGCGGGGTCGCGTTATTACGGGGTTTTACTATATTTTACTTTTTTCAGAGAACAACGTATACACGTCTAATGTATAGCATGAATAGGGTATCAACACCGTTTACTATCTGATATCGACCCGTCTTTGTTTTCCCACATGACAACCCTTTGATTGAGCCATGAGTTTGATACAGCTGTACTTGTTTAGTGCTAAGTAACAGAGAGTGGTTATTTGAACTCCCTGTGATCTTGCCGCCCAAGCTCAGTCTCTACATAAGCACCCACATATGACAATCTTTGATCAACCACCGCATTGTCTGGTGCTTGGTTGTTTATGCAGTTAAAGAAGAAACATAAGTCGACTATTGTTTGCGCAATGATTGTATTCAGGATGAATTGAAGTCCAGCGCACGTGTTGGCGGCTTACGTTTTTGGATGTTTATTAAATCGTGAGAATCTTTTATCAACCACCACATTGTCTGATGCTCGGTTGTGTATGCAGTTAAAGAAGAAAAACATGTCGGCTATTGTTTGAGCAATGATTGTATACATAATGAATTGAAGACAAACACAGAGAAGACTTACTGGCTTTACTCATGGATCAGTAATAAGTAACATTTCCGAAAATGTTTATTTTGGCATAACACTTCAAGAAATTGGTGAAATTGTTACATTTCAGAAGCCATGCCACGATCGAATTCATGCGTGATCTCTTCCCCAAAATGATAATAAACTTTTTATACACTATTTCTCGTACTTAAAAAAAAAATATTTTTTTTCCGTGTACGAGAAAAATACATGTACATGTATATAAAATTTCAGGAACCACGCCACAAACGTATTATACTAGAATTCATACGCGATCACTTCCCCAAAATGATACTGTAATATACACATTTTATACACTATTTCTCGTACTTTGCAAAAAAAAAAATGTTCATGTGCGAATGAATATACGAAATTTTGGGAGCCGAGCCACGCCACGATCGCGTTATATCCGAATTCACGTTATAGCGGGGTGCATTACAGCGGGGTTTCACTGTATATATATATATATATATATATATATATATATATATATATATATATACATTCCAAGTTGAACTTGTTTCAGTCCTAACCTTTCCAGACTTTGTTTGCTATTATCTTCATTAACACATTGTATTATCCTGGTTTCTTTGATGAAACTTTTACCATTTAACACTTTTTATTGGTTAGGTATGCATTGTCTTTGTTCCCAGTAGGGATTTAACAGTAACAGTATATCTTCTTTATTTTATTTTTAAAAGTTTATTTCCTGATTGCTAAGCTTTTCCATCATCACATACATTTCCACCAAAACTTAAATAAAAATAATTATCATCACTGTGTAGCTGTAGATAATTAAATTATAAATAATTTTCCCTTGTTATACCATGGTAATTAGGGTCCATAATTACTGACTGCATATAGTGAGAATGATCAAAAAGTCGATGCTTGTGTGTGTGTGTGTGTGTGTGAATAATCAAAATGACAATCAAATGTACAGTAATAACATGGTAGCTCAGGTCCATAACTGCTGACTGCATTATGCACTGAACCACGGTTTTTGCAAGAATTATAAAAAATGTGATCATTGTGTGTGTGTGTGTGTCCGGGGGAAACAAACAAAACCCCAGCTGGTTGTATTGTAGTAATTTTAGTTTACGTAAATGAAAAGTGTTTTTTTCATTTAATTTTGTCAAATACTGTAATAATGTTTTAAAAAGGACATAATGATATAATACTAAGCTTCGTGTTGTTTTCTTTCTTGTCATACATTTGACAGACCAATTCAAGCACAATGGTTTAATTTTGGTCATGGGGTCCATGGTGGTACTGCATTATATCTGGAATCTTGTTATAATATAAGGAGAGCTGTATAATGCAAATGACATCACAATATATATATATATATATATATATATAATACATAGCTGTTAATGGAAAAAAAAGAATTATCATATAATCATTATGGTAAGTATTGTAATTATTTCAAATATAATACATTCTTTTGATAAAGACACATTACAGTGCATAAAGAAATTGAACCAGGGGCAGAACAAGAGTCCATGGAAGGGGCTGTAGCTCTACTGGGCGAAAAGAATATCCCATGAATTCAAGATAAGACCATTTCAAGATTTTCAAATCAGCTGCTGTGGTGGACATATTGGATGTCAGATTGACACTATTTTTATTTAGGATCAAGTAGTGAAAATCTTATGTCGGGGGAGTTGCAATGGCAAGATTTTCAACACAGCCATATTGGATGTATGGTTGGCACCATGTTCATCTGTAACCAATTAGGTATCATAAGTAGTCCACTGGTGAAAACCCCATGCTGATATAACCATCCATTTGGGAGGAGTAGAGATAACAATATTTTCAGGATGGCCACTATGGTGGCCATATTGAGGGTCAATTTGCATCATTTTCATTAAGGACCAACTAGACACCATAAAAACTCTTCTGATGACCCCCCCCCCCCCATGTCAAAATGACTTTCCATTTAAAGAGTAATGATAACAAGATTTTCAAGATAGCCATAATGGTAACCATATTGAACATCAGATCAGCACCATTTTAATTTAGGACCAACAAGATGATATATAAAGTCTTCTGGTGAAAATCCCATGTTGATATGATTTTCCATTTGGAGTAACAAGATTTTCAAGATAGCTGCCATGGTTACCATATTGGATATCAGATGCACACCATTTCCATTTAGGACCAACTAGACATCATAAGTCTTCTGGTGAAAGCACAATGTCGATATGAACAGCCATCTTGGAGAAGTAGCAATTATCAGATTTTCCAGTTGGCCACTGTGGCAACTATATTGGAGGTCAGATCAGCACAGTTTTCATTTAGTACAAACTAGACATTATAAGAAGTCTTTCAGTGAAAACCCCATGTTGATATGATCATTCATTCAGGAGAAGCAGCAATAACAAGATTTTCAAGATAGAGGGTGTGGTGGCCATATTAGACATCAGATCAGCATCATTCAGGAGAATTGCTTTTGTTGGGTTTAACGCCATTTTTCAGCACATGATCGGCTATACACAGCAGTCAGTATATTTGGTGGAGGAAGAACCTGGGAAAAACCACCGACCCACGCGAAGCTACTAGCAAGTTTTCTCACATACCCAGATTGGTTGAGCCAAAACTTGAACCCACGCTGACAGAGGTGAGATGTGAATGATCTGTAAAAGCAAGCACCTTATACCACTTCAGGAGGAGTAGCAATAATAAGATTTTCAAGATGACTTCCATGGAGGCCATATTAGATGTCTGAACGGCAACATTTTAATTTAGAACTAACTAGACCATGGTATCAATGTGTGTGCAAAGTTTCATGGCAATTCTCCAAGTAGTTTACAAGAAGTAGCAATAATAAACTTGTGCTAATAGACAGACTGATGACGGACAACAAACCATCCCATTATCTCTTCTGATCTATGACCAGTAGTGCTAAAAATCATGCTGAAAAATTAACCAACTGCATGAAAATTGCACATTATATTTTCAAGCCCTACCATTTTTTTCTTCATTAAACAGACCCTATATGCAGAAAATTCCACCCTTTTTTTTCCACATGGATGGGGAATTACCCCCTTAATCTTCAGTTCTAGAAAAGAACCTTACAATTTATTTTGTTTTCTGTATGAAATGTTTCATGGCTAAATAAATATGTAGTTTTTTGGGGGGGATGGGGACTAATTTTAATTATGTAATACTTACCTGCTATTACCAGGCATTACATTGTTATCTCTTTACCTGGTGCTAGTCGCAAGTCTAAGTTGAATATTCCCAAGTCTAGACCAAAACACAACATGATCCCAGTCTGAATCCTTTCCTATTTCTGTCATTTGGAATATCATCCTTCTTTGACTTGGACTGAAGAACATTTGAGTCGATAGGGAGGAGGGAACTGGGCAATAATAGCAGGTAAGTATTTAATAATTAAAATTAGTTTTGCCCCCCCCCCAACTATATTTTAATAGCAGTTATATCTTACCTGCTACTATTGCATTGCTGAAGTTGCCAGCCCAGTGGGAGGCTGATGGCCTAAAGATAAACTGTCAAAGTGAATGTACCATTTGCTGTAGTAGAATGCTCTACTGCAGATTGGAGAATGGCTTGACCTTCACTTTGGCATGACACTGATCAAAGGTAGAATGAAGAGAAGGTGAAGTGAGACCACAAGAAGGAGACTTTCATGACTTCATCCAGTGAAGAATGATTAAGAAAGGCCCAAGATATAGCAACAGCCTTAACCTCATGGGATTTGATTCTCATGAAAGATCTCTCTCAGTGAAAAACTGATAAGCTCTTTTGATTGTCAAAATAATTCACCTCAAGATGGTGGCTGCTGAAATATCAGAGGTGCCTTTAATAGGGAGAAAGATGGTTTTGACCATTCCTTTTCCTTTTAGATTTAACAAAACAGAACTATAAGGCCCTAAACAGGCAATGGAGCTTATCTTGAATATCTGCAGTATAGATGCAACTGAGACTGGGGATTTCAATAGGCTTGGGGGATACCAAAAAGGTACCTGATTCCTGGACAGAAACCCAGGTTGGCAAAGAAGAGAAACCAAATCACAGATACCACTGAACCATAAACAACCCTTTTCCACTGATAAGGCTTGAAGTTCACTCCTTCTCCTCGCCCATGATAGGGAGAGAAGGAAGACTGTCTTAAAGAAGAAAGCTTCACTTAAGGTTTCATAAGGTGGATTAGATAATGACCAAAGAACACACAAAAGATTCCACCTTGGCATTAAAGAGTGACAGACTGATTTCTGATGATCAACGTATCTGATCAATTCGGAAAAATAAGGGTTTAACACAATGGTGGAGCCTGTAGAGAACTTAAGAGTATTAGTGAGTGCTGCCCTATAGCCCTTAATGGTGGATACTGAGCAGTCATTTTCCTCAAAAAGAAAGAAGAAAATCTGCAATTGTGGTTAAAGAGGGACAGATAGGATCAATACATTTCTTACTGCACCAATTACAGAATATTCTCCACTTTGCGTCATAAACCTTGGAAGTCAATTGCCTTCTGGCCTGGGCAATGTAGCTAACAACCTTGCTTGAAAACCAAAATTGGCTGATAGATTATTTAATATGAGCCAGGCATAAAGGTGGAGAATCTATGGATTCTTGTACAGGAGGGACCTTCTGTGTTGCAGCAGCTGATCCCTCCTCATAGTTAATTTTCAGGGGTTATCTACCAACAGGCCATGGGGGTTGATGAACATGACCATTGGGCTATCAGGGGTATCAGGATAAGCCGTGATGTAGAGGTCCTGACTCTGTGAACAACCTGAGGGATTATTCTGAAAGGTGGGAAGGCATCGGCATACAGATGGTCCCACTTCAGACTGAAGGCATCCACCACCCATGCCCTCAGGTCTGGAACTGACAAGACATAAAGAGGGAACTTGTTGTTCAGCTCATAGCAAACAAATCTACTATTGGCACACCCCCACTCATTTTAAAAGTGTCTCAGCTAATGACTGGTGCAGAGACCACTCTTTGAGGACTGCCCAACACTGATATTTCTCTTGCCAAGAATGTAGTGAACTCTGAGAATGATCTCCTGTTACATGTGCGCACCCCATCCTGAATATGAGGCATCAGTGTACAGAAAGGAGTGAGGTTCCAGGGCATGAATCTAGACTCTGGTATGAAACTTGTCCTGATTTCACCACCAACTCTGATAGTGATGAAATTTCGATCCCAAACGGTTCCAAGCAGACAGGTGGTCCCTGTGTTTGCCTTCAGTTTGCTAGCAGCAGGAACTGGAGAGGCTGTAAACGAAGTCTTCCTAGGGGAACTAATTCCACTGCTGTGATCAGAGTCCCCTAGGAAAGAGAGGTAGAAATGAACAGACAACAAAGTCTTCTCTGACAGACTTGATATGAGAGAGAAGATCTATGAGATTCCATTGGGTGGAACCTGAAATGTCCCTTGCTGTGTGAGGAAAATCATCACCATATGAACAAAATTCTGAGAAGGGATCAGATCCAACTTCTCTTGGTTGGGGATTAATCCCAAACAAGTTACTGTCTTCCAACAGATTGACAGGTCCCTCAGACGGGTATGTCTGAAGGTACTGTGCATCAATCATTGAAATACTGGATGATGGGGACCTTAAAGCCCTCAAGTGAGCCACTATTACACCCATCACCCTGATAAAACTTCTGGAAGTGGAGGTGAAGCTGAAAGGAAGAGTTCAAAATTAAATGATTTCCTGACCTAAACAAAATCACAGGAATCTCTTATGGGACAGGAAGATAGAGATGCAAAGGTAGGCATCCTGGTGATCTTAGGGATATCAGTTGGGACTGATGGAACCATATGGGGTTCCTTGAACAAAGTGGAGGGTCCTGGAAGTGAAGCCAGTAACCCTCCTTTATTGTGGAAAGGACTATTGCCATCGTCAGTGAGGTCCGACTAAGCCTATAAAACAGGGTCAGTCTGGTTTGGGAGAAGGACCCATTGACCTTTCAGGAGCAGGGTATTTCGTGGCTGGTTTAACCAGGCCCAGGCCCAGGACCACAGCTAGGGGTCAGTGCTGCTGATCCTCGAGTCTCCACATCAAGTGGGGCCAACTTTACAAGGATTTTGCTGTGCTCTAGCAAAACCTTTGACATCTTCAAATTTGCATCCATATGGATGTGGAGAAGCTCAGCAGTAATTGCAATGGACACCAAGAGTGCAAAGAGCCAATGAGTCCTCCTTCAACAGACAGAAAGAGGCAGCCCAAAAAAGATCTGCATATGAGGCTAGTGTACAAGGCTGGAGTTTCTTAATGGACTTAATGGAGAGCTGAACCCAAGTCCTCATTGATATTTCCACCTAGGAAGCACCTTAGTCCAAGGTGGGGGGCTTAAGGGGCCAAGCCATTGAATGGACCCTGTAACTGGAGGTAGAAAAAAGTGGTCAAACTGTAAAAGATGGGAAAGACCAACCCTTCTGCTGTCTGGCTGCCTCTTGGCCTCGAGACACCTTCTATCTCAACTCTCTAACCATCACTAAGTGTGGAAGCAAAAGAAGGTCCATTCTAGATTGCATCCTGGTGAGCATCATAGTGTCAGATGACCTCAAGGGCTCCGGACACAGATCTGGGGGAAGAAGGCTCCAAAGGTGGGACGAAGAAAGGGACCCCAAAAGAGAAGGGTCTGATGCAACCAGGTCTTCTAGAGACTCATTTTGTATCTACCAAAATTGAGGGTTTGTCATCTTGTCTTTGCGCTCCTTACTTATTTCCCTCATTGGAGAAGGGACTTTATGATTGCTGGTTAGTCATCCTGTTTCTGCTCACAGGGAGGGATGAGACTAACTCATTGTTCTCTCTCCTTCTTGGAGATGAATAAACAGGAACACAGAAAATGGGGGATGGGGGCAACTCAATCCCCTTCCCTAGATGGGTGAATAAAGCCTGAAGCCCATTCCCCATCAGTACTGAACAGTAACATATAGAAAGGTTGGTGGGGGAGGGGGTATCAACCCAATCCCTTTCTCTAGACCAGTAGTCAAAACCCAGTGCCTGGTAAACAGTGTCTAAATTTGGTGTCCAGTGACAGACATCAGAAGACCAGTACTGATCTTCTTACCCAGTGACTGGTGCCCAGTGCTCGGTGACTGGTACTTGAAACATTACTTGGTGCCTGGTACCTGATCCCCCATGACTGATCACCAGCCAATGACCAGTCAGACAATAAACACCTGATGGTGGAGTCTCTTTTTAGGGAACCTGAGTTTGACGAACAAGATCCCCTCGATCTGTAAACAGGTCTGCTTAAGCGAGAAGAAGACTGTACTTCCCTAGCATCAGGAAGGTGGGACTCACTACCAGGCATTTGCGACTTCCTTCCACAAGAAGTGTCAAGGATCTCTCCCTCATAGGAGCTGACAACTTCTTTCCTCCAGAAGTGTCAGTGATCCCACCCTTGTGGGAGATTTTTCATAGCCCAATAAGAGCCATGAACGCTGCATTATGGGAGATAGCAACTTCCCTACATCAGGAAGTGCCCTAGGTCCTTCCTGGGAATGGAGGGGTCTTCCAGTGAAGAAGAGAAAGAAGTGGGTCCCTTCAGCTGTCGTGGCTTTTGGCTAAGTTCCACACCTCATCAGACCAAAGGGAACAAAGAGGACATCTGTCCATTCTTGTACACAAAGTGGACACCAAGCAGTTGGAGTGAGTGTTCCAATTGGCCTTTTATGACTGGACTTACCCACACCTTCAGGCATATTAAAAAGCTGAAAGGATATACAAATATAAAACAATCAATAAGAACAAGATTTGGGTGGATAATACTTATTCTAACACTGGTTACTAAGTGAGGGATAAAATAGTGAAGCACTGCTTCACTACCGAGGTACTAAAACCCTCAAAATTAACAAAAAGGGGCACAAATAATTCAAAATTGCATAAGGACTGGTAAGAAAATATCACTACAACACAAAAATGTATACAATTAACAGTAGATATGCCAAAAGACTACATAGATGATGAAAAACGATAAGCACCCAGACACATAAGAACTACATGATGTCCAAGGAAAAGAAGGATGATATTCTGAATGATGGAAATAATAAAGGAATCAGACTGGGATAATGTTTACCTTTTGTTCTAGACCTCCAATTTAATTACTAATATTCAGCTTGGACTGGGGACAGTCTCCAGGAAAAGAGAGATCAATGCTATAATAACTGGTAATGTATACTGCTATTAAATCTATTTGTATATGCATGACCTCTTAGCTAATATATGGTATCTTTTCACCTTTTAAATTAATCTGATAAAAGTCCAATTAAACAAAATAAAATAAAAATTAATACAAATTGTATGTTTATATCATATTAGAAGTGATTTTTTATACTATTCATTGGATTCTACACCAAGTTGCTCTTCAATTAATAATGGTTTTAAATTTGTGTAATGCAAGTGATAAGCAAAAATACGAATTACAATGTAATTGGAACTAGCCATGGAAATTTGGAGCAACCTGATAGTTTTGATGGGCAAGCAAACTTCCCAGTCTCATTGCCCAGTGGGCAACCAAGCTTTTTGACAATTTATTCACCCCTATGAATATGTCAAAACCATATATATATTTATGCTCTATTCATTTCTCTATTGTTGTTCACAGCATTTTTCCAAAATAATTTTGTGTACTAGATAAAGGTAACACTCAACAGTTTACAGCTATGATCAGGGTTGAGAATTACAATCTCACTTTGGAAATCACCTGCTACCAAAATCAAACTCCATAACCATCAACATGTAAAACATTTCAAACTAAATGTCTTGTCAAAGAACTAAGGAACCAAATCAGTAAAATGATCAGCACTGCAAAACTGATCCTGCTATGATTATTCCCTATAAATTCATACCAACCCCTCCCCCTCCCTGCAAAGTGCAAAAAATCTCTAAAACTCTTGACAAAGAACCTATACAGAACAAAAAAAAGAGTTAT
Organism: Margaritifera margaritifera; assembly: GCA_029931535.1. NCBI lineage: Eukaryota > Metazoa > Mollusca > Bivalvia > Unionida > Margaritiferidae > Margaritifera > Margaritifera margaritifera. The sequence continues at coordinate 1,452,422 of JAQPZY010001271.1, read as the reverse complement.
TTCATATGTAAGGGGGTGACAAATGTATCCCAGATATTACTTTACTGAAGAGAAAAAAAAGGACCATAAACAGTCTGATTTCCCCCAAAATCACTCACTCTGAACATTTCCAAAAAGAGTACAAACATGGCAAGGAAGAAAATTAGCAGCCGCTCACGCAGATTGTAGACCAAAATTGAATCTCAACACCACTGTAAATAATAAATAAGATACAAGAAGATAAAATATGGATATCTCTACAATAAAAAATGTAACCCATGGACAATAATACAAAACCACCGAGGGTAATGAAAACTTCTGATACAAACAGGACATACCAGTACCTTACCAAATCAGTTACTAATTCTATTTGCAAAGTAATTAACTTGTAAAAGTACACTTTACAACACCTAAACAGTGTTTTGATAGTCTTACAAAGTTTTGGAATGAAAATTGGCTGCGATTTTGTTGTGTCATTCTCTGTACACTAGTTCTAAGTAGACTGGAACTTACCATATTTTCTGCATCTTTTCTGATGGCAAAAAATAATTCGTTTTTTTTAATCAAAAAATATTTTATTCAGTGTAGGAAAACAAACAAATGAATTAAAAATCTAAGCCCAAGCAAGCAACCCACATGTACAAAATTAGACTATCCCTAAAGTCACATGGCAAAGTAATCATACTTTAGATATACATTTACAAGTGAAAACTGACAGAACTTGACAAGTTTGCCTATTTTATTTCAGTCCACAAGAAAATGCAAGCATACTGAAAAACATAACTTCACATGTGAAGCAAAAGAATCTGCAATGTTATAACTGCCTACCATCATCTACCACCCATGAAAATCTCCATAAATATAAGACCGATTGGTTGCAGTGTTTGTCATTAAATAAAAACAACATGGAAATGGATACGACAGGACCAATCTTGATTGCACTTTTCCAGATAGTTCAAGCAGTAGTGTATCTCAGAAGCAGGTGGTAGAGTAGAAGGTAGGGCCTAAATATTACTAACAGAATCAATAAACCGATCCCATTTTGTGTGATCCAGTACCAAAACTTATATAAGACTAATGGGAATTAAATTATATTCCAATACTTATAAATTCATAACAATATATAAAACACATGAAATAAGGATTCTTTGTGCCAGGTTATTATTTTTTTGTAAGACAATCAAAACATTGTGTTGTCATTTTAAACCAAGCGTGTACAATGTAAAACTCTGTAAGACAATCAAAACATTGTGTTGTTATTTTAAACCAAGCGTGTACAATGTAAAACTCTGTAAGACAATCAAAACATTGTGTTGTCATTTTAAACTAAGCGTGTACAATGTAAAACTCTGTAAGACAATCAAAACATTATGTCATTTTAAACCAAGCGTGTACAATGTAAAACTCTGTAAGACAATCAAAACATTGTGTCATTTTAAACCAAGCGAGTACAATGTAAACCTCTGTAAGTCAATCAAAACATTGTGTTGTCATTTTAAACTAAGCGTGTACAATGTAAAACTCTGTAAGACAATCAAAACATTATGTCATTTTAAACCAAGCGTGTACAATGTAAAACTCTGTAAGACAATCAAAACATTGTGTCATTTTAAACCAAGCGTGTACAATGTAAACCTCTGTAAGACAATCAAAACATTGTGTCATTTTAAACCAAGCATGTACAATGTAAAACTGTAGGACAATCAAAACATTGTGTTGTCATTTTAAACCAAGCGTGTGCAATGCAAAACTCAAGACTATAAAAACATTGTGTTGTCGTTTTAAACCAAGCATGTACAATGTAAAACTCTGTAAGACAATCAAAACATTGTGTTGTTATTTTAAACCAAGCGTGTACAATGTAAAACTCTGTAAGACAATCAAAACATTGTGTTGTTATTTTAAACCAAGCGTGTACAATGTAAAACTCTGTAAGACAATCAAAACATTGTGTTGTCATTTTAAACTAAGCGTGTACAATGTAAAACTCTGTAAGACAATCAAAACATTATGTCATTTTAAACCAAGCGTGTACAATGTAAAACTCTGTAAGACAATCAAAACATTGTGTTGTTATTTTAAGCCAAGCGTGTACAATGTAAAACTCTGTAAGATAATCAAAACATTGTGTTGTCATTTTAAACCAAGCGTGTACAATGTAAAACTCTGTAAGACTATAAAAACATTGTATTGTCATACTAAACCAAGCTTGTACAATTTATATCTTATTATATTTGTTTTCAAGACAGATTATTATATGTTTTAAAGACAGCTTTTTATATGTTTATTAATAGAAGACAGCTTATTATATTTGCTTATGAATAGAAGACAGCTTATTATATTAGTTCATGAATAGTAGACAGCTTATATTTGTTTATGAATAGTAGACAGCTTATTATATTTGTTTATCAATAGAAGACAGCTTATTATATTTGTTTTCAAGACAGCTTATTATATTTGTTTATTAATAGAAGACAGCTTATTATATTTGTTTTCAAGACAGCTTATTATATTTGTTTATTAATATAAGACAGCTTATTATATTTGTTTTCAAGACAGCTTATTATATTTGTTTATTAATATAAGACAGCTTATTATATGTTTTCAAGACAGCTTATTATATTTGTTTATTAATATAAGACAGCTTATTATATTTGTTTTCAAGACAGCTTATTATATTTGTTTATGAATAGTAGACAGCTTATTATATTTGTTTATGAATAGTAGACAGCATATTATATTTGTTTATGAATAGTAGACAGCGTATTATATTTGTTTATGAATAGTAGACAGCTTATTATATTTGTTTATGAATAGTAGACAGCTTATTATATTTGTTTTCAAATGGCATCACTAAAGGTAACTGTTGCAACATAAAAAAATTGCATTGATTGAAACAGCTGAAAAATGGCTAAAAAGGGCTCATTTCAAACAGGCCTCCAAAAAGGGCACTTGAACTTCATATCTCTTAATCAAAAGAGTACTTTTTTCATCGCGAATTTTTGTTGCTGCTATTTTTATTATTATTATTATTGTTGTAAAATTAGGAAATTATGGGTGTAGTTGACTTGTAAATGTGTACAAATCCTATGTTTTATATCTATTCCACCCAAAAGAGTCAAATCCTTGATACTCTTCCTCAGTATCAATTTTCTTCTTTTTCATCTTTTCTCAGCAGGAGATATATGTGGCAGTAATGCTTTGAAAGGAAATTGAACTTACCAATAGTAATAATAATTAATTGCTGTGAATATAGGTGACATATAAGAAATTTCCTAATTTTATTATGATTTATATTTCTTCCTATTCTTTCATGCATCCTTTAAATTCCTTGGATGACTTTTCATTTAATTTATTGAAGGGCAGGATCTGCTGTTTAGTAGTTCATTACCTGTACCTTTTAAAAAGAATGCTATCAACAGTCAGTAACATTTAGTGTACCCTTCAATTTTGTCCTTTTGAGAATGAGACATTACTGCTAAAATGGCAGTAGATATTTCTTTGTTGATTTTCAACTTTAATTTTAAGCAATATACTACATGAATGTCCTTAAATTATTAACTGACAACAATCAAAACCTGTCATAATTATTTGCGAAAAAACGGTCTTTATGACAGGCTCAGATTAAATCTATTGCTATCCCACATTTACTATTGTAACTTCTCGGATTAGTGGACAATAATCAGCATGTCATTTAGAATAAACAAAATTCATCATACCCAACCAATGACTGCAAAGACAATGATGTTGAAAAAGACAATCCCTTTAATCACATCTTATCAACTGCATGTCAAAACGTGGTCCGTCCAGTGTGTGCATACATTGCCACTAGCAGATCAGTTCCAATAAACAAGGACCTCCTTTATGCATCACAGCATGGTATTTAATCAGCAGTGACAGGTGCTACACAATGAATAGACTAAGTATTGCTGCTTATAATCATAAAATTTATTACAATTAAATCGAGCACATATGCCACTGTTTACATTTGCGAAAAACAAATAGGAACATTTTGCAACCGAAAAAAGGGCAAGTTGTTCGGAAAAAAGGCCTGTTACTATGTAAAGAATGGCCTGGTAAAAGAAAAAAAAACAGTATGGTGTGAAGACAAGCATTGCACAGTGCCATCATAAAATGATCTGAGATAAACATTAATTTAGGAACAAACTTCTACTCTCCCATCTGCTACCAAAATACACTACTGCTTTTACTATCTGTAAAATTACAAAAAAGATTCATCCTATCATGTATCTATTTTCATTTTGTTTTGGTTTTGTGATACAGACTTTTGCACACTGAAATTAGCTCAAATGCTAAGCAGGTAAAGCAAACACAATTTTCCCAAATGCGCTCTTTTGAACCTGCAATGGGATTTCAACTAGGGTGAACAATAAAAATCCAATACAAAATAATCCTGAGTTTAAATCCCTGAAGGGATTACTTGCTGGCCAATACAGGGCTTAATTCAGTGATCAGGCTTTAACAATCTTTCCCCTACAAGTCTATGAGGCTTTATTTCCTTTTTTCTATGTCATTTTTCATTTTTATATCATGTTGTGCATACTAAATAATGTTGAACTGTGACTTTTAAATGCAAAATAGATGAAGTACAAAAAGAAGGCGGCGACTTTTTCAATTATGCCCTACATGTACTACAGATCCTGAAATATTTATGTACCCTACTGAAATGCAAATGGAATGAGAAGCAAACGGAAAATGAATGCTACCGTACAATGAGTGAATGCTGAATCAATGAATAATGAACGATAGTAGGAACTGGCCAAATGCTGCTTATAACACAATCAATAAACTTCGAACAATCAACAACAAATGATAAACAATCAACCATAAACAATGAACAATAAATGTTAAACAAAATAGGATTTCAGATAGAATCTTTGTTTATTGCTTTGAAATCAGTTATATGTAAATACCTTCTTGAACTATACTTGAATATCAAATTCCTAAATGCCACCAAATACTTTCTATCATCCACCATAAAAATGAGGATATCCAGGGATGGTGTGGGCTTTAAAAAAGTTGTCGCCAAAAAATCGCAAATCTCAATATTTTGTCGCCAATTTTCAAAAAGTGTCGCCAAGCAAGGAGTAAGTATATTTCCATGTCTATTAATGTGGTAGGCAATGAAAATTGAAAAAGATGGAGTATTTATTACTTTATTGACAGCAAACAATACAATACCACAATATTACAGAATAAATCATTGCATGACTGTTTTGTGTGCTTATTGTTTTGCACTATTAAAATGTTGTTTCATAAAAATAATAAAATCGAATGTCACATGAGCATGCATCGTGCCCACTTTCACATTCGTATGTGCTGATTCTCATTAGGTTCTCTCTCTTTGATGTACTTAACTTAAGACAAATTGGGTTGTTCCACTTAGTGTACTTTACCTATGCAAATTAACCTAATGGGCTCTCCCTCAGCAGTGCTCAAAGGATTTGACATGACACATCACCCTAGCTATTGTGAGTCAATTCAATAAATCTCTGAAAGGTGTCTGTTTATCGCTGACCACCTTACCTTTTAATTGTCTTTAAACAGTTGTATAAACTGATCGACTTTTTATCATATTAAATGATACACTGTATTCAGTTTATTACAGACTCAGTTTTTGTAAATTTCTTGTGTCGGCTGAACAGTATGTACATGTTTCAATATAGTTTTCTAAAGTTTCTAAAGACTACCGTTCAAGACTAGTTTTCTTTATATATTTTCTTCTTTTTCTTTTTTTGCCCACACTGACACACGGATAATCAGCACACGGAAAATCGAGAGTATGCCTCCTATGTTTATACGATTTATTGAAAATAGTTTACCTCTTATAGGGCAAGAAAGCCTTATACATGAATAGATTTGCGTAAAATCAATTTATGTATGAAAATAAAGGGTAACCTTGAAAATATTCAATCGGGAAGGACCTAATCGTTTGAATGTAAAATTCTTGAAGATTGTCCGAAAAGTATGAAACACATATCACAGAACATCAGTTTTAATTTTATATCATATCTCAGCCATGGACGCCCAAATTTCCACAAAAAAAGGATTAGCGGTCGTTTGGTCGATTGTAGCTATAGTATAGGCCCGTTTCATTCTGAATCGTACCCCACTGTATAAAACGTGCACGTGCTAAATACCATGTAAATATGAATTAGATATTTTTTACACCTTTTTTTTTTTACCAAATCAGTGATGAATACAAATAAAGATATAAATGTAAAATCAAATAGTTAATACTTTTATTGTAAGGTGCACGGTTGTGATGTGGATCTATACTGTATTACCATACAAGATGCCTACTACTTTAATGACTATGACTATAATAAATGGATACAAAACAACATTAAAAAAATTTTCTAAAGCATATGTCATTCTCTAACTCATAAATATGTCAGATAATTAGATTATAGATTTTTATCATTTTTATATCATATGTTAAACATTTCACAAAAAATGCAGTATGAACATAAGTGTCTTCACCATCTAAATATATTTAATTCATATTTACTTGGCATTTAGTATGTCTGCAGTTTGATTAACATTCAAAAAGAGCTTGTAATGTAGACATTATAATTATTATTATTATTATTGATCTTGTTCAAAATACAAATAATTCCTAAATATAAGTATAAATGTCTGATAAACATATAAATCATTATTATTAAAATTATTTATTTTACAATCTGATTCAATTTCTTAATTTTAAAATTGTGATACAAAATATCAGCATTATTATACAATATTATTTCTATTTTTATTTTTATTCATTTTTGATCTGGGGGAAAAAGTATTGTCATCTGAATATTTTAATTATTATTTGAATTATTACTTATTCTGCATGCATGTGTACCGGTATATGTTTTTTTTGGTCTTCTATAACAATAATAATAATGTATAAATTTCTTGCTATTTTAAATGTACTTAATTATCATTTTTACAAAAATATTATAATGCTATTTTTATTCAGACTTCATTATTTTGGAATGTGTGGCATATAATTAAAAAAAATGATAAAGTCTATATTCTACTTACATTACATTTTTATGATTCAGATAATTTTTTTCACTGTAGTTTCATAGCCTTTATTTTAATTTTACTGATTATAGCGGATGATATTGTGCACGTTTTATACAGTATAAATGTACCGACTTTTAGTTTTATCTGCGCGAGGATCCGCATCGCAACCATGCACCGTACGACGTGTTTTAGGCAGTGCTTGTACTATAAATAGCATTTTCTTTAACATTGCACTCACCGTTAACAACTTTATTTTTGCAAATTAGAAAGTATGCGTAGACGGAACAAGGTTTGGTTTGAAATTTTGTAAGGTATAAAGAGATTAAATAATCCTCAGCTAGATAGTAACTGGCCCAGGCAAATACGTTCGAAGACCGAAGCTGGTGTACGATTTAGAATGGAACGGGCCCATACTAAAGTCCGGTAGCATGACTATTGGAGTGTATCACCGCATACAGTACTCAGGCCAAATGTCAGCATAAGCGGTCGATATGAACAAATGATTTGTTTATGTAACAATAGAGAGATTCCAGTGCATTGTATACCCAAGTTTGCGGCTTCCTTTCTTGGTGCCTTTGAATTCCTCCACTCCAAACCCAAGATTGTATATACAAGTTTTAACAGCCAAAAACATTGTCTCCCAAAAAATCGCCAGATGGTATATTTTGTTGCTAATCAGGAAAAAAAATCGCAATTTGCGACATTGGCGATGCACAGCGCGATCCCTGATATCACTAGTTATATATGTTGAAGTAAAACTTTCATTAAAACTAAATTTGAAAAGCTAAGTTTAAAATCACTGCAACAAATTATTTTCCCTTCATCAAAAACCTTTGCCAGACAAATATTTAAACTATGATTTAAAAGTGATCTTTCACCTTTGCTGGGTACAAAATGGTTATTAAATTAGACATTATGATTCTTTCCAAATTACTTCCCTTGCATCTGTAGTCTCACAAACATTTGCAAATGCATTTCTAAACATTCTTGAATGAATATAAGCAAAAATAATGCAGAAATCTTGACAAGATAAACCGTAAATGATGAGATCACAAACGGCAAATTACAAGCTGTGAAACACAAACAGAAAAGAAATACATTCTGGGGGCACGTAAGAGATTGACCATTCAATTTTTGGGAAGGGGGATGGGATTTTCTTTCCAACCAGGATATATTTTTTTTCTTTTAGGATGGCGTAACATATTCTCTTGGTATTAAACAAGAAACAAATCGCAAAAAGAAAGCAATAATTTACCTGCTAATGAAAACTGACTTGTTTATTCATCATTTATCTCCAATCCTGTATTCAGGAAATATTGTAAATGATGCAAATTTTGCAATAAACAAGGTCCAATGGAACATACTGTGTCTACCATCATATAAAACAAGATTCTCATATTGTCATGGCAAATGATGTAATAGCTGTATGGGGGCCCAAATTATTTGCAATTAATAAGCTCCTCAGGATTGGCGACTTTCAACTCTTCAGACTTCTGCTCTCATACACATTGCTATTGTGTCTGTCAAAAGGCACCTGCTGTTCTATAGATGAATTTGTTTTTTTTTTTATTTTTGTTTTTCATTTATTAAAAAAAAGAAATCTTTGCAAAATGTCGTCCTCTTCATTTCGGTATATGGTTGCTGGTGTTACTTGTCCATCTTTTATGGACATGCTATTAAAGGAATAGATTCTGTACTTTCTAAAGGCAGCTATGATGTTTTCTGGAAGTAACGCTCTTCATTTTCACTCCTTTAGTTCCCTCTTTGTTAAGTATACTAATTAAATGCCTATTACATATTCATTACATATTTTCTCGTAATGTAATAATTAATATGAATTACTGGCATAATTTTATTTATATATTTTGAAATATCATCAATTATATCAAATGAAAGAGTCATACATGATTGCAATATTCTGGGATGATGTCAACATTTTCAATACAACAATCCTTATTGTCTACCATGTTTTTGTCAATGAGCGATATGTAGACAAGGTCAATCATGTGACTATGTTTGCATAATTGTAAACTATCATCAAGTCGATAACTTTTTTCAGCCAAGCAAGACATGATTCAGCTTTCGATATCAGATGTAGGAGACTTATATTTGGATTGGAGGTAAATGAAAAGTAGATCTTTGATACATTTTCTATTTATTCATTATTTTCTTATTTATTTCCAGAAAAGAATTTGTTGTTAGTTAAGATCAAACACTTCTATGTAACAAAACAACCACTATAAACAACTGGCAGATGGTGCAAGTATCTATATAGAACAGAAATAGTCAATACCGCGAGATTAGGAAACCCGCAAGAATATGAGGAATGAGTAGATCTGAAGATACATTTTTGTTCAACTAATATGATTGATATAATTATCTTTTTCTTGTACAAATCAAATCAAGAGGAATTTTATATGTTATCTGGGGATCGGACATTTTCCAAAAAATCCTAGACACAACCCATCCCACACCCCCAGAAAATTATATGGTCAGTAGTTAGTAAAGTCATACAAGTAAGGTATGCTTTCAGTTCTGACTATTTCAGTAACAGGTGTCATTTTTTACAATTTGATTATACATACCTTTAAATGGTGATTATTCACTCTATTTGGATGCTCATACACCCATATTCCTTTGGAAGGTCATTATTTACATGCCCCAAGAAACACATATGGTAAAACTCAATGTTAAAGTACATGGACATTTTTGGAAGAGGTCAACCTGAAGGTGTGATCCAGTACAAACTGGATTGAATGTCGCACACTGTGATCTCACAATGAAAGCTATACAAGTCCATACCGATCAACAATTTTCGTCTGGAAGTTTCTTGATGGCAGTTAAGGTGCAAAGCATTCACTAATCAGGATTGAACAGACTTTGTTTAAACTATATTTGTATTAAATTTTAGAACAACAATTAATATTTAATTTAAGATGAGGAAATGTGCCTACATGATCACACTGACTTACACTTCACATTATTTCGGGGTCTGTAACCCAATATCGAATATGCGCGGTAAACGGTTTGAAAATTCAAAATTTTCTTCTTTTTTTTGTATTTAAAACTGGACATCTTGCATAAAATTCAACTTTCCTAACATCAATTTTCAACTGTCTGGGCTATGGAATCGTCGTCCTTTGAAGAAGTAAGGAATAAACTTTTTTTTTTATCAGAACAGATACAGAGTAAACAGAGTACATTGAGGAGTCTCAAAAAGCGAGCCAAGTTAGATTTCAGGCGCTATTTCTCACGGGTCAAGTCTATCTATGGCAATATTACCTAGTTCCTGACATTTTGATGACTTTCACCAGACGACACCCGCAAACTTTCGTGTGTTTGTATCAATATCCACTGCTCCCGCATTCAACACACCATTTTGTTACTGGGACAACGATTTCGGAATATTTCGGAAGTTCAACGGACCGTTATAGGAATGAAATATGAACTGAACACAAAGGGTATTTTATTTTTCATTATTTAAAAATTTATTTAAATATTTAATTCAAAAAATTATATTTAATTAAATTAAATATAATATGATTTTTTTTATTAACTGTATTGAAATAAAGAAGGTGTATTTTTTATGTGCAGTATTTCTTTCCGACAAATATATTTTGATTTGTACCTCACCAGCAGTTTACGAAAACGAGGCAGCCGCTGAAATTTAAACATCGAAGATCATAAACAAAAACAAGTGTCTCCAAAATAATGTATTTATAATGTATTTATGTAGGTAAACACGTGTGTTCATACAGGGGAATGTTCATTTTCATTTCTTTCTATGGTAAAGATAATGTTTTTTGAATATTTTTAACAGAGAAGCAGATTCTCCTACTGTCTGAGTGGCCTTGTACGTTAACATAGGGCTGCCTATAAGTTCTCAAAAAGTGTTTGCTGTGTACTTGTATAATTTGAACATAATGTATTTTAAATGAAGTTTTGTTAGTTTGTTTATGTAGGACATGATCTGTAGTATGATATCCTCCTCAGACCTAAGTATACACCTTAACACTTTATCATATTTCTCCCTTCTCTCTCTCTCTCCCCCCCCCCCCCCATTGATCTTAACATTATTCCTACCAACCCATCAGAGGGTTAACATTATTCCTACCAACCCATCAAAGGGTGAAGAACCCTCATCCCACCTAGAGAGAAACTCTGAAACCATTGTTGAGAATTTTCATAGGGTTTTCAGTCAGGGGCCATACATGGTCCCCAGTGTAAATGTACCCTTTGTCTTATCTATCTATCTATCTATATATATATATATATATATATATATATATATATATATATATATATATATATATATAGGGGAATGTTCATTTTCAGTTATTTCTATGGTAAAGAATGTTTTTTGAATATTTTTAACAGAGAAGCAGATTCTCCTACTGTCTGAGTGGCCTTATACGTTAACATAGGGCTGCCTATAAGTTCTCAAAAAGTATATATGTATGTGTGTGTGTGTATATATATATATATATACATATATATGTATATACAGTCCTACCCGTTTATGTCGACATCCTCTGACCCGAGGAAATATTGTCGACATAGGCGGATGTTGAGATAATTGTTTGGGGTGGGTGGGTCTGAAAAAAAAGATACAAGTTAAATTCGTCTGTAAGGGGTGACCTGTCGTCAGTGAGTAGGATTTACACTGAGAAAACAAACAATGGAAATTTTGAGTACATGAAGACAAAACCAGTGTGAAATATACTTGTATATTGACAAATTACATTTTGGTTACCTTTGTGTAATAAAATCCACAATGCGTTAAGTACATGTATATGACAAATCCATGAATTCGTGTACGGGTCTCATGTTAGATAATGTATGCATCGGTCAGATCCTAATATGAAACACATTCACTACGATATTCATTGTCGGCATTAGCACATGGCTTCATAGATGTTATTAACATGCTTCAAGTACATGTACTTAAATTGGCCTAGATTTTGGTCAGTCTGTTCCCATCTTATTGAGGCTACCAAGGGGATGGGGCTATTCACAGGGAAATGAAAACCTGTCAACAAGTTGGTTTAAATAGTACATGTATTTATTTACAGAAGTCATCGTGAAAAGTACATAAAATTGAACAATAGTTTATTTCATCCTTTAAGTTTAAGTCGCTTGATTCATGTTTTAATTTAATTCGTTAATTGCTAATTTAAAGAAATCATGCCCACCTTTGATTATGCACACATTTCAATATTAAGCAGTCAGTGTAAAACTGACACTTCCAGAACACAAATCGCAAATATTCAGTTCACAGTGATTGTATTCCCATGAATGCAAAAGCCTTGAGATCATGGTCTGGCAATTGCTTAAAGTTTCTTTGCAAGAATTATTCTTGTAATGGGGATGTATATGATGCTGGTCAAGGATTTAAAAGGTAATACAAATCTATAGATAGATAAATAGCTGGATGAGTGGTATTATTCTTAAAGTAAATATTTTGATCTAAATTAAATTTGATACTACTCATACTGCATTTTTGGTTGAAATGAATGTACACATATACAAAAATTATAGAAATTTCAGAATTCCAAGTCCATTCAGATGATTCTATCTGTCCATATTTTGTAAAAATAAAATGATTATTTAATTTAATGATTTAACTAATTTCCAGTTGACATGATTTGTTTTTGCATATGTGTACCCATTCTCTCTTAAAAGGCTTTTTTATGTAAAGTTTGTTTCTTTAGTAAGATTTTTTTTTATAGATCATTGTCATTGATCATAATTAAAATTAATATCTTGTTATTAAGACAGATTAATCTGTCTAATTCCTGGTCACCAGTGAAGACTTCCTGGTTTTCAGGGTCTATGATGGGAGCGATTCAGGTGTAATAGTCACCTCCAGTGACTGTCATTTCACCCATATCAGGGTCCATGTTAAACTCTAATATATGGGCAGATTTACTTCATTCTCCAGCCAAGAATAGGGCGAAGTTGATGAAAATAGGAAGAAGTGAGTTTAGAAATTTCCAAATTTATAATGTTCAAAAAGTCACTTCAGAATGTTTCTTTTGCATATTTTCATTTCAGATGAAATACTATTGAAACTGTATAAAAATATTAAAACTTGTCTTACTTTGCTTCACAGTTGTTGTATAACATAGTTACAGCAACATTGAAAATAGGTTATAGTCAAAAATTGGCAACAGTTTCCATAGTTTTCCAAATATTGGGTAAAATTTAATTAGTGATGGACCTGGATACATTTACTGAGCCATTATTCACTTCCAATTCAGAAATTAAACTTTTCACTCGTGTTCAAGGATGATGTGTGAATATTCTGTGGACATTTTGTACATAGCAATCTAATTGCTGGCTTCTATGAACATCAGATTAGCATCAGAATTTGACTACAGAGCATTAAACTTCTTTTTCTCATTTTTCACCTTTGTCATTGAAGGGAAAATTGACACAAAAGTCAATGTATTACTTGAATTGCATGAAATCAAGGTATGGCAAAGTGAACTCTTTTGGGGCATGTTTAGGCAAAATGACAGACTTGGGGGTGACTATTTTGCCTGAATCGTTATAGTGTGCACCTTGTATATGCACAAAGAAAATGAAGTTGACTTTGCATTTTCTCGAGTTGACATCTCCCACGCATTTCAGGCCACTGTATGCTTTGTATTCTGAGTATATATCAACTCTTGTGTTTTTCTTCTGTTCATTGAGCAATGTAAAACAGTTAAAGCATAATATTTTGGGCTTTTTGATAAACTTTTGTGTTAACAAACTGAATGATTATTTACATCTGTTATTAAATTTCAGTCTATGAGATTCCCATAACAAAATTCACACATGATGAATGAAGTAAGTGAAATCCATGCATTTGTAGCCCAATCACAGGCAAACTATTAAACAAGTAGCATCATATTGGATAAAACACTCCACAATATGGTGAATGACATTTCAACATAAGTTTGTTGATACAATGGCAGTTGTTGGTGTGTCTTCCACCAACTTTGTTTCTCTCTATTTTTGAAAAATGAAACAATAAATAAAACTCTTTACTTGTATCCATCTCTAATGCTGTATACCATTGTTGTTAATCTTGTTTCAAATCTGGTTATATCTTCAATCTGCCTACTTGCAATGACTTGGAAAAAAACTCACTTTAAAAACAAATAATGTTATTTTGATTGAAATGCTATTTACTTTTCAAAATATATGTTTTATGCTTTAAAATATCAAGTTCTAATCTTAATATTTGTCACCTGTCATAAAACCTTATTTTTAATATAGAAAAAAGAGAAAAAGACCCAAAACAACATTTTGATATTAAGTTAAATGCTTCAGTGGACATAAGTGATGCCTTTTAGGTCTTCTGTCAGTATTAAAGTAGAAGTGATATATATGTCATACATGCTTTTTCTAAGGATAGTGTAGATGTGATCATGTGCTTTCCTGTGAATTAATAGTGATGCTGGAATGTTTTATTAATATAAATAGAAATTGGGATCAAGATTACACTGCTTGACCAAGTCCCAGATAGAAATTAATGAATCATGTTACATGCTTTCCTATGCAATGGGTTTTTCCTGATATCAAGAACTATTGTTTGTTGTCTTCTTTATGATGATTACCTCATTTGATGTGGTGAAAGACCAGTATACACACCATGATTTTCAGAGCATATTAAATTCACTATACTTAATTAGTCTCGTCTCCATAAGTGTATTCAGTAATACCTTTACAACATTATTTAAGTGCATAATACAGTCAGCACTGCAAAATAAGGTCCTTAAACTTGGTGGCTGTATGAAGGATAAAGACCAAACTTTCACCTCAGCCAAATGATGGATTATTTTGGAGTACCTGGATTTAAAAACTCCCCTGTATGCTTGTACTATGGTTGCTTTTGATTTTCTCAATCACATGTGTGACATAGGAGACTCAGTATTGACTATAAACATTCTGTTCATAAATGGTTTATCTGTTATCAGGTGATGTCAGGGTGTGAAAACACTTGTTTTTTTTACATGAACAATGCACCTGTTCTTGCATTGTGCATGTAAAAGAAAAGCTAAAGATGCATCAGAATTTATACTTGTGCAACCAGCTTTTGTTAGGTAAACTTGTGTAACAGTGTGCAAAGGAGCAAATAAGAAAGTTTTGATCTTGAATATCATATTGTTTCAACACTGATCAAAGTCATTCATTTTAGTAGGTTTTGAATTGTAAAATATCTAGGAGAAAAATTTACAATTTTGGAAGTGCAGAAAATAGAAAATTTGGAGTAATGCATTGTGTGAGATACCTATTTTAAAACCACATGATTTTTGTCTAGTTCCAGGTTGATCATATAATACCAATGGATGCACGAAAAAAGCAAGCTCTTCTGAAATGGGTAGGTGTTCTAATGCCATGTGCATCTAGCTATTTTTTGCAAGAAAACTGATTGTAATTGTACTAAATACTGCTGCTTCTGCTACTACTGCAACTACACTTGAACTACCACAACCATTACTTATGTTACAATTACTATTTTTCTTTCACCACCACCATCAATTCTACTACTACTACAAGGGTTGAAACTTCTCTAAAACTCCACTATCTCAGCCAGGCAAGCACTAAAGATTTTTTGCTTACCCGGAGTAAACTCTTGACTCAACCGTCCATTATAGAAATATAAGCCTCTTACTCAACCATCCATTATAGAAATATAAGCCTCTTACTCAACCATCCATTGTAGAAATATAAGCCTCTTAACCATCCATCCATTATAGAAATATAAGCCTCTTACTCAACCATCCATTGTAGAAATATAAGCCTCTTAACCATCCATCCATTATAGAAATATAAGCCTCTTACTCAACCATCCATTGTAGAAATATAAGCCTCTTAACCATCCATCCATTATAGAAATATAAGCCTCTTACTCAACCATCCATTATAGAAATATAAGCCTCTTACTCAACCATCCATTGTAGAAATATAAGCCTCTTAACCATCCATCCATTATAGAAATATAAGCCTCTTACTCAACCATCCATTATAGAAATATAAGCCTCTTACTCAACCATCCATTATAGAAATATAAGCCTCTTACTCAACAATCCATTATAGAAATATAAGCCTCTTAACCAACCATCCATTATAGAAATATAAGCCTCTTACTCAACCATCCATTATAGAAATATAAGCCTCTTAACCATCCATCCATTATAGAAATATAAGCCTCTTACTCAACAATCCATTATAGAAATATAAGCCTCTTAACCAACCATCCATTATAGAAATATAAGCCTCTTACTCAACCATCCATTATAGAAATATAAGCCTCTTACTCAACCATCCATTATAGAAATATAAGCCTCTTACTCAACCGTCCATTATAGAAATATAAGCCTCTTACTCAACAATCCATTATAGAAATATAAGCCTCTTAACCAACCATCCATTATAGAAATATAAGCCTCTTACTCAACCATCCATTATAGAAATATAAGCCTCTTACTCAACCGTCCATTATAGAAATATAAGCATCTTACTCAACCATCCATTATAGAAATATAAGAATTGATGATGTTAAGGACATAAATTCAGTCATGTGAAAGGTTGTTTTATGGAACTTATTCTGTGACATTTCTAATTCTTGTTGTAAGTAATTACAAATTGAGACCAGTCTGCTTTCCCTCTAGTAAGTATTTTTTTTTATTATTGAAGAGTGAAAGCAAATGCTTATATGAGCTTTCTGAAAACAAATTTAACTCTTTAACTTCGGCTGACGTGTTTATCCGCTGCATACATGTGCCTTGCCTCCCCAGTGACTGATAAATCCGCTTGTAAACAAAGCGCTACTACTCCCAGTGACTGATATATCCGCTTGCTGGTTATGCTCCCCGTACCTCGGTGACAGATAGATCCGCACTGTATGTTCATGTTACAATCGGTCTTATTGGTCAATAATTGGAAGTAAAAGGACATTCAGCCAATCAAAATAGAGTTAACAAATGATGTTCTTACTAAATCCGGGGATTTTTTAAAATTTTGTACCACGTGTTAGTTAATACATGTGTTTGTAGTTGACAGTGGAAACAAGGGGTTTTGCTTACGCTAGCGATCGAGAATCCGAATTTTCAGGTTTTTCCGAGGACGAACTTGACAATATTGAATTAAGAAGTGTTGGTAGTGACATTGAACTATCTTCTTTGTCAATTCAGTCCAAAATTGAGACAGAATCTGATGAAGAAGACAGCGAAGTGGGGACAAGAGAGCCACATGCTCCAAAGTCAGTCAGTGTTTACCGAAAGTGTCGGCCCAACTTTCGTTTACATGAGGGGAAGAAAGAAATAGACAAACAGTGCAATGTCTGTCTGTGTATAAAGCAAAACTGATTCTATAAATACCATTCAGAACTTAAGAAGCAGTAGAACATAGTGACTAGTTAAACATTTTTTAGCAATTACATGTATATATTTGACCAATATCTTTGTATAAAAGACCAACATAAATTTTAGTGTTTACAAATAGTGTTTTGTGTTCTATTCATGGATTTTATACCAATCTTGTGGATGTCAGCAGGAAAAAAGAATAAAACAGGTGTAAGGTAGTTATAACTTTTATATATGCATGGTTTTAGTCTGTAAATCAGTCTGTTATACAGAAAATAACTAAAACAATTAGCCCATATCCCCAAATCATCAGCTAAAAAGTTATCATTTGGCTGCAGCAGCATCAGGCTCTGGTAGTCAGCCCCCAAATCAGCTGCAGTAGTGACCCCATCAGCTAGGCAGAGTAGTGAGCCACTGCTGTAGCATTAGAAGTTAAAGAGTTAAAAACAAACTTACAATAGAAAGTATGGACTTTCAATAAATGAAGTTGACAATATTCTCAATAGAACATCATTTTCATTAAAGACAAAGACTGACCTAAATCAGCACTTGCCCGATGAGGATGGTGATTGGAAAATTCACTCAACTGTCTGAAATTTTCACTCACTATTTCAAGTTGGGTGAGTGAATTTTCAACCCTTGTACTACTACTTAATTACTGATTCATAATTACTACTACTCCTACTATTGCAATCATCATCAGTTGTACACAAGCAATTGTGTGTCTTAATGGAAACTTTCAAAATTGTGCATCAGTTTACTTTTAACATGTGAACCTATTGCAGTAATATATTGGATCTGCATAATTTACATCTATGTGTATTTGTCACATTTTAGGAAGTAAAGTTTGCCATAAATTACCATTAAAAGTATTTTTTTGTAACACATGCAATTCATCATTTTTTTTAGCACACTGTTTGGAAAATACTGATAAAACTTGTTCTTTAAGCTGACAATAAACATACTTATCCAACAAATTGAGGGTTGTTCTACACAATTTTCTGGTGAACATATATAGAGAGTGAGAGTAGTAGCAACAGCTTGCCTGAATTACATCAAAGTAACTTATCTATGCCGGTATCAATAAACTAATTATATTTATATCATATCAACACTCATCAAGTCTTTTCACTGTTTTAAATTGCAATGTGTACAAAACAAGACACAATTATAAAAAAAATAAAACCACACCAGGTGTGGTAGATTAAATACAACACAAGATGTTGCGAATTAAATAAAATGAAGATTTGTTTTATTATCTCTAGTCCTCTACTAATAAGGGGTTTTAGTGGCTTGTGAGATGTGTTGAAAGCGTATTGTGGGCAGCTGAGGGTGACATGCTAAGAAGATAATTGCTTTATTGCTGGTATAATGAAAGCTCTAAACCCTTATTCAAAAGTAACATCTGTTAGTCTTGCAATTTACACGTAACAACTGTATTTCACTTCCTGGTTTCACTATAGTAAAAATGTCCTTATGTGAAATGAAATGTCGCTTCATGAATGAAAATAATTAAGTTTTCTGTTTGATCTAGTAATTGTACATGGTTATTTTTAAGTTAAAAATAACTGAGAAAGAAATCAATTGTTAGTAAAACCATAATGCACATAGTGATAATTAAATCAATATTTCCTTTGTGGAAAAAGAATTGATGAGGAATTATTTATGAAAAAAAAATATGCCCTGGGGAATTTGAGAATCTGAAACTGTCTTTTTTCACAAGCAGTTTAGCTTAAATTTTGATCACAAAGTTGCAGGTTAAAAAGGTTATTTGTTAATTGGAACAATTCAGTGCTATATACTGAACCATTCTGAACAAAAAACAATAACACAATTTTTAGAAACCTCCCAATTCAGCTGTGGTTAAAGTATTGTGTAAAAGAAGAAAACATTCTATAAAAATACAATATTTACAGTTCAAGGAGCTTATGTAATGGAGACTGTTTATACCATGAATTTAGTCTTTAAATGTGGACCCATAAAGTATGAAAGAATCCGTGAACACTTTACCTATTCAAAAGAATTGTGTTTTGTTTTGGTATTCTCAAGAAAGTTATAGGTTTATCACATAGCTGACATGCTTTAATAATTTCCTAATTAAACTAATTGATCCTATTGCAGAAGACCTCTAATTCCTCTGACTTCACTAGCATGTTCAATTATTTATTTGTTAATACATTTTCAAGTATCATAGTCCTGATGACATTGAGTTTAAACATTCAAGAAATTTTATCAGATTAAGCCCTTCATATCTTTTTAGATAATGATTTTAAAGCTACTATATAATACAACTGAAACACAATCATTTGCCTAAGTGTCTAAGGCTTGTGCAGTTAATTTGGTCTTATCAACAATCACTCCTGTCTTGTGATTGGTCAGTTCTTTAGCTATGGTGGACAGGTAGGTGGAGTGGCAGTAGGGTAAGTTCTTCCTGTGGCATGAATGCACCACATATTTTAGGTTTCAGAGGAATCTTTCCCTTGGGCATTCTTCTATAGGAAAAAATCAATCACTCACAACTGGGCAGGATGTATTATTGTTACCAATTGTTTGCAATAGTCTAAGTGGCAGATTTACAAAGGAAACTTATTGTAAGAGTTTCCTAGGTAGAAGATAGTGCAGTAATTTTGATTAGTTAAACAGTTTTTGTTATTGTATATATAACCAACAAAACATTGCTTCCAATAGTCAGTGGATATCAACTGAATATTCAGGATGGAACATTCTTGGATGAGAAATAAGCCTGTTTTTCACTATGTTTTGAAGTAATGTCAATTATCATCACAAAATCCTTAAGATTGAGTGAGGGTGCTGTAGCATGGATTGATAGGTACAACTAGACAGTGTCTTCTGAGTGATGGTGTGGCTCACTAGTAAGTGTGGACTTTATGTGGTATTATAAGTATTTTTGCTCCTAAGTAATCACCAATATCACAAAAGTTAACCATATCAAAACCAAGAGCTGTATTTAATTTGTACAGTATTATATCATGTGGAGATTGTAGAGTTTAAATTATTTTTTTTTTCTTCTCTGCTTTGGTTCAAAGTTGAGAGATAAAACAGAACACATCTTAAGTGATTTGAATAAAAAGATAGCACAGTTCTCATCTTATTTTTCTGATTGTTTCTAGGAAGATTTATTTGAAATATGCATATCATCTTAAATACATGTTCATGGATAAATACTTGTAAATCATTTATGGAAAAAATCTGACCTATCTGCAAGTGACTAATTTTTCAGTGCTAATATTACATTAAACTAATGCCATTTTTTCATTAATACACTTTGTAATTCAAAGGGTGAGTAAAATGTGTTTTTTGTAATTGCTTTAAATTGATATGATGAATTAGTGGTTGTCAGTTTAACTTTTTACAAAGAGACATGAATGCATTGCATTACATTCCAGGTTAATGCCCTGAGTGATGATCAAGTTGAAAGCTTCATCTGCTTGAAAGATTGTAAACATTTTATTTCTTTGATACAAGCCTCGTAAGTACTTTTTATCTTTCTGTCAGCCAAGCAGTTTTTTTACAATGAGTTACTCACATGCACTACTTATTCTGAGATATACACAGTATATTTTATATCAAGGAGTAATGTGCCACAGATTAGAGAAGTGCTCTTTGACATACACAGTAAAAGTAATACACACGTGTACATACATGCACTTACACTCCCTACACTGAGATATACACAATATATTTTATATCAAGGAGTAAGGTGCTAGAGTTTAGAGAAGTAGTATTTGACACAGGGGTAGAAAATGTTTGAACATCCATGGTTGTCTGCTAATGGAAAGTTTACACACTTATTTAATCTGTTTGAGATCAGCAAATTAAAGAATACCTTTTTGTTTGATGGTGTTTTGTAGTCAGATAAATCAGTCCCCAAACCTGTAATGGTATGGATGGGTAATCACCCATAAATATGATTACAGGTTTTTTGGGGACTGATTTATTAAACTAGGTGTCTTGTTGCCCATCAGCTTTATTGTTGTTGGCCGCCCCTGACCAGAAACTTATCTATATTTTATGTTTATCGGAGTTTACATTATTACGGTTCATGCTATCCTTAATCCAATACTATTACCGTATTTTGGTGTGTATAACGCGCACCGATGTATAACGCGCACCCCGATTTTTGACCCAAAATGAGTGGAAAAAACGTAGTTCTGCCATATAACGCGCATGTGATATAATACATTTTAAAATCGTGACTACCGGTATTTCGTTCCGTTTTCATAGTGCAACAACAGTTGGTCATTTTGGATAGTGAATGAAAAAGTGGCAATATTGAAATTGTATCTTTCCGATTTTATGGTTGGCCCGTAAAAGAGCCCTTTAAAGGTTCGTCTAGTTGATGGAGTTCAATCTATTGCATCAAATCCCTCAAATTCCTCTTCGTCGTAATCACTCTCGAAAAGATCGACCTGGAAAAAATCTTTTTTTTTGTTCTTGTATATAACACGCACCCCCGATTTAAGATACTAAAATTAGGTGAAAAAACTGCGCCATATACACAGCTAAATACGGTATTCATGTATCTAAACTGTCAGGTAAATGTCATCTTTCCACGTGGGATTTTTGCTTAGTCATTACCCTACAAACCAATATAGTATGCAACAACAATTGCGATTTTGTTTGATTCTTTGTACATGCCATTTTCCTTTAGCTAAAGTTAGCCAACAGAAACAACTGTCACATGCTGCACAGCGAGTTCCCATTCTGCAAGTGATCAATGGGAAAGTGTACTACTTGATATAGACATTCAGTGTGTCAAGTCAAAGATGAAATATACCACTACAATATGTTGGTGTTGACAAAAGACGAGCATTGGCAAGTCTTGTGTTTTTAATGGTTCAACCTGAGAGGCTAGTAGTATGGAATGCAATTACCTAATCAGATAATGAATAGCCAACACAGGTGGATTAGTGTGGCTTCTCACCGACAGAAATCACCCAACACTTAACTTCAGAATTAAATGGAGATAAACCAGGAACCCTGCTTTAGGTACCCTGAGGGATAATTTAAGGATCAAATGCTTTTGTCAAAAAATATAAAGTTCCAATTGTAATTTCTAACACAATAATGTTTTTATAATATTTATTCAGTTGCCCAACCAGGCTTTCGCATTGGCAAAAATGGTTGCCCGGCATTACATTTTGGTTGTCCTGGGCCCCTGTTGACATACACAATAAAAGTCATACACACATGCACATATACAAACAAGGCTGTGTACTACCTTCACAGAGATGTACACAATATATTTTATATTTAGGAGTAACATGCCGCATATTAAAGATGAAGTCCCAATACATGCAATATGTCAGAAAGCAAGTACCGAGTATTATGCCTGATATTGCTTTCTCCTTCGTGTAAAGCATTTGCTTCAAGAATGTTTTCAAATCAGAATGACAAGTATCATAATGATCAAACATGTTTTATGGAATGAACCCATAAAACTTTAAATGATCCAGCAATGATTGGAATTATTCAGAATACATGTACCAAGGTGTTTGTCTCCTGGTTTTTTTGTTGTTGTTTTTTTTTCTTTTCATTTCAGACAATTCCATCATCTCATATTTTTATATGAATTTGTATGTATGAGATATGTCTTGTTTTTCAGGGATGCATCACTGATACCAGATGATATAAGTACTGTTGTGAAGAAATTTGGAGCTGTCCGCTCATACCTTGAGGGTATTTAATTTCCTTATCATATACATGTATGTGTTTGTCTTGCTTGCTTAAGCAAGGGAAGACATTATACAGTATACAAAAAGTGTATGAACTATTTTCCTCTGATGTTCCGTGAAGTATCTACTTAAGTACGCCCCAGTACACAGTGAAATCTTAAGGATTTACAGGTCAAGTCAGATGTGAGCTACACTGTACTTGGGTAATATACTTACGTGATTTACAACCCATGATGTTACCACCTTCAGAAAGCCTTTTTGGGGTATAGAGGTAATACACAAACTAGTCAGGTAGAACCCACTTTTGAAGTGGAGTTGAGTGAAATTTACACATGGTGAGAAAAGTACAGCTAGAGACAGGAGATTTAGCATGCATAGTTCACTGAACTACACTCAACAGCACCCTCCACCAACATTAGTGAATATGGTCAATACACTTTGTGCATACTGTAGGTATTAATTTTCCAGTGATGAAGCGTCATTATCATTGTTAGTAGTTAGATTCTATGTTTAAAAGGTTTATGTTAAATACTTTGAGGGTGAGATAGAATGGAAATACACCATAGCACAATGTGCAACTGAGGCACCATATTCTGCGAAACCTTTGTTGTATATTGATCACTTTTGAAAATTTTCAACCAGTACATACTTTATCAATTAATCAATCTATCATTGTGAATAAAACATGTATTATGGGTAATGATTTGCTTTGTATTTGTGCAGTATATCTCTGTCATTGTTCAGTCAACACTTTTCTAATTATTAATGTGTTTTCTTAGTGGCTTACATGAATTGTGTAGATTTTGGATGAGAGCAAAAATTCTGTAATGATATGATTGCAAACTGGATATGCTGAACTAAGTAGAAAGGAGAAGTTTTAGTCTTTACAAAACTTTACATTATTGTTAGATTAAAAAATTAAAAACCTGTGCACTTTATCAGTATATTAAAATCCTACTTTTATATTAGTTTTCAGTGCTTTAGTATTCCATATTGTCATTTAGGGTTTTTAGTATATTTCTATTGGTGGTTATTTGGGGGTGGGGTGTTTTGTTGTGTTTTTTAGATTTATTTTTTTTTCTTTATATTTAGATGAATCTTGACTCAGATTTAATATGTCAAATAGTCATAAATTGTGATTTCCTTATTTTCACAGGCTTTTACCAAGTATCCTTCAAAGTAACCCGTCTAATTAACTTTGAGGCTGTTTCCAGAGGGGATCTACCTCAAGATGAGTTAGAGTGGGAGATTGGAAAGGTGTGATTTAGTTAGCTTATTGGTAGAGAGCTTTTTTGACTGAGATATGCTTGGTTGCTTATGGTCTGATATGGAATGCGGATATACTAATTTTAAATTGGATTGAGAGATTGCACTCTGATACTTCATCTTGAATCCTAAATGTAGTACCACCAGAAAACCATGTCCACCAAATCTCATATCTTGCATTTTGATATGTCTATGCCTTTAAGTTATGTTTTCCTTTTTTTTTTTTTTTAAGTCCACAATAACATGATTCTAGGAATAAAATATGTTTGTATAAACTTAAATGACAAACAATAACAGCTTCTAGGAATAAAATATGTTTGTATAAACTTAAATGACAAACAATAACAGCTTCTAGGAATAAAATATGTTTGTATAAACTTGAATGACAAACAAGGTATTTCATTGTGATTCAAGGTGTATATCTTTTCATTTTTATTTTAAGACAACAACCAGGGATAGGCTGGCTGTGTTAAAAAAAATTCACCACTGATTTCACCAAACTGATTTTTTTTTTTTTCAACTGATTTTTTCTTACACAAGCCATTTGACTGTATTGGTACTTTCCATTTGAGATTTTATCAGTGCAGAACTGTTAGCACCAAAGCAATTCACAATATGCATAGCTTTATTGTGGATCAATATTTTTTTCTCAAAATGCAAAATTTGCAATTGACAGGC
Source organism: Margaritifera margaritifera (assembly GCA_029931535.1). Taxonomy (NCBI): domain Eukaryota; kingdom Metazoa; phylum Mollusca; class Bivalvia; order Unionida; family Margaritiferidae; genus Margaritifera; species Margaritifera margaritifera. The sequence goes on along the minus strand of JAQPZY010001271.1, from coordinate 1,427,404 downwards.
TGACTCCTGAATAAGTCTTAAAACCAATTTAATGGTGTCTTTCTGGGCAAAACCCTCACATTCTTACACTACTTATCTGCAATAAGTAAATAAATAAATAGTTTAAAATTATTAGCGTGAAACTTCTCGTTATGTAGGAACTTTGTATAATTTATTTCTTTTTATAATAGTAATGGGAATTTGTATAGCTGTAAATTCAATTTCATCATCATCTGTTGTTGTTGATGATGAATATTGCCATTGTTGTTGTTAATTAATGTTGCTAGAAGTTACTAATCCAAATTCTAACTACAAAACATTTCTTCGATTTACATGAGGGTTATGAATAAAACAATATTTTGTCAAGATATATTTGGCACTTTTTTCTTTACAAATGTCAAAAGTTTGGTTTAAAACATTAAGTGGTATTTTGCTTGAGTTTTAAAAAATATTTTTCCAAATTAATATGAAAGTATTTCCCTATGGATTTTTAACTGTTAAGCTAAGGTTTAAAAAAACTGATTATTTGTAGAATAATGACAATAATTTTGAAACAAATGCTTGTAGATTATACCTTTGAATGGGTAGTATCATTAAATGATTATAGAACCAAGCACTTTTAAATTAACATGATATTACTTAATTAATAATAAAAAAGATAATTTAAAAAGAAGAAAATATATGAATCTTTCAAAATATAACATTATACAACTTAATGAAATCTTCATTTCGCATATGATCTCAAATATTTGATTTTTGCAACATTTTTCTTTACTTATTTGGAAATCTTTTCCTACATAAAATTATGATCTTACATCAAATAAAAAATTATTGATTTGAACATTTTTCTGAAGGTAAGAAGAAGATACTGTCCATTACTGTTTCTAAAATACAATGACCTCATTTTGATTCTGATTAGCATTCTTTGTGGAGTGTGGTTTTAAATTAGAAGGAAAGGAAATCACATTTGAAAAAAATATTGATAGCAGCAAAAATGTACTCTGAATATTGATAGCAAAATTTGTTACTTCCAATTACTGGCAAAATTATAAAATATTTGATATTTCAAAATTAAATTGTGGTAGGATTAGAGTTAATATGAATGAGACAGACCTGCTTTTCCTTTGGTGCCATCTAATCAGGAGATAACTTACTAATGGAGAGATTGTTGTGTTATATAGTGACGTAAACTGATTGTGTTTCCAAGCAATATAACATCTCAAGGCAAATTATTTTGTGAAGCAAATTTTGGCTGCTTTGTTTGGCAGCATTCAAGGACATTATGAGACTGTCACAAGAGTTTTACGATGTCATAAGTAAAAACAGGGACAGCAGTTGTTCCAAATTAAAAATCCCCAAAATCATTGTATATACTAACAATATATTTATAGCAAAAGATATACAATGCAACTTTGTACTGCAGGTCTAAATTTTTAGTTCGAGTTTGTGGTAGTTGTGAGTTTTCCAAGGTTGCAGACATGAAAATGTGTTATACTGGGACTGAACAAGTCATTTGAGTCATGTTGAGTGTATTCAAGTAATTTGATGTTTGAGTTATCAAAGTATCACTGTATAATATATTTTACATTCTTTTGTCAATAGATTGGGGTTTATTTATGGCATAACATATATATTTTTCATGCTTTATTCTTTTGTCTGTACAATATGGTTGAAGTTCAAGACAATTGCTCAACCCTTCCCATGTTTGTAAACCTTGTAAAACAATTTATAAATTAGACTTCTTTGTTCAAATTAAAGTCATGCAGGTGCTATGGATTCTCAGAATAGAATAAACACTGCAGTAGGTGAGAGATAGACCTCTGGTCTATATTTAGAGCAAAATACAAATTTCTTTATGAATCTGTACCTATGGCGATTGCTTAGCAATTAAGACTGAAAGAAAAGTTGCAATATTTCAGTAAAAATAATATGATGCAAACTATTGGTAGGGATTGATCATATAACCAAAATTTATATATAAATGTACACATAAATTTATATTATGTAAAAAAAATGAAACGAGTAAGAAAAAGACAATACCCAGAACAAAAATTACCCCAAAATATTAGAACTTAGCAGATAAGTTTCAGGAAAGGAATCAGATTTTAACAAAAAGAAATAATTGAATTTTTCAGATCCTTGCTTATACTAAGTTACACAGTTTCAAACCTATTGAACCTTAACATCAAGCATTGTGTTTAGAGAATTTAGAAAGCACCAGGAATACAGTTACACACATTTAATTAAGCATGTCAATTTTAAAGGCATTTGATGCATGCTTTAACAGGACAAGAAGGCCAGTCAGCAACTTTGTCATTGAAATTACTAAAGTCTAGTTCAGTTTGGTCAAGTGTGTATATGGGGCCAGGCAGTTGTATGTTATCTTCAATAAAATATTTGAAAGTGCCGAACCCTTCCACAACCCCTCTTCTCACAGGGATAATGGTTTACATTCAATATACATGGTTGGTGTTAAAATGATAATTTTCCCATATGAAGCATGCAGTGTGCATTTACAGCAATTCTTATTTGTCATGTAGTGTACACCCCAGTAATATTCTGCTAAAAGGTTAAACCACTAAGTCTTGAAAGAAAAAGTTTCTTTGGTACAGCCATACATGCAGTGATGGATGCTATACAATGTATCTAACTTTAATATTGTAGATCACACTTGCATTATTTGGTACACTGGTCCAGGACAAAAGCAGAGAACACTTTGTATCAGCAGCATTATGCCTAGATGAGGAAATCCAACTGGAAATAAAGGACTTGCTTGAGTCCGTTGTATATCCATGTGATCCCAGTACAAGTTTGCATGCAGACTTTGCTGATGTACTAAAACGAAAGTCAGGTAAAAAAAAAACTATTATGAAATTAGATTACTTGTCTTGCCTACCATAGCAGATAGTAAAGCATAGGATTGATTCTGCCTGTTGGTGATGAAGGAGTCAATTGTGTTCAGTTTGAATGTTTAAGTTGTTGAAAGTCATAACATGCATCACAGTACTGTCTGCAGGTGAGACACAGTGTTCCACTGAACCCTGGTTGTCCTGGTTGCTCTTTGAAAGCACTTGGATAGTGTGATAAGAATGTACATACATATCATCATATGTATGTTTGTTCATGTGTAATGGCCTTACATCATTAAAGCTTGAAGAATTAAACTTCAGTCATATGAATGTAGACTGTGCAAACACTTTTAGAATTTTGTCTTTTTCCTGGGAATGGGGGGGGGGCATGGGTGATATGGATGATTTTGCATAAATTTCACTTAACTATTGAGGTGTTTGTCTGGCATGTATTTTCAGTTACCCAAATGTCAACACATTTCAGACCAGGACCCTGTGTTATGCCCTGGGGTCATTCCCTACCATTCAGAAACATAACCCTTGGGTCATAACATAGAAAATATAGAGATCCCACCCTTTAACCATATATACACTTACTGGGCATGAGTTGACAAATTGATACATGCAGCTGGCATGGACCACAGGTGTCCATTTCTACCTGCAGGGACTTGACCCTGGGTTATGACTTTGAAACTTTTGAGATCCCTGCCCTATAACCCTATATATATGCACTTAGTAGGCATGAAAAGACAATTTTATACATGCAGCTGACATTGACCCTGGAACTATCCCTACTCCCAGGGACTTTGCCCCTGGATCATAACTTGGAAACTGTTAAACTCTCCACACTTCAACAATATTATATACCTGTAACTAGGCATGACATGACAGTCTTTGTACATGCAACCAACACTGGTATTGGGGTTTATCCTTACTGTCTTTGGGACTTCTGTGTCATAGCTTGGGATTTCTGTGTCATAGCTTGGGACTTCTGTGTCATAGCTTGGAAACTATCAAGATCCCCACCTTATAATCATGTTCATACTTACTGAGCAAAAAAATGACAAATGCACATGCCCAATTAACATATGTCTCAGGGTCAGTTCTTACCCTCAACGACCTACCCAAGAGGCTCAAACTTCTGAGTGTAGGTCTAAATGGGCTAGTACAAGGATATGTGCTTTACAGAGAATTCTAGTCATAATTATGTATTATGTAGGACTAACAAAAATTTTAGACTAGATTCCTGTGCTGTGTGATAGCTTTTGTTTTAGAAGTTTAATTTAGTTTCATGTAGTCTAACAAAGGAATGTTGTGGCACTGTTGAATTGAAGTCAGGCAATGTAAATGTTCACTTCTAAAAAACAGATCTCCATTTGGTCAGGAATAATGTCAAGGATCAGAGTAAAAAGTCTAACTTACTGGCTTGATTATTTTTGACTAAAACTGAAATAACCCTTATTTGTTTATAAGATAGACAATAGTTGATATGTATGATAAATTAGTGAAACACCGAGCTCTTGGTTGTAAAAAACCCTGTATCTAGGACTACCAATTCCTCATCCTAGACCTTCAGTTTCTGTCGAATACAATACCTGATCACAATACTGTTAGTGATTAACTTCTGCTTCCTCCCGAATCTAGCTCTCCCTGAAAGATGAAGATTTGTATTTCCAATCTGTTTCCAATATAGACTATAAATATAGTATCTCTGGGAAGTAAATCTTCCAAGATACTATTATAATTACTTTTCCATGTCACCACTAGGTGGCTAACCATATGCCGATATTGTTCAGATTTTACTCAATGCAGGTAGCATAGTATTTGTATACCTCCCAAAATCCATTGGATTTCTCTGAAAATATCAGTCATTCAACTGCAAAATCTGGACAGTTTTGTTGAGTTATTTTTGCTGCAGGTATTGGTAATTGATTGTTTTGTTTTCATCTTTAATTTTGCATATTTTTCCATCATTGTGGACTTGGTCTCTGATCATGCCATTTTCCCAGTTTTGCTGTTTGGGTGCCGTAATAACACACTGGCTGCATGCATGTTTACCTTAGTCTAGCCATTAGCTATTCCACAGATCAGTCATGGCTGACCAAAAATATAATTTTTTTGGGGTGGTGTGAAGACTGGATTCAGGTGGTAGTAGAAGTTAATCCCTATTGTAATGTTAATGTGATCTGGTAAGTGTTTTTGGAACAACGTAATTTAAATTTCCTTTTCAAAGATTGGTTGTCAGATTCCCAGTTTTCTTGAGAAATGTGGCTCAAGACTTTTGAAACGAGAGAGAGCTCTTAAACGTGTAAGAATTAGATCAGTAAGGTCATTTCGTTGAAACATACATAGTGCCCAGCAACAGCACTTTAAAATTTTGGTAGCCCTCCAAGGATGCAATTTGGGTTTTGTTTGAAATTCTCAGAGCACTTGAGGTTACTTGGTACCCATTTCATCTTTTCTCAAAACTGCCTTCTCTGGGTACTATGTGAGCCAAAATGAAACAATCCATAGTCATGTATCCTTCAAACACTCATTGTTTACCAGATACTAAGAAGTATCTTCTAGTATAGTTGATATAATTGTAGATGAATTCAACACATTAAACAAACATTATGTTATTATAAATCTTTATAAAGGCTGTTCCATTTAAACATACATGGAACCCAGAGAAGGCAGTTTAAAAAAAAAAATATATGCCAGGGTACTTTGATTACTCAAAGAGCTCATATAAAATTAAGTAAAATTGTAGATTGCATCTATGGGCAACTACTCCACTTTGAAAGTGCTTTCCCTGGGCCTCGTGTATGTTTCACTGGAACAGCCCTAAGTTTGAAATGGTGCATCTTATGCTAACAAATGACATTGTGCACCTTTGTTTCTGATCTCTCCGTAGACACATCTGCTCACCTCGATGCTGCTCTTTTCTTCAAACTAGTTGCCAGTGGTTTGACGTCCACCCCTAAAGTAGACCACCACCATCACAGTGGTAGTAGCTTGGCTAATGTCAGCGACGACGGTATAGTTTATGCATCCTTTGTTTTCCTCTAACTGTCCTTAATTGAAGCTTGCTAACAACAAGACAGAAAGAGTTTTATTAAAATATACCAACACAAAGATATTTAACAAAACTAATGGTTGATTTGATATCGCTTCAAATACTACTATAAAGTGAATTCTATAGAGAGGAACTTCATTACAGGCTTTGACAAGAATAGCTTTAAGACATCAAACATGATTTGTTATTTAACAAATTATAAAAATTAGTGGCAAGTTTTGAAAAGCTAAAAGTCTTTTTCCATGTCTGCAGAGTTTGTTTTTTTGTTGTTTTTAAATTTGATTATTTTTGTGTGCTTATTGCTTGTATTATTTTGTCTAGAGGTTCTTACCAATTGTAAAATTTAATAAGGAGCGATAAGATAAATATCCAGATTGGTACCTGATTCTTGAAACTACATAATTTTATTTTAAAAGATGCAGCTTTTATTTCACACTTTGCTGATGAAAAAACTTGGTAACGCATGTAACATTCATTATAACCTTTTTTCCTTTGAGAATATACTATGAATTCTGTTTTATTCATGGGGTGCCAGTTTTGTGGATTTTGTGGTCAATACAGACCATAAATTTAAATAAGCAATGAGATGGAAGGACAATATAACTCTTGTACATCAGAGGCAAATCCATTAATTTCCACAGATTTGAGTACTGACAAGAATGTAATTGTTCGCAAAACCACAAAAACTGATACCATGAAAATAAATGAACACACAGGAACCATTCACTATTAAGTCATTTTGTTCACTGAAACTAATATTAGATGCTCACCTCACTCATTAAACTTTCTGTACTAAAATCATCTAGACAGTATAGATTTTCAGATACGTGTACAGTAAAAATGTAACATTACTAAAGATTTCTCACCATGCATACTTTTAACATTGAAGACCCTATACTTAACCTTTGTTAATTCTATAGAAGTTTATAGACATCACTCTGAAAGCTTTATAATTGTTATATTTTGCCTTGAAATAAGAGAGACCTTAACATACATATTTTCAGAACCATAGCAAATAAAATTGTTGAAAACTTTTCAATATATGTTCAAACAATAAAAAAAAAGTGTCTAACATAACCAACAATATTTTAAAAAGGCCATAGAAGCTAATACAACTGTGAGGGGTGGTTAGCAAATTCAATATCTTTCTGCAGAAACAGGTGTTTACTAGACTGACTAATATAGTCCCATTACCAAATGAAAGCAAGCATTTGAAGTTGCACCCCGTCAAAACAATTCACAGTAAAGAAATGCAAATTATTGTACATGTATTTGATCATTAATTAGCAATAACATGTTACCAATATGCTACATTTAATAAATTTGAAAATATGTATTAATAATGCTAAAATATTATGATATTCAGTATATTTATTTAATGCATTGAAGCTTCAATTCAACCTCTACACAAAACATTGGTAAATCCTAGCTTATATTGACTTTTTGTTAATATTACTCAGCATATATATGTTTAATTTTCTTGCGCTGTTTTAACAGTTCCATGCAAGAGGCTGTTAGATGTGATGAACAGTCCCCTGTCTGTTGGAAACATTTCTCTGTCTTCACCCCTGCGAGCCCTCACTCTGGCCAGTTCTCCAACCACCCCACTTGGTGCCCTCATGCATTCTCCACAGTTAGCACAAAAGGTAATATAAATGGATATTCTTAAGAATGTTTGTGAGTTCCAGATAAGTTATGTTTGTGTCAATGTGCCAATAAAGGTTTGAACAGTAAGTACTGCTCTTTATTACTAATGTTTTGTTCATAGCTCTAATTCAGAAGCAATAAACTTTAATACTTGTTTGTAGGAATAGGTACGTATTGATTTACCCACATATATTTACAATGACCCAGTGAATTAAGAATAAAAAGCACAAATGCCTCATTTTAGCCATCTATTGGAGAGTAAGTCATAATTGTCAGGGATAGAGTCAGTTTTATGTTGTCAAATAACTGTTTTGTGTGCATTATTGAATCCCAAATTTTGTCATAGATTCATTCAACACTAAGTTAGATTATTTTCTTTAAAAAAAAATATCTGTATTATTAATTTTGTAGATTATAAACAGGGAAAGAGAACACCGATCAAAAGTTGAGGTGATATTTTAATTTTCATCCATTTTCATTAAAACTGCATGCTAGGTATTTGAAATCTGCCACTAATCTGATTAAAATTTTATCTCATCTTTTTTTTTCACTTTGTTGGCCTGTTATCGTGCTGTATTTCCTTTTTCATGTCAGCTTACAATTCATTGGAATAAAGAGTATGTAAGCCATTTCTCAGATCTCTTGATCAGCCTTTTAACTTCTGATGGAATTAACATTCCATGCAATAATATGGTTAGGATATTATCATGCCCCAGTTTGATACCTTCTTTGTTAAAACCCTGTCAGCTATAATTAAATAATTTATGCAGCTGAAATTCAGCATTTAGGGTAGTTTTAAAAACTCATTCAGCTATTATTATATGGACAATATTAGTGGTGGGGTATCTTTTCCTGTATTTTTCTTTAAAAATGTCCCATACTTGAGGATATATTTTCAACTAAGAGTAACACGAGAAAATGCATACCAACCTTTAAAATTTTGTTGTGTTTTGGGAACGCTTGGATATTTGGTTGTGTAAAAAAAGATACAATTTTTTTTACAAAGTTAAATGCTCCAACATTTCACAAGCAATTATCCTTTCGGGAGAATATCAGCTCATAATTTGGTTTACTTATAACACATACATGTCCTTGACATAATTGTTAAATTACTTTAAGATTTTCAGATCTATTATCTCATTGAGTTGGATGATGGTAATTTATTTATGATTTACTATATTTCTTAGGTTGTCTTTTTTTTTTTTTTGGACTACAACAAGTTGTTTTTGGAAGCAAAATAAGAATTTCTGATCTGAGATTAATCAAATTGTGGGTTTTTTTCAAATCCAAATTTCTATGTGATGTTTTATATAGACATTTCTCCAGAACATAAACAAACTTGAATGCTTAGCTATTTTATTTTGTTTTCAGTCTTCTTATAAAGATAAAAGCAAGCTTGAGATTTTTTTAATTGAAATAACACATCTGCATTTGTTAAACGATGAAAAACAAAAATGCATTCCAAATGCTGCAGCCTTAAATAAAAGAAGAAATTGCCATATATACACTCTTATCAGTCAGGTCCAACTGCATAGACCCAGATCTGCAGTTTTGTTAGGATTAATCAGTAGAACAAACAACATAGACTTTGATCTGCTGTTGCATAAAGCTGTTGTTTGCAGTTTAACCCGACTTATAAGTGAGTATATACAGTACTGCAATGTCAAAGAGCAAAAATTCATTTTAATACATCAGTGTACAGTTTTTACCTTTAAAAAACAAAGGTTAAAAGGTGAGAAGGACAATAAGAGGGAAGGTCCAGTCCACATATCTTTGTTTAAAGTTTGCATTCTATCAGTGCAATTAAAACGAACATTGATGTTACTGAACTGGAAAACATTTTTTTCAAAATCTGGACTGAAGTTGATTGATTTAAAATATTTTGAATACAATGGTAATATTATCTATTACAGATTTAGTAGTAACAGAATGAAAGAGGAAATGAAAAACCTCATTAACTAACCCAGTCATATTTCATCTACTAACTGGAGGATATGACTATGCAGAGGTCTAGATAAGAATTTTAAAATAATTGTGTATTTTACTCCCTTGTTGGGAACTGATTGTGTTGTTTGAAATTCAATGGAGTATTTTGTGAACACATCAAAACACAACATATGATACCAAAGTCTGTCTTAAACATCAAGACTATAACCATGCCTGTTTGAATGCATTAAATGGCTTAGTGTCTAAAGACTATATTAATTCAGGGTATGTTAGCATAGTTATAATGATCTAATGTGCCATTATAAGACATGGACATTGCTCATGGAAGGAACAATACCCTGGCAACTTTGCACTAAATGCTTGAAATTAATATGTTTTGCATAATTTCAGCACATTAAAAAAAATCTTTATGCAGTTTTAATCAATTTGTTTGCATGAAATAAGCTCCATTTCTGGAGCTCAGCTAAGTTTGTCTGTTATTAAATCACCTGCATGGAAAAAAGCTAATCTAAACCATTTTTGGTTGTTGAAAGCAAATTATAAGACTGTGTGTGTGTGCGTGCGCATGTATGTGTGTATATATATATATATGTGTGTGTGTGTGTGTATATATATATCCTGTTGTGTATTATATTCTTTTTGGCACAATGGAAATAGTTTCTGTGCTTAAACTTAACCTAAAAACCTTCATTAAACAAACATTCCTTAGCCATGAATTATACATTTTTTTGTAAACATTATTTTGTTCCTTTGTTAAGCTTAATATTTGAAGTTTTCAGATTATGTACATTTGGAGTAAAAAAAAGGTTTCACGAGAAAAAAAAGTTATCCCTGCTAATGATACTCAAGAAATTTGTTATCTGTTTACATGAAGCTATCCCATTATTGCACTACTTTGGTGAAAAAATGTCTTCATATTTCATGGTTTTTTTTTCTTCTGAAATTCTAATTGAACATGTCCATTGGGCAAGTTTATAAGGATAGGGCTTTTACAGGTCTACATTTTCAAATATGTATGATTATTTTCTCTGAACAGGCCATGTTGCGCCAGAAGGAACAAGATCTAAGAAAGTTGGAGCTAGCTTTGCAAAATGAGAAACATCTACGCTCAGAGCTAGAGATGGATTTACATGAAAGATCATCACAGCTGGATGAGAAAGGTAACATGGAATAATAAATGTACCATTACAAAGCAAGATCATGTAGATTATGCTGCAATAGTATTCATCAAAAATGAATTTATCAACAAAATTTATTTAGATCGGAAAACAAATTTATCAACAAAATTTATTTAGATCGGAAAACAACAAGTTATGTTTTCATGAAACATTTAAATTTGAGTTTATACTCAACTTAAAATCTTAATAAAAAGCTAGATGTACATGTATTCAGTTTCTCAATGATAAGACTTAATGTGACTGGCCTGTTATAAAACACAAACACAACAATATTTCAATTTTTCATCCAGGTGTTGAATGAGCAAATTTTTTATTTTCTGGAGTTTAAAATGTCCCTAAAGTGAGGAGGTGAGAATATGTGTAAAGGCACCTAACATCATAAAAGCAAGTGTCAGGATCTTTGGGAAAGATGACTTTAAGGAACACTTAAAGTACTTTGTATTTCAAGTTAGAAATTACATACTGGATTTTTCTGTATTGATGATGTTGTCATATCTGAACATTCTCTAAAAGCAGTGAAAGCAAGATTTTTGATCTTTTGGCAAGATAATTGATCTTAATAATTATATGTGTGACTTAGAGTTCTAAGTCAGAAATCAATAATTAAATTTTTGCAAAAAAGTTCTATATTATTTGTGTTCAGTAGAGTGCATCTTTTCTTTACAAACCACTTTAGGCATGGAACAGATGTTGCTATTTAAGGGAGGTGGTTTATTTTTTAATTTTTTGTTTAAATATAACTATAAATTGGATCCTGGTGGATATGAGGACTGGACATTGAGAGGAAGGATTGGATTATTTTTGCCATGATTTTATAATTTTTAAGCACAGAAAGATAGGGTCATTACATTGAAAGGATGTCAATCACATGTTTCTTTTCTAAATATGGAATTATTTTATAGTTAAAGCTAATACAGAAAATTCTGTCTTACTCCAGACACAAAGATTATTGAGTTGGAACATCAGCTTCAGGATCTGAGAAAGCTTAGAGATGATGTTGATGAGTTAGAAATCTTGAGATCAGAAAAGGATTCATTAACAAAAGATCTGAGCAGGTAAGTACAGTTTTCCAAAATTACAAATATTCTAACTTCAAACTTTAGTTTTGTTAATTCAACTAAAAGCATATCATTTTTAAAACAATAACTTATTAAGTCAAAGCCATTCAATAGGCGGAACTCAAATAATTGTACTGAAACAAGAACTGGACAAAAGAAGGTCAGAATAATGAGACTAGACTGTATATGTATACTGTGAAACTCTGTCTGATTTGTGGGGTACCAACCACTAATTGAGACGCCCAATATATAGGCATATATCTGGGAATGCAACTACTGATGAAAATGTTACATTGTGCCTAACCACAAGAATGATGCTGTCAGAAATAAATGAACTAAAATGTTCAAAGCATGTATCATTCATTTATGTACCATATCATACTAATGAGTTTAGCCTATTGACTCCAACAGTATGCTACATATATATAAATGACATGCTCAGTTTATGACTCAGTCACATAACATTTGAAGAGGTTTTGATTCAGTATGAATATGTTTCTTAAACAGTCCTTTTCTTTTGTTAAAAATACCTTTTTTCATTAGAATTCAGTTGACAACCTTTTTTCATAGACTGCAGAGCAAATTGTCAGAACTTCAGGACATGCGAGATCATTGTGCAGTGATAGAAAAAGAAAATGAAGAGTTGATTTCAGAGATTATGAAGGCTAGAGAAGCGGTATGTATCTATAGCTTAGTGATTTATGTATTTAAATAAAGAGAACTTAAAATGAATTGATAAATCATGGATTTGGCATCAACCAATCAGATTCAGGATTTTGGATTGTGTCAGAGTTTGAGCATGAGAATCTTTTTGATTTTCTTACTGCATAAGTATGGTCAGATATGAGTTACTTTTCTTGCTGCATAAGTATGGTCAGATATGAGTTACTTTTCTTTCTGCATAAGTATGGTTAGATATGAGTATTACTTTTCGTGCTGCATAAATATGGTCAGATATGAGTATTACTTTTCTTGCTGCATAAGTATGGTCAGATATGAGTTACTTTTCTTGCTGCATAAGTATGGTCAGATATGAGTTACTTTTCTTGCTGCATAAGTATGGTTAGATATGAGTATTACTTTTCTTGCTGCATAAGTATGGTCAGATATGAGTATTACTTTTATTGGGTGGTGATATTGCCATCAGTATCAATTTTGGGATTTTATGCTTCTGTCCAAAATTTGCAAGTCTTATAGAAATGAGATACAACATTGCATGGGCAACAGGTGAGACACTGCTCCACTAAACCTTTGTAATCTCTGGTCAAGGTTGAGTTTTTGTTCAACCTTGTATGATTTACTGTTTTGCCAAAGTTTCCTTTTGATTTAGGATTTGTGAGCAGATGGCACAGACTTTTTGCGGAGGTCTTTGAGATAAAGTGGGGCCATGTTTACCTGTTTCAGTAGCATATTATGGAATGTAATACTTTATATTTTCTCATAAGTTTGTATTGGTATCATTCTTTAATAATCTTGTAAGTTAGTAACACATTGGTTGTGTGAGAATGCCTATACCACCGACTTTGTAATATATTTTTGGGGGATATGTGCATGGTCGAGATGGTATAGGGGTTGGTGCTTACAGGCAAGGCGATGGGTGCCATAACCTGTGGATCCTGGTTAGAATCTCCATAGAGTATGAATTAAAATTCTCTAACCTGTATGATAATATTATTTATTCGTATTTAAAAATTCTGTTAATGTTATCAAGCATTCTCCTGTAGAATCCAGGGATAGCACTTTCCACTCTGTTTGGTGTATATTTGTAATTTTATTTATATATATATATATATATATATATATATATATATATATATATATATATATATATATATATATATATATATATATATATATATATATATATATATATACTTGTAAATGCATTAGAAGTCAAGTCAAAGTCAGGTTATTTTAAAGAAAATAAGATGATAACTCCTGATACACCAGGTCAGGTGATGTTGAGGAATGGTAAAATTCTGACAACTTATAATCCTTAAACAAAATAGATTTTGTATCAAAGTATTTTGAAAATTGTATGAAGGGACAGTACATTACATCAAAGTTTTTAGGTGAAATATGATGTTATATAAAACCATTGTGATCTAATAGGTTTCACTTGTGAGTTTGCCATTACCACTATTCCAATTTTATACAGCAAAAGACTCTGGACACTCTGCAGAAAACTAGTGAAGAGTACCGCACCATGTGTCACAAGCAGCAAGTGGAGTTGTCATCAGCTGAAGTGACCATCCAACATCGCAATACAGAGAATGACCAGCTACGCCGGTCAGTTGAGGAACTGAAACAAATGTACGAAAATGCAGTCCATCAGTGCAGTGACATTCGGCGTGAAAAAGAAGAGTTGGAGGAGATATGTAGTGGCTCAACAGGTACTCTATTTGTTAACAATTTTAAGGCAATATTTGAATCATCAGTTTCAAAGGTACAATATTTTTGTTGCACATGTTAATTTTTCATTGTGAAAGCAATCATACTAAATTATATTTGGAACCATGAATAAATATGGAAAAAAATTGCAATTATAACTATGCATGCATCAACAATTCTAGTATTAGAATTGGTGGATTTCTGAGTTGGTAGCTTGAAGTTCCAGTTCACTGCTGTTAAAATTAGATTTGGTCTTTGCATTTCTTTTCTGGATAAGGACTGTACATGTGTTACCCTCATATTGGTGGGGTATCATGTGCTGTTTGCTGTACTTGTTATACCATTAGCAGTGTTTCAGCCAGGACATGCCCTTGCCAGATTTGCACAGAATAGACACAAAAGTTCAGCACATAAAAGCTATTTAATGCACCAAAGGTGGTGCAAACAAAACGAACAAGGTACTTTTTCTTTTTTTACCTTTAATCTGATACAGATATGCTAACCACTCATTAAATGCACAATTTGCTCAATGATTGTTTTTAAGAAAAGGAACAAAATCCATCAAGTGATCTTTTCCAATTCCACTGGGCACTATGCTTAGACTCTCTATATTCACCATTCTCCTAATCCTGTATGTGACAAAACTTAGGATTATTTGGAAATAATTGTATTTCTTGGTTGAGAGGTTGCAAATAAGCTTGGGATGCTACCAAAATGTGATAGTTGCTATGAAAAGCAGAAACAAAATTTAATAACATATTGAGGTAACTTCCCCTTCTGTTTTATTACCATTTTTTAGTAATAGCAAAATGTGTAGTCTCAGCATGTGACTGGAAGCATTTAAGCATGCGCTTCTAGTCACATGATGTGAACTCATGTAGCCATTTATTGTTTGCAAAGGTGAACTTTCATTAAGAGGTAGATATAAAACGACAGATAACTGATTCTTTACCATAGTATAATGCTTTGATTGTGTAAATGATAAAAATGACCACATATATGATGACTCTAGTGAACAAGCCAGTAAACCATGCAAAAGTTGAGATGAAAGTCAAACAAAAAGTAAAACTTCAGATGAAGAATTGGATTCTTAAATGGCAGAACCGAAGAAGAAAAAAATCATAACATGCTCAATAAATCAGTTGAAAGCGGAAACTTTGGAAAGACTGGTGACTATAATCATGGAGAGGCATAAAATTGTAGACTTCAACTTCTCTCGCACTGTTAGAGCATGGTTTGTGCAGATAACCAGTAAAATGGACTATGTAAATGATATTTTATTATGAGGTTGTGCCATTACGATCACACCATTGGCCCACTTTATCTAGTAAAAGGGGCTTTTTGTGTCAAATCTGGCTGAAACTGCATTAGTATGCAAGGACATCGATTCTTGTAAATAGATATTCATTAATCAGTTTTAAAATACTGTTGAAATTGAAATTTAAACCACTGTCACAAAAATTGACAGAACTAATCAGTTTTTGTCTTGTCTGCGAAGCATAGGTGAAACATAGGTATCACTTCTCCAACAGGATTGTCATTGTTATTGGGATAGGCATCAGTGTTAACTTTTAGCATTTAGTTCCTTTTCTCTGACACTATTGCAGGCACAGTCTTGAAATTTGATGGTTGTATTCATTATGGTGTATACTGCTCATCACAGGGTTGTATTCATTATGGTGTATACTGCTCATCACAGGGTTGTATTCATTATGGTGTATACTGCTCATCACAGGGTTGTATTCATTATGGTGTATACTGCTCATCACAGGGTTGTATTCATTATGGTGTATACTGCTCATCACAGGGGAAAAGGTTCTCAGTCACCTACTTTTCACTCTCCAATAACTTTGAGTAGCAGTCAAAACATAGCATTTTGTTTTTTGTTTTTATCTTGTACATACTCAGAATCAGAATATTTTCATCTGTATTTTGTTTTGTACTTAAGCAGTTCATAGTTTTGGGAGTGGTGAATCAATGGGGATCATCACAGACAAGAGGATGTCAGAACTTCAAGCTGAACTAGATCAGATACGAGCAAATTGGATTGATCCTGCTAAATTCCAAAAACTTCAAGATCTTTTGGAGAATGAGATGGAAGCCAAGGCCATTTATGAAGTGAGAGTTTTTCCTGAACTACATTATCCAGAACTATTTTAAAAATGAATTAAGACTGGTAGTTTAAAGGCACATAAATGACATTTTTGTATCTCTTTGCAGTTTAATTGCTTTTGCTTCTGCAAGTATGTTGTATGCTTGAATACAATTTGATGGGTGTATTTAAAAGACTGCCTTCCTAGCTCAGGGTCTTTTTCTAAGATGCATGATTGTGGGATTCATGCAAATTTATATTTGAAAAAAAAAAAGAAACATAAAATTATCAAAACACTACCTTGATATCATCATTAATAATTTATCCTATATTTTGAGCATTCCCCCTTTGTTCCAATTTAGGGGTGAATTTCTCCCCTAAATTTTGAATTCTAGAATGGACCCTGCAGAAGCCCAACCATCAACCCACCCCGTTGGTTCATTCTGAGATGGAACTTGTGTTATATGTCTCCTAAAATAATATGTCAGAGTGAGATGGTTTTTTAAAATGAGGATAAGAGTACTTAGGATAAATATAATATGTCTGACCTCAATAAGCTAATCATGATCTGATAAAGAAATTGTTACTTGATTTGCAAATGGCCTTTGATCATAGTAATAAATTTACTATTCTGGAGTTTAAAGAATCCCCCGACTCCCCACAAAGAAAAAACAAAAAGACTTTAGAGTAGACTTCCAGTCATGATGAACTCATTATAATAAATCCCTTTTACATGACTCTGAGCACATCCAATTTGTCTACCAGATAACTTTTAAAGGCTGAATTTAATATTTACAGACACTCAAGCAAGTTATGCCTGGGGATTAGGTATTAGCAGATCTACATGTACCAAATGTAGTTGTTTTCTCATAGGCTAAGATTTATGAAGTTTTTAATAATTTTTTTTGATAAAGCAAGTAACTGGTGTTGTTTTTCAACTCATGTTTCGCTTTATGCCCCATCATGAAAGTGAGTGGGAGGGGCATTTAGTGTTACCGTTCTCTCTCTCAACATCTATCACTCCTTGGTTAAGTTTTGTATTTAAGTCAGTTTCAGGCACTGTGATGAGGCATCCGTCTTCCATGAACACAATTCTTGTAGGTACAAGAATAACATTCAAGTTGTTATTTCAGATTCAGTTTTCTTAGTTGATATCTGAAAAGTGTTTAAATTTTGACACAGTACCAATATAAGATGTTTCTGCATTACAGACAAAATTCAAAGATGTAAGCAAGAAGTTGATGTCAGCTGAAGATCAGCTGGACAAACTTAAAATTAGCCTGAAGCATCATGAAGGCAGCATGGCAAGTCTTCATGCAGCCCAGCAAGCTCTTCAACAGCGTGAAACAGACCTTGTCAATCATGTTGAGACCCTTCAGGAATCTGAGAAACGACTGAAACGCTCACAGAATGAGCTCCAGCAAGAAAAATGTAACATGGAGGAGAATATAAAAGCCTTGAAGAAAGAAGTGTCCCATCAACAAGCTGAACTTCAGTTAATGAAAGGGGTATATTTTATTCAGAAAGTCTTGCTAATCTGCTATAAAAGCTATGTAGATTGATACAGCATGTTATCATTTCATGAAAATATGAGTCATTGTTAAGGGTGTCAAAGTATAAGCTGTTAGAGTATATTGTAGCCGATACAATTTTAACAATTCTCTAATGATGCACTCTTGCTCTAATGATGCACTCGTGCATTAATGATTCACTCATGCATTAAATATTTGTGGAGAGTTTTGTATTTAAAAAAATGTTAAGAATCAAACTACCAAATAGTTTGTGTATTTTGCATAAAATTGGTGATTTTGTTGAAAAGTAGCATATACATTTTGGCTAATTATATTTCAGTGATTTTGTTGAAAAGTAGCATATACATTTTGGCTAATTATATTTAAGTGATTTTGTTGAAAAGCAGCATATACATTTTGGCTAATTATATTTCAGTGATTGCAGATTGAAAGAGTTTATAATATTTAAGATAGTATATCTTGACATGATTTGGTTTTGTGATCACAGTTGTGGGCCACAATATAACTAAAAATTTCTCAACCTCTACAAATTTCTGCTATGCAGTATTTCAGAATTTTTGATAATATTTTCACAAGTACAAAAATATTGGATGAGTTTAAAATTAATTTTTCTCCAGAACTATGAAAAATATGGATTTTATCACATGTCACTATCATTAATGTCAGCTTCTGGTAAGATTTTGATGAATTGAAGAAAAAAAAAGTAATATAGCATATAGTCAAGTCTGTTAGAGTGACTATCTTTATATAGCAACAACATGTGTGAGATCAAGTTAATTGCATTCCATTAAGTCATAAAATAAATACATATTTACCTGTATGTAAATAGTACCAGTTTATCAGGATTGCTTTTTATTGGTCCCTGAGTTATCTTTATACACAGGTTAGACTGTACTTATCTGGTAGAATAACCTTTTCTGACAGTCATGTTCTCAATTTCAAAAGAATGTTTCTTAATATAGCATGTTTATTACCCTTAGCATTGCAAGTGTCTTTTCAATTGCTTTAGATTTTTATTCTGCTTAGTTTAGTAGATTGGAAGAGATATCTATATTTTGGTGGTTGTAGCAATGGTGATGGTGGTGTTATTGTCACAAAAGATGAAATTTGGTGTTAAACGTTCTTGAAAAGTTGTATATGGTACATCAAAGTGTGGTTTACAGACAAGTGACAGTCTTTTGCTTAAGCCTTGTGATGTATTCAGCTTGTATAAAAAGAACTACAACAGAACAGACAATCTAAACATCGAAGCTGGAAATCATAACAATTCTGAGCTTGAGTTTAACCTTGAGATAATGTGTTGGCCATTCAAAAGAGCTTTACTGTTGCAATGACAATTTTGTTTGGTTGAGAGTGAAAACTCAAACTCAAGTTCAGAGATTTGTGCTCTCCAGGCTATAATCTTCAATAGATATATTCTAGTCACAACATATGGTCCCCCTCTTTAGTCATCTGACACAGGTGTTTAGCTCAATTGGTCATAGACCAGAAGAGATTATGGGATGGTTTTTTTGTCTGTCGTCCATCCGTTAACACAAGTTTGTTATCACTACTCGTCCTAAACTACTTGGAGGATTGAAACTTTACACACATTCATCTCATGGTTTAGTAGGTCCTAAATGAAAAGGGTGCCGCTTGGGCATCCAATATGGCCACCACAGCAGCCATATTGAAAATCTATCACTACTCCTCCTGAATGCATGGTCATATCAATATGGGCTTTCCACTGAAAGACTTCTTATGATGTCTAGTTGGTCCTAAATGAAAATGGTGCAGATCTGATGTTCAATATGGCTGGTCTAGCAGCCATCTTGAAAATCTTGTTATTGCTACTCCTCCTGAACATAAATTCATATTGACATGGGGTTTCACCAGAAGACTTCTTATGATGTCTAGTTGGTTCTAAATGAAAATGGTGCCGATCTGATGTCTAATATGGCCACCACAGTGACCATCTTGAAAGTCTTGTAATTGCTACTCCTCATTAATGGATGGCCACATCAGCATGGGGTTTTCATTGAAAGACTTCTTATGATGCCATGTTGGTCATAAATGAAAATGATACCAATCTGACCTCCAATATGGCTGCAACAATGGCAATCTGGAAAATCTTATTATCGATACTTCTTCTAGATGGCTGGTCATATCGACATTGTGCTTTCACCAGAAGATTTATGATCTTTGTGTTGGTCCTAAATTGAAATGGTGTGCATCTGTTATCTGATATGGCCACCATGGCAGCCATCTTGAAAATCTTATTATTGTTACTCCTCCAAAATTGAAAGTCATATCAACATGAGGTTTTCAGCAGAAGACTTATTACAAATTGTTTTGTTGGTCCTAAATTAAAATGGTGCTGATCTGACGTCCAATATGGTCACCATTATGGCCATCTTGAAAGTTTTGCTATTGCTATTCCTTTTAAATGAAAAGTCATTTTGACATGGGGTTTTAATCAGAAGAGTTCTTATAGTGTCTAGTTGGTCCTAAATGAAAATGATGCAAACTGACCTCAATATGGCCACCATGGATGGTCTTATGATATCTAGTTGGTCCTAAATGAAAATGGTGCCAATCATACATCCAATATGGATGCTATGAGGGCTGTCTTGAAAATCTTGCTGTCACTAATCCCCCTGAATGAATGGTCATATTGACATGGGGTTTTCATCAAAAGACTTCTAATGGTGTCTACTTGGTCCTAAATGAAAATGGTGCCAATCTGACATACAGTATGTCTACCACAGCAGCTAATTTGAAAATCTTGTTATTGCTGAAGAATATCAGAGATGGTTTGAACACTCAGCAGTTGAAAGGAAGAAATGGTATTTTCTTGAACTCTTGGAAATTCTTTTCACCCAGTAGGGGGCCCCATGTGGCCAAGTAGTCTAAGACACTCGCCATTACTGATCACTGCCATCTCACCTCTGTCCGGGTGGGTTAGAGTCTTGGGCTCGGCCAATGTGGTTATGTGAGAAAGGTTGCTAGTAGCTGCCCGTGGGTTGGTGGTTCCTACCGGTGATTTTCCCATGTTCTTCCTCCACCAGATATACTAGCCACCATGTAAAACCTATCATGTGCTGAAAAATGGCATGAAACCCATAAAACCAAACCATTTTTACCCAGTAGAGTGTCAGTCCCTTTGAGGGATTGTTGGTTTGGATTTATAACAGTACTGAATTGTTTGTAGTAGACCCTTTATTCTTTTTAGGAACTAGACACACAGAATCAGGTCAGTGAAAACAGACGTGTCACCTTGGCACAGATGGAGGCTCTAGTCTCAGAGAAGAAGTCAGCTGAACAACAGCTAGCTCAGAAATGTGAGAGTCAAGTAGTTACCATTAACAAGTTGAAAAACAAGCTGGAAATGGACAGGAACAACTTTCAGAAGATAGAGGATGATTTGAAAAAGAGTCTGCATGAGGCACAGAATTTTAGAAAGGAAGCAGAGCTGAAGATTGACAATGAAAAGTGGGCTAAGGAGACTGTTGTAAAGGCATTGAAAGAGGAGATCAACCTTATCCAGTCAGATGCCCAACAGAAAAAGGCAAGACTTGATGAAGAAATTAAAGTCTTGATAGAGAGAAATGCACAGCTTGAAAGTCAGTTGCAAATTGAGAGAGATAGAAGCAGCCAGAGATATGAAGAATTGACAAAACAGTTTGATGAACACAGGAAAGTAGCTAAAGAATCTGCAGATCAGTCTGCACAGGAAAAATCTGTTCTCACTTTGGAGAAAAGTGCTCAGGAATTTGAAATTCACAAGTTGAAGGTAGAATATGAAAGAATGGAGAAGTCACTCAACTCAAAGTGTCAGAGACTTGAAGCAGAGTTTTCTGAGAAAGTGACTGTTTCTTCTAATCAAATTTCAAAATTGACAGGAGATCATAAAAAGGAATTGATCATTCAGGAGCAACTTAAAAAGGAAATTAACAGCCTACATATAGTAGTTCAGAAATACCAAGAAGATGTCAAAACTTTCAATTCAGTGTTAGAGGAGTACAAAGAGAAGGCATCACAAATTACAGGAGATTTGAACAAATCCAAATTTGATCAGGATCAACTTCAGTGCAAGATTACTGAATTGCTAAGTCAGTTGGATGATGAGAAAGTAAAGTATCAGAAATTGTGTGAAGAACAACAGATCAAGAAAAATGAGTTGTTAGCTCAGATTGAAGATCAAAAAGTGCAGCATCAGAAAATCTGTGAAGAACAACAGATCAAAGAAAATGAATTGTTAGCTCAGATTGGGGATCAGAAGGTAAAGCATTGGAAATTCTGTGAAGAACAACAGATCAAGGAAAATGAATTGTTAAGTCAGATTGAGGATCAGAAAGTGAAGCATCAGAAATTCTGTGAAGAACAACAGATCAAGAAAAATGAGTTGTTAGCTCAAATTGAGGATCAGAAAGTAAAGCATCAGACGGTCTGTGAAGAACAGATCAAGAAAAATGAGTTGTTAGCTCAGATTGAAGATCAGAAAGTGAAGCATCAGAAATTCTGTGAAGAAAAACAGATCAAGAAAAATGAGTTGTTAGCTCAAATTGAGGATCAGAAAGTAAAGCATCAGAAATTCTGTGAAGAACAACAGATCAAGAAAAATGAGTTGTTAGCTCAGATTGAGGATCAGAAAGTGAAGCATCAGAAATTCTGTGAAGAACACCGGCTCGAGATGAATGAGTTGTTATCTGAGATTGAAGATCAGAAAGCGGATCATCAGAAAACCTGTGAAGAAAAGGACTGCATTTTAAAGTCTCTTTTGGAGGAACAGGCTACTCTACAGCAGAAGTTGGAACAAATTGCAAATGAGTTAAAGGAAGAAAGGGTTAGGAGTGAACAGGTTTGTAGTGAGAAAGATGATCTCATTCAGAAGCAGAACACTGAGCTGGAGACTTTGAGAGTCCAGGCTGCTGAAGAAAGGGGTAGACTGTTGCAAGAGATAGAGATGTTGAAAGCCCAATTGTCAGATCAATCACAGCAGTTAAGAAATAAGGAGAATGAAATGCGTCAGGAATTGAAGGCAACAAGTGCCAGATATGAAGAAGAAATTCAGGAGAGGTCCAAGCAGTCTGATGCAGAATTGTCCAAGTTAAGAGCAGAGTTATTGTCAGCTGAAGAACAGGATGGGGCAACCAAGGCGGCTTTGGAGAAACAAATTCAAAACCTTCTGGACTCCTTGGTCCAGAAAGACATTGAATTCCAGTCCAAGATGGAACAGATTGAAAAGAATCAAAAGGAGAAAGATCTAACAATAACAGAACTCAGAGAAGAAATCAATACTTTGCATCTGACTGAGGCCAATTTGATGTCTGGTCTTGATATTGCTGAAGGCCAGTTTGAGCAAACTGTGGCACATATGAAGGCAGAACATGCCAAGCAGCTAAAAGCACAAGCAGAACAGAATATTTCTTTCAAGAAAACCTTACAGAGAGAGATTGCAGAGATGACAGAACTGTGGAAAGGAAAGGATGAAGAACTGGTTGAATTGCGTTCTAATTTACAGGCAACAAATGGCGACAAAGAGGCAATGTCAAAAGAGCTGAGTTCTCTACAGGAAGGAATAAGTGTGAAAGATGCATTAATTAGGGAACTTCAGAACATAAAGCAGAACCTTGAAGATAAGGTAAATGAATATTGTCATTTGCTTGATTCTGTGAAAATAGAAAAGGACAACATTAATGAGAATCTTCAAGAGGAAAAATCATTGAAACAGGAGGTTATTGATAAAATGCAAAAACTTGAGAAGAAGCTGACTGAGGCCAATTGTAAAGTAGAGAAATTGAAGAAAAAGTCTCAGATGGAGAATGAGGAGTGTAAGGAAAGAATTGTGGACACTGAATCTTATTGGCGATCTCAGTTAGAACAATTAGAAGAGGATTATAACAGGGGAATGAATGAACAGAAAGAAGAATATAACAGAGAACTTCAGGAGCAACAGTCCAAATTTGAAGGTGAACTACAGTGTCTGTCGGATCAGAAGGACATCATTATTGCTACACGGCTTGCTGAATTTGAGCGAAGGATATCCAAACTGCAGGGAGAGCTCACTCACAAACAGAAAGATATGGAAAAGGTTCTTGAAGATACTCGACTGGAAAAAGAGTCATGCTTGAAAGAAGTTATGGTAGTCAAGAATAAAGAGATTGAGTCAGTGCGGAAGGAATTAGAAAATCAGTTGGCTTCATTGCAGAATGAGATGTCACAAAAAATAGCAGAATTAGAGTCCATGTTGGAGCAAGAAAGACAAAATTATGAGCAGCAAATGAAGGAAGCACAGGCTGAGTTTGAGGAGCAGTTGAAAGGACAGGTGGATGATTATGAAGAAAGGCTGTCACAAATGAAGTGTCAGTATAATAAATATCTTGAAAGTCTAAATGAAGAGACCAATACAAAGTCAAGTGAATTGGAGGATAAAGTATTGTACTTGGAAGAGACAAATTTGTCCCAGGAACAAGAACTAAAAGAGCTTCAGGCAGCTAAGAACGACTTAGTGAAATCTCAGTCAGAATTGGAGGCTAAAATTAAGAATCTTGAAAAAGAGAAGACTATGTTTCAAGATTTGAAAACATCCTATGAGGAGGAGTTGGAAGTTTTGCAGAATGCTCAAAGTGAGCTGTCACAGGAGAAAGAACTTAAATTAAGTTTGGAATCTCAATTGGCAGAACTGCAAGAGAAGTTTGCGGCAGTGGAGAAAGATCTAAAGAAAGCCATTGAAGATAAGTTGAAGGAGAAGGGCGAGAAGGAGGAACTCGAAAGGCAGCTGACCTACACACAAGACAGGACTGACACACTGGTGGCAGAACTTTCGAGTCAACAGCAACAGGTAAATTTTTACTAAAAGGGATACTCAGCTGTGTACAAACAAATCTTCACCAAATTTTTGGCATACTATGAATTCTCTATTTTTTATAGGGTACTAATTTCTAGGGATTTTATGGTTGCAAAAATTCACAAATTCAAAGACACAACAAGCAATGATTTTACTGTAGAAACAATACAACCCTTTCCCTGATCCATGAATTAGTACTGACAATAATGTTAAAACCAGAAAATTGATCCAGAAGAACAAAGTTTTAACCAACACTTACAAAATCTAAAACAGCAGTCCTGCTTACATCCCAAGCACACACCCCCCTCATCAGTTTGTATTCTTTGTTTATGTTGAGAGATGTTTATCTATGTTGTATCTGTTTACCTGCCTCAACCAACAATTATGAAAAGCAGGAAAAATTACTAATGAGTGAAATAGGGCACAGCCTAGTGTATTCCACTTAAATTTACCTGGCCTGGAAGAAGGTGTCCATCATCTTTTGGATCAACCATCCACAGCATTGTTAGTGATGGAAACTGTAACTTGTCACATACTATATTAATAGGCCACAGAAATAGAGAATCGTACATCATATGATAAATAGAATCTTACATGAGTGTTCATTTCAGATGAAATTATGAAATGAGTTTAATAATGTTGATCGTTTCCCAGTCTTGTCAACAGATTGAGATTATTCAATTCTATTCATAAATTTCGTTTGAAATGAGCACTCATGTAAGATTCTGTTTATGACATGATGAAAAATACTGATTTTATTTGATGATACTGCAGAATATGTGTAGTGAAATGACACCTTAGTCATTGTACCTTTGCCTACATTAGTGACATCATTAGGTGTTATGATACTTGTTACATACAAAAAACTTATGGGTATATTAACCTAAATACCACAGTGGTCATGTGATAAATAGGTTTACTATAACTCATTACATTTTTTTCAAGGAATCAATTTAGGCAGTACATTTTTTTAATGTGGATGCAGGGATGGACTATTCACTGTTATGTGTGGTAGCCCAAAAATTTGGTAGCCAAGATTTTTCAATGGATAAACATTTCCATTTAATGCGCCATTAAAATCATGTATCCCTGGTAGATGGATAAAATTGTAAGGTGGCAAAAGGTTCAGAAAAATAAATAGACAACACTCCAAGTACATACAATAGTTTATGTGATTATGTTTTTTATGGTGTTTTTTTTTTATTAACATTCAGTACTGAAATATCTGTAATTTAAACTTGACAAAAAATCAAGTGAAACTGTTTTTTTTGCCCTATGGCTACAAAAAACTACATGTGCTTGAAACAAAAATCCGTCTTCAGTTTTTGCAAAATGGTAGCCGAAGAATGTTGAAGATGGTTTACATATGGTATATTTTCTTTAACGAAATGAAAATGTCTTAGAACATATAGCCAAATGTGATTAGCCATATTCATTTTGCTAAAGAAAGGTAACTGCATGTTAACCAACTTCGGCATTTGTCGGCTACCACCTCTCTTCAACTAAGTCAAATGGCACACAACAGAGTTTGATAAACTCAGCTACTTGATTGGTCATGGATATACTTCAGTAAAGAAGGCATTAAAATAAGTATAGTATGACTAAAGCAATTAGACTTTAATCTGTGCAACAGTGTCAATGTGAGGTGCCAACTATGTGAGATATTCTAAAAAATTTGGCCTCTAGTTCCAGGGTCAACTGACTTTGGAACATGCATCATGGCATTGCTTGTTCAAGCAGTAAGACTTCGACCCATCCCTATCATAAATATCAGGGTCGACATCTATCACTGTGGGACTATACCACAATGCTGATCTGCAGTTTATACTTGCTGCTTAAAAAGCAAAAATGCAGCCGGTCATCACACAGGCTTAAGTAGTCCAAAAACAAAATTTGGTAGTCACGGGTGTGGACTACCGATTTGTCCACCCTTGGGATGACAAAGAATATTATGTAGAGTGATTCAAGGGATGTAATTTTTAAAGCTTATGAAATTATAAGAAATGTATCTACTGTTTGTTATTACATGTATGGAGTTAATGTGGTTTTTATTCAAGCTTGCAGCAGTAGAGGAGGAGAAGCGTTTGTTGGAGGCAGAGAGGCTTACCCATGTCCAGTCGCACAATATCATGTTGGAGGAGGTACAGGCAGAGGCTCAGCGAGAAATTGCCTTCATTAACATGGAGAAAGTTGAGCTGGAGAGACAATTTCAGTCACTGCAGAAATGCTATGTAAGAATTGTGTTTGTTGCAATCTGTTAATGCAGTGTAGTCTTATTTTGACATCTTTCACTTATCAGACTGTTGATTGAATACAATACCATAAAGAGAAATGAAGTTATGAAAGTTAAAATTAAACCCTTTTGTTAAACAGTCAGGTTTCTTTGACATTTTAAATAGCAGTGTTGGATTAACAAGATTAGGGTTTATTATATACTCTAAATTTGTCCCATTGACTTAGAGGTAACAGAACAATATTTTCCCATACACATTATCATCAAGCAGTATGATGATATGGACACGAGATGTGGTATTATTACTTCATCTAACCCTCCAGATTTATTAATGCTCCTCATGAATAAAATTATGAATCAAGTTTAGTAGAGAATAAAGAGAACATATTTATTTGAATGTTTGTAATTTTTTCTTATTTGTATGTTGAATTATCTGGTAAGTGACACAAGTTTCAACTGGGAGTATATTAAAAACAGGTTCTTGTATGTGTACTGTATCATGTGTGGACTCATTTTGGTGTAGCCAGCTTGTAAGCTAGTTGGCCACATACCAATACAATTCATCAATCCGAGATATTAGACAGTACATATACAGTAACCTATTAATATTGTACTGACCATATCATATTGTTTTCATCTTTCAAACTTTTGGATCTTATACTTACTTTGTTAGGTTTCTAAAGGGCCAACTGATAATTAAAAGAGTTTTGCATTAAGGTGACTTACACTAATGAGTGTATTTATCCTTTGTACTTTAATAAACAATATATATATATATCAGTATATTACATAAAATGCTGTCCTGTTTCCGTAGGATTTGGTGAAGAACTCTGAGACCGAACTGGAGGAACAGATGAGTAAGAGGGACACTCAGCGGGCCCAGTTGGAGGATCGTTGTCGTGAACTAGAGCAGCGCATCTACACCTACATGGAACGTGAACAAAAATTGTTGGATGACCACCAAAAAACTGTTGACATGGCATCAGAATTGAACAAGAAACTCAACAGAAATCTAGATGAGGAGAAGGAGAAACTCGAAAAGTTGAGAAATGAGGTGAATAAAACTGTTTATTTTATGCTAGGCAGTGAAATACTGGATTTTCCGAGAGATATAATTGTGATATTTCACTGCAGTGAAAAAATATCATGATATTTTTTCACTAGCAGTCAATAAATCGCGTGGTGTAGTGGTAAAGATGGCCACTTCGCATCCCGGCGAACCGAGTTCTAAGCCTTAAGATCATATATTGTCACATTGACTTAATTTGTTTCTTGATCTTCGCAATGCTTAGAGGGATTTCTTGTGTGTATGGCAACAAAATGTTTTCACCTTTCTTTTCCTTTTTTTTATGCAATGGCTCTTTGGCAGATTGGAAGGGACAGTTTTTTTTAGGGCAGTTGCCAATATATTCCCTATTCCTTCCATTCAACACCATTTCATAAAATCTTGTTCACTGTTTGTGTTAAAAATGTAACTGGATCTGTTATGTATTGTCCAAAATATCGCTATAACACTACTAGACAAAGCTAAGTAGTCATTTGTTATGAGATATGTACTATGCATAGGAATGAAGAAAGCTTGACAGCTTGCACCATTATTCAGTTATCATTTAATGGGTATGTGTGACCTTGTTTGGTTTGCCCTATGTCATGCAACTTTAGTGCATTTAAATGTCACTTGCCTCAAGAACTTGTTGTACCAAGAAAAGAATTTAATACATATTTGAACATAAATAATAATTACCAAGAATGTTTTGTATTTATGTAAATGCCACAGTTATGTGCTGCGAATTTGTACAGATTTTTACGCATCTATTCCATCCATAAAAATAAACACAAGTTTACTTTGTCCTTTAAACCATAAAAGTTAAACACATAAAAAGAAATCATCAATTTTTAATGCAATTCAGTAAAACAATGTACAGCAGAAAAAATAGAACATTATTTGGTATCACTCTATGATTATTGAATGTAAATGGTTTCCTCTACAGCATAACAGTCTGATAGCCGAAACCACAGAAATGAATAGAAAGAGCAGTGAGAGGATCAAGCAGCTGCATGAGGAAATGGAGAAGAAAGAAAGCAAGCTACAAAGGAAGATAGCAGAGTTGGAGGGCCAGTGTGAAGCCTTAAGTAAATCCAGCAAAGAGGTAAAAACTCCCACTGCTTTATTCTGCCTGCTTACAGAGGACAGTGTCTTCCTCCACATGCCTGTCTATGTCTTTCTCTCTGTCTCTGTCTCTGTCTCACTTTCTCTAAATCATTATGGAGACAGCAAGATTCAATTCAGACTATAAACTTTAATGTAATTTTAGAGTTTGGCCATAAGGAAGTTATTAACTCAGGATTGGTGAACAAAGTTTCTTTTCACACGTCTCAGAATCTAGAACTATGAGCAAGTATGGTTTAAACGTTAGAACAAAATGTTAAAGAGTCTTTTTACCTCCATAATGTATCAGAGGATATTGTGATACCCACCATCTATCCATAACTGCATCTCCTAAACAACTGGGTGGAAGACCACAAAACTTTGTAGGTATGTTGCTTTTGGGGTAGCCATATGCAAGAGGTGTATCATCCTTGGCTAGCACCCTAGGGGTACCTTGGATGGCGTCAAAGGTCAGATGTACAAAAATTTCAGTTGCAGTCATAGCAGAAAGACACAACATATATATGATGGATTTTGCATTATGGCCCACGGGTCACTGTCAGAGGGAATAAGGTTGGGGGTGTGGTGGGGCTTGGAATAAACATTAAAAAGCATGGGAATTTGTGATTGTGAACCATTGCAATCACTTTAGTTACTCTTTTGACAGGTGCAGTTGAAGTTAAGTGAGTCAGAGAAGGAACAGAAGAAGGCGAAAGAGATCAATGACAAGTACCTGATCCATTACAACAAGAAGAAGGATATCATATCAACTCTACAGCAGGAGGTGGATCTCCACAAGAAAACCTTAGAGCAGATTCAGAGCAAGAACAAGAAACTGGAGGCATCTGTTAACCCCATACGCACACAACTGGAGGCAGAAACAGCCAAAAACAAGACTCTTAGTAAGATCATAGTCCCCCCTCCATCACACCCAGTTTTTTCCCATTGTATCTTTATAATATCTTTTTGATGCTTTTAAATTGCAGTTGGTAAATTGTTAAATAGGCATTTGTCTTGCATGTTCACAATATCCATACAGTGTGTATCTGTTTGTTATGGTTCTGGACCAGGACTATTACACCCCAGTGGGTAAAGCTGGTTTGGGTCTTAGCTGGAAATTGTGCACACGGACTATGACACAGAAGGGAGAAGCAACACCGCTAAGGTCAACAAGAGATGCACTGTTTATATGTATCATATGTGCATTGGTATCGTGAATGCACTCTATTTAGATCCAAAATATTGTTGGGGGTTTTTTTCTGTATATTTTATCTCAGTATTTTCACATTCCTGCATGTTACTCTTATCCTTAAATTGCTGTAAGGCTTCCCAAATTACCTTTCATTTTCAAATAACAATGTAAAGAGAAAAAAATGTAAAATAAATGATGAAAAAAAAACTTTGAAGCTCCTGCGTATTGGTCACAGTTGAAAAAAAATATATAATCTGCTCTTTTTGGGAAAATCAAGCCAGAGAAATTCAACAAAAACATGTTTTAAAGCCTTTTATTTAATGTGAAAGGAGAGGGTGTTTTTTAATTTTATTCCATGGTAGGCTGACCCTGGAATAAATCTGATGAGTTTAATACTTATCTTGACTTCTGCCTAACTTATCTTAGCAGTAGTGATAATATTGAGTAACATGCAATATTTCCTCTTTCAGGTAACAAGCTTAGGACCTTAGAGGTTCAGAATGAACATGCTGACCGTCAGATCAGAGAGCTCAAAAGTCAGCTGGAGAAGGGATTCTTTGGAGACAAAAATGAATTTTTCAAAATAGTAAACTCCCGAGAGGATGCAGTTGATGCTAGTTTTATGGGTCCTCAGTATGGTAAATCCAACATTTTTTTCATCCTTCTTTCATGTTATATTATTCTTTCTTTCTCCTACCATCTCTTTCCCCCCCCCCCCCCCCCATTTCTACTATGGGTTTATCATGAATTGTCAGATCTGGACTCAGCACAGTTTGTTTTGAATTGCTGCCAACACTTATTACTGTCAGTGCTCTCAGCTTGTTTCAGTGGGTCATGCATGCTTTAGTAAAATGTGGACTGAAATAGGCACAGTCCGCATGCCAGTGTAAGTCAGAGCTACTTCAGCTGGCACATTGCCAGACTCTCAGGCAATCTTTACTGTGAGAACCCAAGTCATTTGCAGAATTGAGTTCATTCTGCTAACTGGGCATTCTCTTTACAACAACTGGGCATTCTCTTTACAACAACTGGGCATTCTCTTTACAACAACTGGGCATTCTCTTTACAACAACTGGGCATTCTCTTTACAACAACTGGGCATTCTCTTTACAACAACTGGGCATTCTCTTTACAACAGTTAATATGTAATCAATTATGCAAAGAGTCCAGATCGGACATTTCATAAGAGACTCGTAATACCCCTTCCATCCTCTCCCTCCCCCCCCCTCTCTCTCTCTCTGCACCATACTAAAGAATAGCTAAAAGATAAAGCCTTCAGAGCTTAGATATCATATTTATTATACTCTGTTGCCTATAGCTTCTTTATTGTTGAGTCAGCATTATTAGATAAAAAACATAGGTATTACTTTTCAGCAAGTGTCATCTAACAGTAGTTAATCCAACGCTTCAAATGTGAACAGCTCTATAAAGAGTAATAAGACGTCTGTTATAAAAAAAATTTAAAGCATTTTCTCCTTTACAGAAAATGGTTCAATTGGTACAACACTCAATGATTCTCTTGAAAAAGAAGATGATGAAACAACTGTATATAATCTTCGATCACAAAGACGAACCAATTCCTTGGATGACAGTAGACGATCAGTTGATGTGAGAATTACTCCAGGGCAAACTGCTAAGCGACATTCCAGGAGGTCTGTTAGCAGTGACACATTTAGGTAAGTTATTTTACATGACTCTTTGCTGTCTTTGATGTAATGTTTGATATAGATGTGACACATTTAGGTAAGTTATTTTACATGACTCTTTGCTGTCTTTGATGTAATGTTTGATATAGATGTGACACATTTAGGTAAGTTATTTTACATGACTCTTTGCTGTCTTTGATGTAATGTTTGATATAGATGTTTTTCCGGTTTCTGCTTGTAAAATTGACATGTCACTAATTAAATCATTATGTTCTGTATTCAATCTTGTGACATGTAGAATGCACATCCAGACATTAGCAGTAAAGACCAGTTCTGACATTGCACAATGCACAGGCAGATAAGGTTCTGGCCTCATGAATGTTGTAAACACTAAATTTGAACTCGGACTCAGATTTCAAGAGTTTTGATTGATAGTAACTTTAATGTGACTTGAGGTAAAATTTCAGCATTTTCAGAATTGGCTTAATGTTGTTGGCTGTACATAACTGCAAAATTTCATGGTTGTCACGGGCCTTGAAGTGTGGTTTCTAATTTGGACATCTTGAGTTCAAGTTCATTTTTTGTGCTCAAACAGTTTCATGACAATGGGGCTTGATTTCATGCAAACAGCCTAGAACCTGATCTGTCACCACATCATGACATGGCAGCTCTTGGTATACACTGTATTTATTTAGATGCATGTTTTGCATATGTTAATACTGTACGTTGACCAGCCATAAATAAGCTTCTACATGGAAATTTACCTTTGACTACAGTTATAAATAAGTTTCTAAACTACTTGAAGGATTGCCATAAAGCTTTACACACACATTCAGCCCAAGGTCTACTTGGTTCTAATGAAAATGGTGCCCTCAAACATCCAATATGACCACTGTGATGGCCATCTTGAAAATCATGTTATTGCTATTCTTCCAAAACGGGTGGTCACATCTATGTGGGTTTTTCATGAAAAGACTTATTATGATGTCTAGTTGGTCCTAAATGAACATGATGTTGCCATGGTGGCCATATTGAAACTTTTCGTTATCTCCACTCCTCCTGAACAGATGGTTGTATCAACAGGGTTTTTTTTCTAAAAGACTTTTCATAATGTCTAGTTGGTCCTCAGTGAAAATGGTGTGTATATGACATCCAACATGGCCACTATAGAGGATATCTTGAAAATCTTATTATCATTACTTCTCCTGAACAGATGACCATATTAAAATGGGGTTTTCACTGAAAAACTTCTTATGATATCTAGTTGGTCCTAACTGAAAATGATGCCAATCAGACCTCCAACATGGCTGCCATGACGGCCCTCTTTAAAATCTTGTAATCACTATTTCTTCTGAAAGGATGGATGTAGCAACATGGGGTTTTCACTGAAAGATTTATTATGATGTCTAATTGGTCTTAATCAGGGTCTGCAACGGACCTCAAAAACCCTAAAATCTCATTTTGACCTTAGAAACCTAAAAAAAAGCCAAAAAAAAATAAAAGGAAACCTAAATTTTTAAAAATATACCTAAAAATTGGAAAAAATGACGAAACGGATCTACCCCAATCCCACAAAAAGTGCTTTTTTTTGCACACGGTTTTTTGTTAAGCTAGCCTAGCGGTTGAGAAAGCGCGCGAATTATGCAAATTAAAGACATCCGGTCATTTTTTTCTATCATTCATTTGATAAACCCATAATGGCATATCGTTGTTGGATCATCAACAGCATTCGCATTGCGTTCGCGTCAATCTTTGCACAGTTCAAAGTCCGTTTGCTTCAACTTTTGTGTGGATTAAGATTTTTTTACCAGAAGTATTTTAGGGTGCATCGACAGAGTAAGGGGCTGTTGTGTCATGGTCTCCTCCGACAACATGTCCATCATAGCGTATCTCCGACATCAAGGAGGCTCACATGCCCCTTCTCTTTGCATGGAGGTGGAACCTCCTTTGCTGGATGCCTCGGAAGGAATAGCCTTCTGAACCAGCCACATTCCAGAGAAGAAGAGTGTATTAGCAGACAGTCTGTCCAGGTTGGTCAAAAACAGTCCTCACGGAATGGTCTCTTCACCGCTCCATAACAGAGTCCCTTTTCTCTTTATGGGGATATTAAATTTTTAATAAATGTTATGCTTACCAGGCAGAGATACTGCCAGGGCGCACGAGTGCATGAGTCACACAAATTAGTTTAAGTCATGCATATACAAATGTACTCTGTGCAGTATACAATTTTTATTTAACTGTTAACCCTGTGCAGTATACAATTTTTATTTAACTGTTAACCCTTAACGTGCTTGTTGCGACAAAGTCGTGCCATCAATAGGGCTTCTGTAGCGCTTGTCCCGACATCTGTCTTTTTTCAGGTAGGAAATTGTTTACACATCTGAGTACTTTGGCTTGACATGAATGGTTGTTAAACTAAATTTGATTGGCACATTGGGCCCTGGAACATGCATTCTGTCATGTTTGAACCTTGCATTCATCAAGGAAGTTTTACAAATGCTTGTTTAGAATAAGGGCCACCAAGAAAAACCCAAAATGGCTGACTCCAAACATGGTTCATCTTCAGATGATGATTTCGTTTGGCAAATACTGGATGATAGCGATGATGACAACGATTTTTGAAGTTTTGAAGGATATGAAATTTATTGAGCTCAGAAAGTGTTACTGGAAATACAAATGAGTGACTTTTAACCTGAAAATAATGTTGAATACAAGTCTGATGTACATGCTGGATGGACAAAAACAGATGGCATGCCGGTCAGCCCCCAATTCTGCAGTATTTTGAAATTAAATGTTGCAACGGCAGAATACCAAGCCTAATTAAAATATGGGCAGTTTAAAAGTAGAGTGCAATTTTCATTCCTCAAACAATTCAGCCCTGATAGATCTTGTGCTACAGAACTATATGGCACTGTAAGGGTTAACATAAAAATTGAATAAATAAGAGTCTAAAAAGAAATTAAAAAGTAAGGATATTTATTTGTTCAAAATACCTCAATCTGAACAAGCAGACTGTGTCATTGATGGACTTAAAACCCTTATACAGCATTATGGAGCAGATAAGAAATCTGGCACAGTTGTCAGCAAAGGACTGATTTAAGAAAGTGAGACTTTGGCAGAGCTCCTGTTAGTGAAAAATCTTATTCTGGAGCAGAGATATCCAAGTGACAATACCTATGAGCTATGGGAAATTGTACATAACAACCATAAAGAACAGTTTTCCAACTTGTTCAAGCTGGCTTAGCTAGCTATGCATATGTCTCAGAAAGCAGATTGTGAAAGTGAGTTCTCAGCACAGAACAATATTCATACACAGAAAAAGAACAGATTAAGCTCAGAAACACTCAACAGAGTAATACTTATACAACTAGAGGAAATGTCTTTTTAGGATTTTGATTGCAGTAGAGCTCTAACAGAGTGGAGCAGGAAGAAAGTAAGAGACACCTAGTTATGTGTTTGGTAACTATTGAACTATGGTCGATTACTCCTCCCCCTCTTTTTTTTCCTTCTCCCTCCTTTTTTTGGTGACAAAGGGGTAGCTCCCTCTTTTAGATAAAATCCTGGCAGCATCTCTGATGAGTCACCATGGAGATAAAATCCTGGCAGCATCTCTGATGAGTCACCATGGAGATAATCTTGCAACTGCTTTGTGTCTTGAACCTCAAACAAAAATGTTAAAACCTTGAAAAAAATCGTTAAAACACCTCAAATTTAAAAGTTAATTTCACTTTTAACCCTGCTTAATGAAAATGATGCCAATCAGACTTCCAGTATAGTCACCATGGTGACCATCTTAAACATCTTGTTTTTGCTGCTTCTCCAGAACAGATGGTCATATCGATATGGGGTTTTACTAAGGACTTCTTATGATATCTAGTTGACTCTCAATGAAAATGGTGCTGTTCAGACATTCAACATGATGGCCTTAGTGACCATCTTGAAAATCTTGTTATCACTACTTCTCTTGAAGGTATGGTCATATCATCATGGGGTTTTCACGAAAACACATCTGTGAAGGTATGGTCATATCATCATGGGGTTTTCACGAAAACACATCTGTGAAGGTATGGTCATATCATCATGGGGTTTTCACGAAAACACATCTGTGAAGGTATGGTCATATCATCATGGGGTTTTCACGAAAACACATCTGTGAAGGTATGGTCATATCATCATGGGGTTTTCACGAAAACACATCTGTGAAGGTATGGTCATATCATCATGGGGTTTTCAC
The DNA here is from genome assembly GCA_029931535.1 of Margaritifera margaritifera. Lineage (NCBI taxonomy): Eukaryota > Metazoa > Mollusca > Bivalvia > Unionida > Margaritiferidae > Margaritifera > Margaritifera margaritifera. Next base: position 1,391,390 of record JAQPZY010001271.1, on the reverse strand, counting down.
GAAAACACATCTGTGAAGGTATGGTCATATCATCATGGGGTTTTCACGAAAACACATCTGTGAAGGTATGGTCATATCATCGTGGGGTTTTCACGAAAACACATCTGTGAAGGTATGGTCATATCATCATGGGGTTTTCACGAAAACACATCTGTGAAGGTATGGTCATATCATCATGGGGTTTTCACGAAAACACATCTGTGAAGGTATGGTCATATCATCATGGGGTTTTCACGAAAACACATCTGTGAAGGTATGGTCATATCATCATGGGGTTTTCACGAAAACACATCTGTGAAGGTATGGTCATATCATCATGGGGTTTTCACGAAAACACATCTGTGAAGGTATGGTCATATCATCATGGGGTTTTCACGAAAACACATCTGTGAAGGTATGGTCATATCATCATGGGGTTTTCACGAAAACACATCTGTGAAGGTATGGTCATATCATCATGGGGTTTTCACGAAAACACATCTGTGAAGGTATGGTCATATCATCATGGGGTTTTCACGAAAACACATCTGTGAAGGTATGGTCATATCATCATGGGATTTTCACGAAAACACATCTGTATTTCTCAAGAACACTTCTCACTATAGGTAGTTGGTCTAAAATGAAAATCTTGCTACTGATCCTTTCTCCTGAAAAGATGGCCATACTGACATGGTTTACTTAGATTAAAAGAAAAAAAAGTTCTTTCTTGCAATATATAGTAGTTTCTATATTAAAACAAGCAGCCCAAGTGGGCCTGATATCATTGAAAGACACCCATGTCAGGATAATTCCCAGCTATTTGGTAGAAATTTGTGGTATTTGACAGGTTGTTTAACTGTGTTTCAACATTGAGTAACTTCAGCTGGACTAGATGGTGCATTTGCATCTTGTGTACGAAGCTGCCCAAGTTTGATTAAAATTGGTTCAGCATTTCTAGAGAAGTTGAAAATAGGTTTTCCAGCTCATTGATAAAGAGGCAACACTCATGAACACAAGTTTGATAGAGCATGTCCTAAGAGAAATATTCCTCCCAAGTTTGATCAGACTTGATTCAGCTGTTCTGGAGATGAAGTTGAAAATAGGTTTTCCATTTGGTTGCTATGGAAGCCACATCGTTGCTAGGGGAGTCACCCCAAACACAATTTTGGTAGAGCATGTCCTAAGGAAAATTCCTGCCAAGTTTGATTAAAATTTCCCCAGCAGTTTTTGAGAAGAAGTCAGCAATAGTAAATGTGGACCGACAGACACAGTGGGCACAAGCCATGCCATAATGATGTAGATTAAGCCTCCAAAATGGCTGTCTTGATGGGTTTTTTCACAAAAATACTATAGCAAGATAAATATATAATGTTCTGAGTGAAATTGGTGCTTATTTGACCATCAACATGACAATATAATGGCCATCTTGAAAATCTTGACCCATTTCAGTATTATTCTGTAGACTAATTTTTTTTGGAAAAATGACATGGGAGATGTACTAATTCTTAAGGCCTGAGTAATGTTACTATTTTTGTCTTGATTGGACCACATGAACAGCTGAGAGTTGTCAAGCACATGAAGAATTCATTCATGTACTTTTAGCAAATTTGGTCCTAAATAGACACATTTCTCACTTATTTTTTGTTTTCTTTTTCTTTTTTTACGTGCTGGGTATGTCTGTTTGGCATATGAATCTTAGCATGTTGTACAATGTAAGCTCAATTTGCTACTTTTATGGGGGGGTCTTTTTTTTTCTTCTTACTTTGGTAAATAAAAGGAAGGCTTGACAGAAAGTGGTCTCGTGTTTATTTAACCATTATTGTGTAAGTGATTAAAAATATCCCCATTTTGAAACAAGGTGCAAGGTGCATGATCTATCTCATTTGAATCTAAAGCTTTGCATTCATTCTGGTTTTTCCACCTGTGTAACAATCTGATGTGATTATAAACTCACTAGATAACTATTGTTACATTCCATTACTTTTAATTCTTCATGAGAGAGACTCACTCATTTTACCTGATAAAATAATAGTTGTTTTCTTGTCATACTCCACTGATCATAAAGGTGTAGATCTAGGCATAGATTAATATGCATGTCATGGTCAATTGATTTCCTGAAGTCAACCAGGTTCATTAACTAATGAGTTAATTATTTGGTCATTGAGGTTTATTATTATCCACTAGGTAGCTTGTTTCTGTAAGGTTTGAATGAGTGATCACTCCTTAAGCACTTCTCATCTGAATTAACTGAGAAAACAACTTGACAGGGTGTGTGTTAACACACATTTAAGACAGTCAGGGCTATTATTGTCCTTATATTGTGCTCTCTGTACTGTTTTGAAAGTCCAGCTATACAGGAGTAGATTATATTTTTACCCACACTTGTGCTATAAATGTGTTTGATATTCTGTGGATATTAATCAATACAGAAATATGGGAAAAATGGAAATTGTTTACACAAGACTTCCAGATGAACAAGTGATAGTTAAGGAACGTAGGATGTCTGACATTTCTGGGAGTCTGTTACAAGTCTTCAAATTCTCGAAATACAGAAGGCTTAGGTAATATAAAGAAAACAAATCTTCTGCATTCTCAGTAAGACAGTGGAAAGAGTCTCTGAAATACAGAAGGCTTAGGTAATATAAAGAAAACAAATCTTCTGCATTCTCAGTAAGACAGTGGAAAGAGTCTCTGTTATTCGAAATATGAATTTTCAAGATAGTGTTTATTGCTTTTGTAATATTCAGATGAATGAAGGTTGATCATACCACTTTTTCATTACGCCACGTATTCTGACCATATTACTTCAAATGAGAACAGAAAAAAAAATAGACATTGCGTTTAATTCTAACTGTTGGTAGTACCCAGATCTGCTAATAGGTAATAAAGAAAAAGATTAATAAACTCACACTAGAACAAACAATCTGTTTTTCTAAAACTTAACCATAAAATTAAGCAAGTCCAAAAACGTTTATATAATGTTTTAAATTAATCCCTTGATGTAGTTGTAAAGTTGAGGTTATTCACCCATAAAATCAGTGACCACTACTCAGTATGATCTGAATGCATTACCACTAGTTTAAAAGCATTTGTGCATGTGCTCTCCTGTACGTTTATAGTTGTTTCAAAATAACTTTGAAATGTTTTGAATGTTGTCAATTTTATGGTGAATTTTTAGAAACTAAAAATAAGTAGTATGATTAAGTCAAGCATGCATAAAATATACTGTAAGATTACTTAAATATTGACATATTTAGAACAATAGTAGAGCAAATACACATTTAAAAAATATATATATATATATATATATATATATATATATATATATATATATATATATATATATATATATATGTGTGTGTGTGTGTTGATGGTGGCTGTTTCCTTTTTTTTTTTTTTTATTTATATGTGAGACCCACAGTTGTTGAGGGCACTGAGGAAATGTATTTCAACTGCTGTATAAGTAATGTGGGCGACATTTGACCTTAAATGTCAAAGGTGAAGGGTAGCAGTTTGCTGCCAGTATCTGTTCAAACATTTTTTTGTAATAGGTCCTGGTTTTGATCGTCAGTATGACTTGCTTTCTCCTTTCCCATTACAAGACTAATGAGGAAAAACATTGAAATGTTTTAAATAAAGTTGGAAGAAAAGGACTAGAACATGACAACTAAATTTTCTATACACATTTTTTAAAAAAGAAAATAAGATAGTTTATACAATAAGGTTGATCAAACATTTTTAGCGTGGTTGTAGCTCTTTTTTTTTTTTTTTAAATCACCTTTGCTTAATATCACAAAGGCCAAAATTAGTAATAATATTATAATCTGTCCTTGTGCATTTGACCAGCATCAGCTGTTTATGATCTTTCTCAACATCACTATGTTTCCAGTTTACATCAATGCAATGCTTTCAAGTTTGACTTACTACATTAGTTGCTGTATCAAACTTAAGTATAATAAATTTCAGGTGATAAACAAATCTAAGCACCCTCTGGACCCTAAAATGTGTGTGTATACATTAGAACACATGTAAAGTTTGTTTTATCTCCCTTATCACAATAAAACATCTCAATAAAACATTTTTTTTTTTTTTTTTTACTAATTCCATATTGTTTGTCATAGTGAGGGACTGGTGTAATTCACTAGAGACAAACATTGATCAGGGTAGATACAATATCAAAAGTTCAAGGTCATAGTGCAAAATTTATTCAGATATTTAAAATTGTCCCTAGTACAGTTTTGTTATATATTATTTATTTAAAATAATTTGGAGAAGTCAGATTTATTGTATAATTTATTTTCTTTTGCAGCAATGTTTTTACCCCAGGAGCTGCCATTTTAGAGGTGGCCTCCAACATGGCATACAGATTGAGATCAAGAGAGTCAGCAGCCAGCTTGAACAGGAGCATCATCAGCACAGACTCAGCACGCTCAACATCATCACAAGTTCCAAGTAAGTCCTTCATACAGACTAGTATCAGGATATTCATCATTGTGTATTATTCGTCATTAATAGCCTGCTACATAGGCCTGTTGGCATGACACCCAGTTGTACCATATTTATCCAGTGATAAGCCCATGTTTGTTGATAAGCCCACTCTTAATCATAGAAACTTTTGACTAATATTTACTGAGAATATCTTTTATATTAAGCTGACATTCTGCTTTATTCCAAATGTATGAGGCTATCTGCCTGGTCTTATCATGGGAGAAATGCTGTAATTATAATTTCTGTATTTATTACATATAGTTTTATGTGGTTCTAAACTTTAAAAATTCTTACAGAACCTTCTGCATGATCACATAAATGTGATATATGATGCCTTGCTTAGACTTAAGAATCTCATAATTATACTAATCACCTTTTCCATATGTCCATCTGTCTGTTCACTTCTTGTAACCACCAAAGCTCTGCAACCCTTACATGCACTTGGATGCCATTTTGATAGATGAATTGCCTGTGACAGGTAAATGTCTTTAAAAAGCTTCGTCTTTGCCAGTTCATTCTTGACAGAATTATTTCATTTTTTCAATCACTGTTAAATCTCCTACATCACATTATTTTTCTATAAACCTGCCGTAAGGGGTCACCTGTTATTATGTTGTCCACCTATGCTTAGATCCATTTGTCTGTTACCAAGTTTGTTTTTACACAATGACTCAAGTGGTCTACCATCTGCAGTTACCAAACTTTGTGGATGGCTTGCACTTATGGTAAGGAATAACCTTGTTGAATATGGGATCAAAAGGTCAAGGTCACTGTCACTGAAAAAGAAAAATGGATTCTTCACAATAACTTGCACTTGGGCTAAGGAAGAACCCTATTGATTTCAGGGTCAAAAGTCAAGGTCACTGTGACTGGAAAAAGAAAATGGTTTGCGCACAATAATAAGTTCTCCATCATCTATGGTTACCAAACTTTGTTGGTGCCTTGCACTTGGGAGAATGAAGAATACTATCAATTTGGGGGTCAAGGGTCTAGGTCACTGACTAAAAGAATCAAAATAGTTTTCGCACTATAATATTAGTTCTACATCTCATAACATAGACCAAACTTTGTGGATGGCTTGCACTTGGGGTATGGAAGAAGCCTATTGATTTTGGAGTAAATAGGTCAGAGGTAAGCAAAAAGCTGATCAAATTAGGGGGTCCAAGGGTCTAGGTCACTGTTACTATAAGAAGGAAAGTGGTTTCTGCTCAAATTGTCAGTTATCTACATAGAGGATTATAACACGAAGTTGGCATATAATGTGCAGTTCATGGTACTCTTGTTTTCTAGAGTTATGGCCCTTGATAATTAACTTATCTTAACATGGTACGATGTTTGTAACCAGCACAGATCAAGAATATTTCAACATATTCTGATGCAATTTAGTATGAACATTTTCTTATAGACCCAGATGTGCCATTTGTGGATTTTGTCTCGTCCTCTCCATTATGGATAGTTATTGCCCTTGATAATTTCATGTTTTCACATTGGATGTTGCTTGTAACCAGCACTGTTCAAGAACCATTCAACGTATTCTGATGTAGTTTGGTTATGAACATTGTATCATAGACCAACATGTGTGTTTCATGGGTTTTGTCTCATCAACTTGATTTATGTTTTTTTATATAGAGTTATAGCCCTTGAGAGTTAATTTCATATCTTCACATGGAATGTTGCTTCTAACCAGCACAGCCCAAGAACAAGTCAACATGTTCTGATATTTGCAGGTTGCACAATAGTAGCTTACAGGTACATGTTGTATTTTTTTAAAACAAGGTCTTTGGGCTTGTAAGATAAGTATGAAGAAATACAATCGGAACTATTGAGATCAGTGATCACAACATTTTTTTTTTCAAGACACAAACCATTAACTCTCTTCTTGCAGAAGGCACTGGTAGTATGTTTTCTTGTGCTGATGAACCAATGGACTTTGAATGGGGACGTCTCAGTGAGCTCCAGCGTCGAAATACATTGTGCCCTGCACACTTGAAGACAGCCTATCCTATTGAAACCCAGACTTATGGACTCAACAAGTTTTCTGATGATTGCCTGCGTGAGAGCAAAATGAGTAACAAAACCATCAAGGCTGTGGAGGAATCTGTAAGAGAATCAGCAAGGAAGCGGAAAAGGGAGGAACATGGAGATAGTGCAAGGGAGGCAGAAAACTCAGTAAAACAGGTTGGTGTACAGTCAGTAGTTTAGTTTCTAAGAGATAAAGATTGTGATAATTGCATCTTTCATATGATGCGTATGTGTGTGTCCAGGAAGCATGTGCAAGTGCTTAAATCTTTAAATTGCATTTTGGAAAGCATTTATGGTAAATGGTGTTGCACTATTTTTCACTTTATTGGAATCATGAATTCTAAAACTTGTCCATCAGTAAAACCTTTAATCACCCCAAATCAAAAGTTTTGGAAAGTGTACTCTGCTTACAACACTGTTAGGACTGTTTTTTATTATGGCATTATAGTAATCACCTTTTCCATCTGTTTGTCTATCCATCCACTCACACTTCTTGTAACCACCAAAGCTCTGCAACCCTTGCACATAATTTGATGGCATTTGTTAGGTGACTTGCCTACTGCACATAGATGTGCCTTTTAAAGATGGCATTTTGGGGGTCCAATTTTGACCAAGTTATTTCCCTTTTTTGATCAGTTTTAAATCTCTACAGTAGATATTTATAGCAAGTATAGTCCAGGATCCATTCAACTTGTTCTGATGCAATTTGGTGTGTACATTGTCTCGTTGACCTAGATCATTTTGAACTTTGGAGTTATGCTTGTTGTCAAACAAATTCTTGTCTTCACATGGAAACTTGGAATGTTGCTTACATTCAGCATAGCTCAAGAATCATTCAAAATATTCTGATGAAATTTGCTAAGAACTTTGTCTCATAGACCTAGATATGACTTGTATTGGTTTTGTCTCATATACACCATTTTGGACTTGGTTATGGTCCTTACCAATCAACTTCATATCTACACATGCGATGCTGCTTATAATCAGCATAATTGAAGTATTATTGAACATATTCTGATGCAATCTGATCTGAACACTGTTTCAAAGGCCTAGATTTCTCTTTTATGGGTTTTGACTTGTCAGTTCCATTCTGGACGGAGTTATGGCCTTTGTCAATCAACTAAATATCTTTCACATGGATTGTTGCATGTATTGACGAGTCTTTGAAGGATGTGTCTTTAAAAAATTATATGTCATCAATTAGAGGAGTAATAATGCCTGAATGTCCATCTTTTCCTAACTTAGATTTTCTGACTTTCTCTGTTTAAGGCCTTGGAGAGCAAATTGAAGTGAGCAGGGTAATTTGCAATGCACCCATCACTAATAGCTCTAGTTTTTCAAATAGACAGTCTCAAAGATTTTTATTTTTGTTACAACTTGCTACTGTTCATTATAGTAATGGATATTGATTATAGTGTAATATGTACAATAATTTCTTAATGCCAACAATTGCATCATGACAAAGTACAAATGTACAATATGGTTATGTTTGGCGAAGATTGCAATTGGCAAACATTTGACCATATTGCAAAGCAAACTATCAGATTAAGATACAAATCTTGATCTTATTATCTGTCCTCATTAATACAGGTCAAACAGGGAATTGTGTACCAAAAACCAGGCCCACCAACTCCTGCCAACTCCAGGAGGAATTCTGGGAAGGGGTCAAGGTCACCTTATACTCCAGGAGGCAGACGGCAAAGTGCCAGGACACCTAGACGGACTCCAAGAAAGACCCCTCGCAGTACACCTGGTAGCACCCCAGGGTCATCTAGTAAGGTATGCATAACATTTTTAGGAGGAATTTGATTCTGACTAGTGTAAAATGACTTACCAATATAATACTGAGAGCATACAGTGGTTTTCACAATCCTGCTCAACATGTGTGCACACTGATCATGCAGTGGATGGCATACAATGGTTTTCACAATCATGCTCAACATGAGTGCATACTGATCATGCAGTGGAGAGCATGCAGTAGTTTTCACAATCATGCTCGACATGAATGCACACTGATCATGCAGTGGAGAGCTTACATTGGTATCAATTGTCTTATGTTTATTTTGTTTCAGTTGCAGCTTTTACGGCACACATATTTTATCAATGTTATGATTTTTTTTAGTCAGATCTGTCCCTGCCATTACAGTTCTTTGACACATTTTGTGCTCAAAGGAAACCCCTGGCATGTAGAATAATAAATCCACTGAAGATTGATGCTAATCTTGTTCGTTCTTATATTCATTACCCTCTTGCACTACGATTCACATTTACATACAATGATACCAGTCCGTAAAATACACTCAATGGCCCTCAAAATTTTGTCTTATATGGACAGGTATCCTTTATTATATACAGGTGAAATATGTATGTAAAGTTAAGAAAAAGGTTTGTAAATGTTGTCTTTTAAAGGCAGGTGTCCTTTATATTGAAGTGTCAACTTAACAGTTTTCCATTATAGTCAGATAGTTTTTTTAAAAAATGTATGGTAAATAATATACACATATGTTACTCATGAAATAAAGAATTGTGATGCTTCTTATAAAATAGATGATACTGTAGTAATGTCTATAGTATTTGATGTGTATTATGTTTATGTAGTGTATTTTATGGAGTAATTTATATTTAATGTGTAGAGGATTAAACTTGATGTATTGTGCCAGGGTTGCCATTGACCTTGCTCTTGCTATTAAAGTGCTTTCATTCCAGGCTCACAAAAGAGAGAGTGTTGCTTTCAATGTGGGCTTTAGTCCAAAGCCAGTTTCCCGTCTCAAGCGACAGACTGCTTTTATCCAGAAAGAGCCACCATCCAAGTCCAATAGCAACCAGGTTAGTAAGCTCGTGCAGATATTTGAAGCCAAAAATGAGACACCCGACGTCAAGAATGCAGCCATTCTGGCTTCAGCCAAGGTTTCACACAGCCTGAGAAAGAATATAGCTGATACACCTCAAGGAAATGTTGATACTAGTAAAAAATTACCACTTAGTGTAGGCAGTGCTAGAACCCTAACTAGGGAAAAGAGTTTACATCTTGACAATATGTTTGGCACAGTTAATCCTCCATCATTATGCACACCAAATTATAAGCCATGCATCAAGTTGGATCCTGGTGAAAAGATGACTGCTTCTACAGAAAATATAAGTGAATCAAAGGGTCACACTTTACATGGAGCTTCAAGTGAACAGTTAAAAACTGATAGAGTTTTAAGTGAGCAGTTGAAAACTCTTTCTAATTTTAAAGAGATCAGTGTACAAGTACCCGACTTAAATGATGGTAAAGACAATAATAGTGAGACATTACCATTAATGAGAGATGTTATCGACTGCAAAAATTTACACACACCAGTTGAGACAAAAAGTAAAGTTTCTATAGCAGCCAGATTATTTGAATCATCAACAAACAGAATCAAAAGTAGTCTTCGTAAAACTCCAGCAAGGCTTGTAAGAAAGCTTCTGAAGCCCACACTAGCAAAGAGGGAAATCAAGTTTGGTGATAAAACGCTTGCTTGGTCCTTTAATTCTGGCAACAGCTCACTTAATCCAAGTAATAACTCAACTAAACCAGTCTGTCCCTATCAATCAAATCTCACACCCCACTTAAAAATGTTAGCATTCGCATCCCCCAAATCAAGTTCCCCTTCCACAAGAACACCACCACAGAAAGGAAGAACTTCCATCAAAAGACGAGTCACACCCCATAAAATGAAGGTGACACCGACTCGCTTTATTCCCTATGAAAGCTTTGAACACGAAGTCGAAGCCGTTATAAATAGCCCAGAGCCTGTTCCCATTAAAATCATTTCAACACCTAAGGAGAAAATCAAAAGGGTAATCCAGAAGCTAACAAATACCCCTAAGTGGTCCATGAAGGTGGCTCCTTTGGAATTTTAATTGTCAATTAAAGGTGTCATAAAATTTCTTACATGGATGAAAAATAATAATAATATACCTGCAGGCATACATCTTAATAGCGTGCCTCTACCTGCTCCAACTTGTGTAATATTTACCCAGTGATGAAATATATGGGCCATTTACTCTACTGATAAGGAGATTCACATAAAGGTCAGATTATAAATGGAGGCAAGGGGTTCATAATTTTGTTTCTATTCATTAAATGTTGGAAGTTGTGAAGGCAAGATGTGATTTAATTGATATCACTATTTTGAAATTGATATTCTGGAAAATTTTAGTGTATACTGCAAATAATCATGTCAATACAGTACAGTGTCTGTTATTGGTCATGCAGTTATAAGTGTGAAGTTAATTTTTGAAACACCTTTTTACAGAGAAAACTAAGTATTTTTATTTAATATTTTTGTTATACAGTTGTATACATAGTTGGCTGACATTGTGTACAGTTTGAGGTAAAAATGTACATGCTGTAAAGAAGATTCAGTCTGTGGTTGATGTATTGTTTTATTATACTGTACATAATATGCTTATTTTCGAAAATGAAGCTTATGATAAATATACAGATACTTTTGGAAACTATGTGGTTGAATGTATTTAAGAATTTGTATTCTCCAGATTGTTATATAATGTTAGTTACTGAACAGAAAAATCAGAATCATCAATCAGTTATACATTATGGGGCTAGTGTTTGAGATATGTTTATGACTGCCAAAAGATGAATGACAGTTCTGGGTCTTCAAGTTCAACTGCAAATTTCACAATGAAGTATGTTGGTTCAAAAATCAGACTTCATGTAGAAAAGGATTAAATGTAATGAATTAAGATTAAAATTGTTATAAGCATTCTTTGGTACCAATAAAATGTTTTGTAGAAAATGAAACAAACAGATCTCAAATGTGACAGCTGAATGAGCATCTGGATCAGGAATGAGTTCCATTAAAGATGGTCAGTTAGAAAAAGTTGGAGTATTTAACTTTTTAAAAAATTTATATTTTTACATAGCTTATGATCCAATCAAGTCAAAATTACTTAAAAATGTGTAGGCTGGTGTCTATTTTCTTGTGCTTGTCTTGGTTGAATATCTATCTCCAAGAGTCACTACAGAGAAAAGTATGGGAAAAAGTACCCTTTCACTAAGTGTCCATAAAATAACTGCTTATGACAAACTGGTTTTATTAAATGTTAAAATGCATAGAAAATTACATATTTTTAAAAAATTTGATTGTTATCACTCATAAGGGATAGTTTCTCACTTTCTTTCAGCAATAGTTTTTTTCCCAATGAATATGTTGCTGCCATATTTGTAAGCTCTTCCTGTGAAAGCAGCAATAGTCCATACTGTGACATTGCTAACTCCATTCTGATTCTGTGACATGCTGTGAGTTGCATAAAAGTGACTCAAAGTTTTCATAGATTTTAGTATGTTTTGAGATAATTTGGATAACATTGATTTCTTACCCATCTTAGCAGTATCGTGATACAATTTGGAGTTTTTGTAACAAATTAGTAATAAATATCTTGCTGCAGTAGGTTCCTGGAGTAGGTTGCACAAATTTGACCGCCTTATAAACTTTCCTCATGTCCATAATCTGTATTCATTTCTTTATTTATTATATAGTTTAGCATCATTGTTCTGTGTGATTTTTGTTTTCAACAATTCAAAAACTTTATTGCAACAGCGAATTGGTAAACCAATGTATCAGCGATGTACTGGATTTGACTTAGTGATGTCACAACTATATCTATCATGGTGACTTTCGTAACCCAGACTATAGACACAAAATTAATTGGCCATATCTTTAAATTGGCAAAGTAAATTTTAATACAATTTTGGTATATATATTTCCATTCACATACTACATTCATTTAAGGCACAAATGAAATTCATCAAATTTGCACAGGTTCAAAATCATAGACTCCTTATCAAATACACTAATAAAAGAGTATGTTGTTGAGTGATTTTTTTTCAGTATTACACAAATACTGAGATCACATTTGATTCCACAACAGAAAACCTGCACTTCTAATTTACAGCAGGTAACAATTTCTCAGTGTCTTGTATTACATAGTTAACTTTAATATTTTCTTTCTTGTGACTGTTATTGTCATTATTAATATTGTATAAGAGTTTTTCTTTTGCATTAATTAATAACAGACTGAAGTCTCAACCCCGCCATTCTATGGCTGATATCTCCCTAATGCTATGATAAACTTTGTTGATAGGTGATGAAATGTCGACATCATTTGAGCTGCACAGGAAGCATTGATTTTACAAAGACATCCTTTAACTACAAAACTTGTTTTAGGATAAACACATCTTGGTCATGTAGTCACAAAATTGAATATAAAACTGAACTGATGCTCACCTTTCAGCAATTTCAGCTTCTATATCTTAGCTCAAAGTGAGGTTAAAATCATGAAAACTAAAAAAAATTCTGATGGTTTCTATTTCTGCATACTGTTTATGCAAAATTTAATTGATATTGATGGACTCTGGGGGTGAAACAATATGACTATGTCACTTATTGATACATATCGCAGTACACAACCTACGATATGATACATATCAATACACAAAGAATAAAGAGGCAAACAACTTATTTGTGGCATCTGAAGATTTTATATGGTTAATATCATTTTGAATCAGTTCTCCACTTTAAGTATTGAAGTATTGAAATGGCAGAATTATTGATACATTGGTCAATAATTTCACCCCTAACTCTGAGTATGGTTTTGATCTCTGGAGTTACAAGTCTAATTTCAATTTTGTGTTCAGACATTTTCATGACTGCTTTGCCAGATCTGTTTATCATAACTTACAAGTCGAAACAAAAATGTAAACTTTAATCCATCTCTCTACTGCAGAGTGTCAACCTTTTAGCATTGGCTCCAGAAACACATGAAATTATTTTGCCACTCAACTAAATCAGACCCTGTCATTCATTTTTTGACACTGCATGTGTAAGAGAGGTTTCAATATTCTCAGTTGTTGGTTTTATAATGAGTTGTATGAACTAAATGCATAGGAAAAAGAATGTTGTGTATATTTTTCAGGGACTTGATTGGTGGAATGATTATATAAGAAACAAGAAATTTGCATAATGTTATGTCTCACCTGCTATGCCAAGGCATATTCCAAATAATACCCAGTAAAGTCACTGGACTGTACATGCAACAGTGATACCTATGCCAACAGCAATGAAGCCAATGCTGTCAGAAAATTAATACCAATCTCTTGCCTATACTTCACAAGCAAGACAGTAATAATCGTAAAGAAACATGTTAGTTCACTGAGTCCATATACTTCACAGGCAAGACAGTAATAATCATAAAGTAACATGTTAGTACACCGAGTCCCTGTACACAAAAAATTAAACACAAGTTATGTATCAATTTTTGAATATCTTCACATAACTTTGATAATCAGAAGCTTCAGTATAACCATTCTGAACTTCAATTTCTGCTCCATATCTCCTGTTCCTCTTTTTTCGCCAATGTAGCTGCATCGGAAACGTAGAACCTGGTATGATTATTTCATCACTTTATAAATTAGCATCACTGTAAGGAATGTCTCGCTGCATGATTTGTTCTTTTACTGAACTAAAATCACCAAGTTGTTCATGTCTTCTGTTTCATAAATGCATGAACATTAAGATATGTGTTACAGTTTAACATGAGAAGACTGACAAAAGTGACCTATATTACATGTTTTGTAAGTTATAATTTATTAATCTATATTCTTATGCCCCACCATGTTTGATTTATAGCCTGAGACTTCAATCAAACAAGGAGCATATTGTATAGGAGGTATCTACCGTATATACTCACATATAAGTCAGATCCAACTACAAACTGAATAGACCCAGATCTGTCAATGCACCGGCAAATTTGGGTCTGTGCAGTTAGGACTAATATGTAGATCAAACAACATAGACCCTGATCGGCCAGCACATTATGCAATTGCAGATCAGGATATATATTGTTTGCAGTTGGGTCTAACTTGTATGCAAGTATAGACAGTAGTAAATTTTACCATAATTGTTAGTTGCTGCACAATTTAACCTGAAAACTATACTTAGACTGGCTACATCTTAACCTTGGAAGTCTTTTCTTATGCTTCGATTATAACGGAAGAGGGGCATCTTTCATTACACTTATACATGTACATCCATCGTTTTGTTTGTCCTACATATACATTTTTTTACTTTGATTCCACAAGAACGACTGTAGCTGCATGAATGAAATTTGTACCGTTTTCCATATTTTATGAAGATGACCCATTTATAATTTTATATTTCCAAAACAAATTTTGAGATTCATGGCTGTTACTTTTTGCCACAATTGGCTCCCTCACCTGTCTTGTCATGTCAGTGCAAATATGCTATTACTAAAATCAACAATGTTTTTTTAAAAAAACTTCATCTCTCACTTACTATAGATGACATTATATTCATGTTTGGTACAAAGTTTAGCAGTTAGTTATGGCCCTTCCTATTCGGTCAGAGGAAGTGTTACACTGATGGCAAATGTGTGATTCCAGCACAGTTTACTTTAAATTTGTCAACAGATACACGTGTTTATAAATGACACTGTTTTGAATTTCTACTAATCCCTTACTGTTGAGTTCCTTTTACTAGTAGTTATCACTTTATAAATTTGAGAGAGAATCTTAAATCAGTTTATTTTTACACAAATTTGGCAGAGCTCTAGATAAGCAGCATATTTGCATATTTTATGAAAATAATTTTGCTAAAAATGCATACAAAGCTTTTAAAATGCATTTAAATTATACCAAAACAATTTAATATACATAACTGATCCTAGAGCAATCAACATATTAATCCTGCTGTAAGCACATCCATGTTATGGCATATTCAGTCAATATAAACCATGCTATCAGGACAAGTTCTTGATGTTTCATACATGTTTGAAATAATAGTACACTTACTGAAATAGAGCAATATAATTGACTACACTCTGAATTAGACTTGGTCATTTAGCTGTTTAATGCATACTAAAATGCATGATTAATAACTTGATGATTAAGACTAAATCTGGTATTGTATGTTTGTATTCTTCTGTGTTCACAAAATATACCATCAAATTAAAAAAAAGAAGAAAACTGTTAATTCCAAACCAGGGAGTAAATACCCAATTCATTAAATTCTTATCTAGTGCTCTGATCTATGATGTAACACCTTTATAATGATGGATTAAATGTAAATGAACTTCTGAATTAAATACAGTGCAAAAGAGTGAACAATCCTTTTTGTTGCAAATCCTTGATTTACCTTTCTATATCCAAGGCCCAATTTGGAAATAAAGCAAGGAAACATTATTATTACTTAAATCCATTGATGACAGTCTCTTAATTCTTAAAACTTTTGATTTTATGTACACTCAAAGATATATCAATAGAAATGGGATGAAAAGATTACAATTTGATTAAATAATTTATGTCTACTTCTATACTCAGTTTACTCTCTCTTTTCAGATGCCCAGAAAACCATTGGGTACCAGAAATTATTTGCAAACGGGTGTTTAAGGAAGTCTAGCTTGGCATTCAAAATCATGCAAATATGGCAAGAAATTCTTATTGAATCGTATACAGGAGAGAGCATACCCAGGTTGTGATGTTGTCTGTGTCTTTGTTCAGAGTGAAGGACCAATACCTAAGTAGTCAAGTTCAAACTCTGGTCAAGAAAACATCTCCAAGAACAAATCTAAACTTGTCTTTGGTATTAAAAATGTGCTGTCCATGTGTATGTGATATATTTTCACTTTTTGAGGATGGTGCTTTAAAAGTAAGGAAAACCATAAAGGAACCTTATATTTTGATCATGAATAATGAAAAACCGTCAGCATCATTGACTCTGTTGGAAGTACATGTTGGTACTGCCACAAAGTTGAAATATAAAGAGCTTTTTGTCAGAATGTTTAAACTCATAAAGGGCATTTTCATACATGTTGCAAGATGTGAACATGTGTTGACTTTGATTATATTTTGTTTTGGTTGTCTGGGCATTCTTGACAGTTGTCATGAATTTTTCTTCATGAAGGTGCTATATCCACAGTGTATTTTTGCTAAGTGTATATTGTTTGTATTTTAGACGTACCTTGTACATTTTGTAAATATATTTTTTATATCCAGATGTAAACATTTGTGTACTACTGCGGAGGCTTTCATGATCTCAATTGTTAAATGTATTTTCATGACATGCAGATTGCAGACTTATTGAACATGAATGTATGTGTGAGAGAGAGAGATAGAGGGAGAGGGAGAGCATTTCAAGTTGTTCAGTGGCCTGCATTATTTGTTGCAATATTTCCATTACTTTTGCTCTTTTTTTTTTTCATTCTTGAATATATGAATATATAGAATATCCTGCTAGACTTACATATAGAAAGAAAATATGATCATGTGGAAGGAACCAATTATTTGGGGTAAATAAATCATGCAGGTTTAATTTCTGTATTCTTTCTTGCTTTCCCTTATTCTTTGTATCCATTAGTAAAATTTATCAGATTGCCTTGTAGAATTAGATCAGCTACATTTTTCTATTAACTTGTTTTTGTAGAATGTATGTGGAATGTTAAACTGACAGACATATAAATGTGCAGCTTTCAGATGTCATAAGTTTACATGAGGAAACCTCTTCTAAGCACAATTAGAGCATTTATCTACACTTCTATATTCTTCACACTCAATGATGTACATTATTTTCTCAGAGATGGCACATTCAAGTCTATGCCATGGTAGTTATGTGGTGTACAATTTCTGAAACTGGCTTCAAATTCTTGGAATATTTTAGATCTGGTACTAGAGTAACTTAGTGATTAAGGTGAGTTAAAAAATTATGCAAGTTTACATATACATATGTACCATATATACTTGCTTACAAGTCGAGTCCCACTGCAAACAATATTGACCCTGATCTGCCATAGCATAATGCTCCGGCAAATCACAGTATATGTTCTAATGATTACTCCTAACATACTACATACACCCAGATCTGCAAACACATTATGCGATGACAGATCTGAATCTGTGCAGTTTGATGTTTGACTTGACTTAAAAGTAAGTATATACAGTAATAGTGTAGGATACATTTCTTGAGCAATTATTTGTTTTCTTTTTTTATGCAAGGCAGCTATTTGTTTTTCAACTTTGCACAACTGAGTTCACATATCTGTTGTTATTGAAATTACAACATTCTAAAGATGCATCACAAATTGACCCTTCGGCAAGCTGGAGATAAACAAAGGCGATTGACCAAACAGCATGAAGTAAGCTTCAAGCCACATGGAATCAACAGTCTAACAGAAACATTATCTGTTGACTCAGACTTTCTTGACAGTCTAGTTATGGAACACCATTTGAGTTATGACCTTGGGATTGATTAAGGAACCCATAACTGAGATCTTTGTTAATCAGCGATGTTCAAAAACCGGGATTTTTGTTAATCAGAGATATTCAAAAACAGCATCCATGTTAAATTTTTGTTTCATCTATGGATTTATTTTGTAAAATGCCATATTGAGATGTTGCTACATAAGTAGCTACACAGTAGTTATATCATGATAGTCCAGATAACTAAAGATACTCATTTTTACCCATCATGATAGTCCAAATAACTGAAGGTACTCATTTTTACCCATCATGATAGTCCAAATAACTGAAGGTACTCATTTTTACCCATCATGATAGTCCAAATAACTGAAGGCACTCATTTTTACCCATCATGATAGTCCAAATAACTAAAGGTACTCATTTTTACCCATCATGATAGTCCAAATAACTGAAGGTACTCATTTTTACCCATCATGATAGTCCAAATAACTGAAGGTACTCATTTTTACCCATCATGATAGTCCAAATAACTAAAGGTACTCATTTTTACCCATCATGATAGTCCAGATAACTAAAGGTACTCATTTTTACCCATCATGATAGCCAAATAACTAAAGGTACTCAATTTTACTCATCATGTCTAATGCAACCCTCTCTAATTGTAAATTGAAATACACTTTGTAGAAACCCAGACTCTAAAATTTTGTAAGTGTGAATGTAAGCCATCCTTGTTTACCTTGTGAAGCTTTAACAAGAAGCATAATACTTTATCAAAGTATTCTGTAGTGTATGTCATAAATGTTAAAAAGTAGCATCCATAAGCTTTAGAATTTTAAAAAGTCAGATCTTCGCTTCTTCTAATCCATTATAATCAAGGCAAGTTTGAATTATGAAACCATCCAACTTCAAAGGTGCCACCTACCTAAAGTGTAGATAACTCTAATGACTTTAACTCTTTTAAGACAATTATAAATATCAAATTACATCAAATAAAAAGCAGAATTAAATACACAAACACATGCACACACACAGAGACACGAAAAGATGAGTAAAATAATATATATTTTTTTAATTCTAATGGTTGGCATACTAGCGTAGCCACAATGCATGTTAGTGTTTGATAAGAAATGTTTGCAAAGATAATTTTTACTTGAAAATATGGACATTGTAGTGTGATTATATCCTTAATTAGAAGATAAATCAAAAGAACAGTAAAAGATATTTCAATAGCTATATTTTGAAATGGATTGGGACTATGTGATAACACAATCCAAGTTGACAAATTGTTTTTTAATACAAGTATTGATAGGTCCTGCTTAGACTGCTTAACATGATTTCCCGGTCAGATGTTTTGTTAAATAATTATTTAGCAAGCATCTTAGTAAGTTCAAAAATATCAAAGCCTGAATAAACTGCCAAACAATATACAAGTGGAAACTAGTTTTTATATGCCTGCCATAAGGTGGAGCATATTCTGATGGTATCTGTCTCTTCCCTATTTTGTTTCCACACAATAACTTGAGTTCTCCACCATCTACAGTTACCAAACTTTGTAAGTAGTTGTCATTTGGGGTTAGGAAGAAACATCTCAATTTCAGACTCGAAGGTTAATATCACATGACTGAAAGAAGGGATACTGTTTCTACACAATAACTTGACTTGTATACCAGATACCTTGACCAAACTTTGTAAATGGCTTGCAATTTTGATATGACAAACACCCAGTGATTTTGGGATTATGGGTCAATGTCACAGTGACTCTAAGAAGAACCACGGTTTCCACATATCTTGAATTCTTTATCACCTACTTTGAGCAGACTTTGCGGATAGCTTGCATTTGAGACCAGGAAGACACCAAGTTCATATTAGGGTCAAAGGTTATGGTAACAGGATCTGAAGGAAGGAACAATTATTTTAAAAAAGACCTATTAATTTTCTGTAGCACATTCCTTGACTAAACTTTGTAAATGGCTTGCATTTGAGACCAGACATATATTGATTTTGGATTTATAAAGGTCAGATTGACACCAAGAAGGAAAATGGTTTCAACAAAATAACCAAGTTCTATACCACAAACCATGACCAAAACTTTCTGGACTGCTTGCATTTGAGACAAGAAAGACACTTATAAAGTTTTGGGGTCAATAGGTAAAAGGTCAAGGGCACCAAGAATACAAGAAAAATGGTTTCTGCAAAATAACTTGACATTTTGGATGTATAATGTATTATTTACTCTACTCTTCTTGTGTATTGTAGAAGACATTAACAACAATCTCTACAATCTCTAGTGGTTTTTGTATGAAATTTAAAAAAAAATTAAATTGTTACTAAAAATTATTTTTCCCTGAAAGTATTAGCATAAAGTTATGCATTGTATTGATTGGCAAGCAAAAAAACACAAAAATATAGTGCAAACTCACTCTTTTCTATACAAGTTAACATGAGAGGATGTCCGATTGCAGGAAAGACAGTTAGGAAATGGTCACTTGAATCTATTGGGGTGTCATTATCTCCTGTTTTGCCGAAGAGTCGATTCTTTTGAGATGGAATTTGTAACTGGGATTTATACTGAAGCTGATATTACATAAGTTTTACAGGTACAGGTATTTTAGGGTTATTCTGTTACAAACACCATTTATTCCATTTAACTGATCTCAGCTCGAAATATTAGGGTTTAATTTTTATATTTTGGTTTAATAATATATTTATTTATTTAATCAGTTCTTGTAAACACCCATGAAGATACACAGTATATTTACCTTTACTACATACCCATTCAACCTTACATGGATGATCTGGCATTTGATACAGTTGTTCATTCCATATTTTGTATTGCACACCCAGATTAGATTTATTTAGGTGTTTTCACTGATGTCTGCACATTGTTATTCTTAGATGCACCAAATCAAGCTTATATAAATCTGAAATTGTTTTAGACTCCATTCGCACTATATATCAGACAGTATTTGGAAAGCATAAAAGAGATACTTGTTCTGTTCCAAGTTGGGGGAAAGAACTGGTTTGATATGGCGTACATGCAAAAAACTGCATAAGTGTTTTGTTCTGAGTCAGCAGAATGAACTCCTTTGATGTGGTGTATACATCCGATTTATCCGTACACCATATCAAACTTGCACACTCAGCATACACCAATTTCTTTTGGTGTGTTATATGACAGCAAGTCTGAGTCTATGCTATTTGCTGTCAGGTGGGCACATGACACATGCAAATTGGTTCGTGTCCGTTTTTTTAATTTAATTTTTTTATATTTATAATCCTCTTTCTTGAACCTCAGCATGGAACGTGAACTATCACCAAAATTTCAGAATTTTTCATACCGGTATATACTAACTTCATCTGCTATAGATCCATGAAAATATATTCTGTTTCCTGTCCATGGAATGTCGATGATATTGAGAGATTATCAGCATACTCTTTGATTTTCAGGCTTTAGGTCAGAATTCAGGTTCTGTGTTTGGTTTCAATAATTCAGAGCCAGGTACTTAATAGATTGGCAGTTATTTCAGCATAAGTAAATGATTAAAGTTACCCAAGTTGCCACCTTACAGTAATTACATTTTCTCTCCATTTAAGTTGTGCATATTCTGTATATTTAATAGTTTCAGACTCAACTGGGATGTAAAACTATATGTATATACTTAATCATGTTCATAATCATGCTTATGCACTGCCATGTGCAAGGTTGTGAATCCTTTTATACTGTATACACAGTCATGAATAAACTACTTTATGCATGTGTATACTTTTTTGTATACTTCCACTGTAATAGTAGATGAGGGCTTATTGTTTTACTGCTGGTCCATCCATCCGTCTTGATCAGTCCATCTGAACACCCGTCCTAAATCCATTTCAGTGGGACATCACAAAAACTTTTGAACTTAGGGTTATGCAAATTTACACTTTTTATCATGGTCATAAGTAGATGGGTGAATTTGATTTTCATGTCATGATTACAGCAGTTTCTCAATTTTGTACACATGTTTAACTCACCTCTACAAAGTAGAGGTAACCTATTGTACTACCCACAGCATTGACATCAGCACAAATAAAAGTACATATATATGTACACCCTCACTGAATGTCAACTATTCTTTCTTCCTAGGGCCTAGGTGAAAGTTTCGAGTGGGTTTCATACCACCTACCCCCAAGAGAGGAGGTTCAAGGGGATAACTTTGTACATGTACTTTAGTTCAGTCTGGTTAAGTTTTTGTGTTTAGCTCAGCTTTTTGCACTCTATATAAATACTGTTATACCTGGAATCATGAAACTTGGTATGGGAATGCATCTTGATGAGTACTACATCTTCACAAATGTAGGTCACTATGACCTTTCTTTCATGCCTGACTAACTTTTGTTTAATTTTGTGGGTTGTTTATTTCGCAAGCTCTGTTCATGCTAGAATCATCAAACTTGATTGTGTGCATCTCTATTAGTGTCACACCCTTACCAAGATTCATGAAATTTGGTGAGAGTATTATCTTGATGAGTACTATTCCCTTGTCACAAAAGTAGGTCAATATGACCCATATTTCATGCTTCACTGACTTGTGTTCAATCTCAAGGGCTGTTCATGTGAGAATCATCAAAGTAGGTGATTGTATGCATCCCTATTAGTACCACACCCTTACTACAAAAGGTCATTGTGACATAGATTACACGTTTTATGTAAAATGTTTGCATTGACCCGTGAACAAATTCATGTTTTATCTACTGTATAATACTGTTGTACCTGGGATCATGAAACTTGGTGAGAGGCTGCATCTTGATGAGTTCTACACCCTCATCTTAAATGTAGGTGACTGTGACCCATAGTTCACATTTCACTGACTTTGGTTTGCTTTAATCATTAAACTAGATGATTGCATACATCTCTCTTATAACTACACCCATACAAAAAAAGGTTACAGTGACTTATTTTTCAAATTTTCCTGGCTTGGGTTAAGTTTTTGCATTTACCACATGACTACACGTTTTTTGCATGGTATGTGCATACTATCTTGTACAGAATAACAAAAGTTGGGGATGTATCTTGATAAGCACTACTCCCTCATTTGAGTTGTAGGTCCTTGCGGCCCATATTTTATGCTTCACTGACTTTGGTTAAATTTTGTTGGATGTTCATATCTCAGGCACTGTTCATGCTAGAATCCTAAAATTGATTATATGCATCTCTGTAACTACCACACTCATAAAACAAAAGAGGCTTATTGTGACCTATATTTCATCTTATACTGGCTTTGGTCAAGTTTTTGCATTTAACTCGTGAAACTTGGTGAATGGATGGATTTTGTTCTACAGCCGTTTTGCCAAAAGAGGTCTCTGCAGCCTATATTTCATGCTTCAGTGACTTTGTTCAAATTTTGCATTCAATGTTCATTTATTGGGTGCTATGTTCCGATCATGAAAATTGATAATTGGATGCATCTATTACTACTACACCCTTAAAACCAAAGGTCACTGTGACCTACATTCTATGCTTTACCAACATGGGTTAAATATTTTTGTTTATGATCAGTTTCATCCATGCTTGACCTATATACATCCTAGCCCACTCAGAAGGCACTTTCCAACCAATGCAGCTGGAATAAATGTTTATTTAGTGGCAATGACTATATATACAGTAAAACACTGATTATCTGAACCCATCAGGAGAGTTAGATTTTGTCTAGATAATTGGTCATCCAGATGATACAATTTTGATCAAAAGCAGAACTGTGACTATGGTTTAGGTTTAAATGGATCTAATAATTGTATGTATCAGTATGTTTTGGGGCATTTTACTGGATTAAGAGAGAAAAAAGTATTGAAAGCATGGGTGTTACAGGCGGTCATTTTAGGTGTGGTCTTGTGAACACAAGTGTCAAAGGGCTTTGATGAAGATAAACTCTGCTGACATTTCTATTCACACCTGTTCCAGTAGGTGATTAACTTGTCACTCGTTAAGCCACCATGATACTTGATCAACAATTAATTATGTAGTTGGATTACAGAATGCCTTTAATATGACCATTACAAGTCTTTAATCACGTTTGATTGGCTTTAGATTTTTGTATGACAAATTACATATTGTCATAGCAGCACTCGCATGGCAATAATTGGGTGTAAGAATAACCTTTCAACTCGTTCTTTCTCCCTCACTCATAATTACATTTACTTTTGCTCTAAAAAGAATTATTCATAATACCATTGTAGTTACAATTGTATGAAATTATATCCAATTGTTTGTCTGTTACTCTCTTCTGTGTTGGCATCATGATCTGAACATTAGTTTAATTTATAGCTACATGTACATTGTGAGGAGTAAAAATTTCAGGGGACACTGAAGTATTAGATTTTCTGCCTATTTCACCTATTTTTCAATTTTCTACATCTTTTTAAATTTCAAACTTTGAAAAATGGTTCTGCATGAAAATTTCAGTTTTTTGACCATGTCCCTTCACTAAAGTTTGTGGAGGATTTACATTTTGGGTAAGAAAGAAGCCCATTGATTTGAGGGTCAATATCACTGTGACTGAAATGGTTTTGCATAATATATTTACTTCTAGACCATGTTTCTTGACCAAAGTTTCTGGGGGGCTTCAGCTTAAGGTATGGAAGAGGCCTATTGATTTTGGGGGTCAGAAGGTCAGAGATCAAAGAAAACTGGGTTTTATAGAATAACTTTTGTTCTTGAGTATTTTCCTTGACCAAACTTTGTGGATAGTTTGCACTTAGGGTACTAAAAAAAACCTGAAGATTCTGAGGTCAAAGGTCATGGTCATGGTAAATCTGATAAGAAAACAATGTTTTCTGCACAACAGGTTCAGTTCAAGACCACATATCTTGATCAAAGGTCCGGGTTATTGAGAGCTCTTGATCAATAATCTCCAGTCAAACATGCCATAATAGTGCCTACATAGAGGACTACTACATAGGCATATAATGTGCCATTCACTGTACTCTTGTTGGAATTTGATTTGTTTAACATAATAAATTGTTTAGTTTGCAAAAGTAAAAAAAAACCTATAGCACATTCATGACATCAGCTTGCTTTTGATTGGTTAATAGCTGAACTCAAGCTTAAACCAGATTTAAAAAAAAACAACATAAACATTGTGCATTTATAATGTAACCAGGATAGAGTTTTATCCCATCTACTTCTAATTTTGCAATGCATTACTGATTCCTATGCGACCATTTGAGGGAAGGTGACTCAAAATATTCAACGACACCATGATAATTGATTGTTAGAGTTGTTGTGGACTGTCATTATTTCTCCTGTTAAGTAGAATTTCTGATTAATTCTCACTTGTAAGGTCGAAAGTACAACACTGAATTAGTTTACAACAAGTACTAATATGTTTGAATATCACCAATCAGTTGGTTATTAAGATATTTGAAATAATTACAGAATGCCAACGAAGAGACTAAAGTGCTGTTAAAAAGTAAGCAACCAACCACACATAGGCATTGTGTCCTTAGACAAGACACTTTACACTCATTGCCCAACAAAAACCAACTAAAAGTCACTAGGCAAATCACCTAAAATTGGAATGTGCTCTACCAAACCAGAAATGTTCTGAGTCTCTGATGCACACCATGAAAAGCATGCAGTCCACTCATCCAATTTCTACACTCATTCACATGCACAATAACCTGCTGAGGGTAACCTATTACAATATACAATGTTTTGTCATTAATATTGATAGTTTACCATTAAATAAACATATTTATTCTTACTTCCAACTGCGATGGTCATAAAGGGCCATTTGAGTAGCCTAGGATGTATATAGGTCTAGCATAGATGAAACAATGTGATCATAAACACAAATGCTTAACTTGTGTTAGTAAAGCATACAATGTAGGTCACTCTGATCTCTGGTTTTAAGGGTGTGGTAGGAACAGAGATGCATCTAATTATCAAGTTTCATGATTGGAACATAAACAGCATCCAGCAAATAAACTTTTAACACAAAATTTGAAGAAAGTAACTGAGCATGAAATATGTTACAGACTTCTTTTGGCAAAAAGGGTGTATAACTTACCAAGATGCATCCACTTACAAAGTTTTATGATTCTACGTAGGATAGTATTCATATAACATGCCCAAAACTCGTGGTCATGAACTAAATGCCAAAATATAACCAAAGCCAGTAAAAGATGAAATATGGGTCACAGTGAGCCTCTTTTGTTACAAAAATGTGGTAGTAATACAAATCACAATTCTAGCATGAACAGTGTCTGAGAAATGAATATCAAACACAAAATTAAAACCCTAGTATGTGAAGCATACAATATGGTCAATATTGACCTACTACTGAAATGAGAGAATAGTGCTCATAAAGATGCATCCCCAAGTTTCATGATTATATATAGGTTAGTATGCACAGAGCATGATAAAAATCTAGTGGTCATTTGCTAAATGCAACAACTTAACACAAGTCAGTAAAATGTTAAATATAGGTCACAGTGGCCTTCTTTTCTTGTAAGGGTGTGATACTAATAGGGATGCATACAATCATTTAATTTCATGATTCTGGTATCAACAGTACATGAGACTGAAACCAAGGCAAGGGAGCATTAAATATGGATCACAGTAACCTACTTTTGAGACGAGGGTGTAGTAATCATCAAGATACATCACCTCACCAAATTTTATTAATCTTGGTTCAACAATATGTATACATGTTCTAAAAAATCCTATTTGGTTTTGAGCCAAACCCCAAAACTTAACCAAAGCCAGTAAAATGTAGATCACAGTGACATTTTTTTATGGTAAGGATGTGGTACTAATAGAGATGCATAGAATCATCTAGTTTGATGATTGTAGCATGAACAGAGCTTGAGAAATAAATGTAAAGCACAAAATGTAACCAAAGTGAAGCATGAAATATAGGTGACAGTGACCTACTTTTGTGAAGGCAGTGTAGTACTCATCTAGATGGATCCCCTCACAAACTTTCATAAATTTAGGTATAACAGTATATATTCAGGGTGCAAAAAACCTAGCTGGTCATGAGCTAAACACAAAAACTTAACTCAAGCTAGTGAAATATGAAATGTAGGTCACAGTGACCTTCCTTTGTAGGAAGAGTGTGGTACTAATAGAGATACATACAATCACATAGTTTGATGATTCTATCATGAACAGAGCTTGAGAAATAAACTTAAACCACAAAATTGAAAAAAAGTCAATGAAGCATGAAATATGTTTAAGTGAACTACATTTGTGACAAGGGTGCAGTACTCATCAAGACGAATCCCCTCACCAAGTTTCATTATTCCAGGTATAACAGTATTTATACAGTGTAGAAAAAACCGGAGTTAAACACAAAAACTTAACCAAGAATGTACAACTAATGTTCATGTATGTACAAATTTAGCCCCCTCGGCCCCCACTCCAAACTGTTGCCTAGGACCTAACAAGAATGAATGGTTGACATTCAGTGAGGGTGTACATATGTATGTTTTTATCTGTGCGCATGCCGATGCTAGGGGTAGCACAATATCTTGCCTCTACTTTGCTAAAATATTTAAATGACTTCCTCTCAAAAACTGCTCAACAGAATTTGATCAAATTGAACAGAAAACATTCTGGCATGAAATGTCTTCAAATCTAAAGAAATGATGCCAATCCACTATCAAATATGTCTACCAATACTAAAAATAGAAAAATATGTCAAGACTTCTTCCCAAAAATTGCTCAATAGAATTTTACAAAAAGCATACTGGTATGGGTAGGGCTTTTTCATTTGTACAAATGATACTGATCCACTATCAAATATGGCCACTGTTACTAAAAATAGACAAGAGTCCCTTGAAAGGACTGATGCTGTACTGGGCAAAAAGATTTTCCAGGGATTCAAGATAAGACCATTTCTTCCTTTCAACTGATGAGTATTGAAACCATCTCTGATATTCTTCAGTGATAACAAGATTTTCAAAAAACGGTTGTGGTGGACATATTGGATGTCAGATTGTCACCATTTAATTTAGGACCAAGTAGACACCATTAGAAGTATTGTGGTGAAAACCCCATGTCAATATGAGCTCCATTCAGGGGGTGTAGTGGGAAGCCACAGTAGGTCAGTTGGTAGAGACTTATAATCCAAGGGTCGTGGGATCAATGCCCGCCCAAGCCAGCCCGGGTCGGTTGCCCCAGTGTGTCCTTGGGTAAGGCACTTACCTCCCATTTCCTCTGCATGACATAGCCAATAATGTGTTAAAAGTGCCATTAAAACTAACAAAAACAAAAACAAAAAAAGTCAGGGTAGTAGTGACAGCAAAAGTTTTAAAATAGCAGTTGTAGCAGCCATATTGGATATCAGATTGGCACCATTTTCATTTAGGACCAACTAGATATCATAAGAAGCTTTTTATTTCAGATGGAAATCTCAGATGGCTTTTTATTTCAGGTGGAAATCTCAGATGATTTTTTTTTTATTTAAGCAGAATATTAGGACGACTATTTTGCATAGTTTGCCTAAAATTCCGCCCTGAATACACCTTAAGTCCACTTGAAATTTGCCTAAGCTCCTTTTAAATGAACAAATTGAGAACAGTTTATGGTTTATGCGGAAAACACTTAAAAGCTCGTCTTATATATGCCTGGAAAATTTTGTGTGTTAATATATGATCTAGGTAAGAATAAAACACATTATTCATCTTGACTATATAAGCCTATTTATCAATTTTGATAAAAATATGAACAGAAATAGAGTCACCAATGTGTTAATAATCTCAGCCAATCCGATGCAAAATCACCTCATTATTATGCATGGATCTTGCTCATAATTGTACTCATCCAAGATCTTGATGATTTAAGCCTATTTATCAAGTTTGTTCACAATTCGATCTAAATACAGTTTCTAAAGTAACAAGCTCAGCCAACCAAAGGCAAGATTATCTCATCAGTATTCACAGATCCTTCACACTATTGAACTCATTCGAGATCTTGATCACATTGGCCTATATTCAACGTCTGATGAAAATAAGATAAAAACAAAAATATGGCTTCCAGTGTGGTAACACACTCAGCCAGTCAGATGCAAGATTACCTCATTCGTATGCATGGATCTTGTTCATTATCGAATTCATCCAAGATCTTGTAGATATAAGCCTATATTCCAAGTTTGATCAAAATTGAATAAAATTTATGCATTACTGAGTGGTAACAAGGTCAGCCATTCAGATGCAAGTTCACCTAATTAGTGTGTATGAAATTTGCTCATTGTCGAACTCCTCCAAGAGCTTGATGACATAAGCATATATTCCAAGTTTGATTAGAAAATCGGATCAGAAATATGGCTTTTGAGAGTGGTAACTAGCTCAGCCAATCAGATGCAAGATTACCTCATTCATATGCGTGGACCTTTCTCATTATTCAACTCATCCAAGATCTTGAAGATATAAGTCCACATTTCAAGTTTAGTCAAAATCAGATCAGAATTATGGCTTCCATAGTAACAAGTTCAGCCAATCAGATGCCAGTTCACTTCTTTCGTATGCACTTATTTATTTCCCTCATTGTAAAAACTCTTCCAAGTGCTTGATGATTTAAACATATATTCCAAGTTCCATCAAAACATGATCAGAAATATGGCTTTGAGAGTGGTAACAAGCTCAGCCAATCAGATGCAAGATTACCTACATAATATGTGTGGATCTTGCTAATTATCAAACCCATTCAAGAGCTGAATGATATAAGCCCATATTTCAAGTTTGATAACAATTGGATCAGAAATATGGCTTTCAGAGTTGTAACATGCTCACCTGATCAAATGCAAGATCACCTCATTAATATGTGTACATCTCGTTCATTATCAAACTCATCCAAGATCTTTATAATATTAGCAGATTAAAAATACAACCTCCAGATGGGTAACATGTTCAGTCAATCAGATACAAGACTGACTCATTAACATGCATGGGACTTGTCTGCGGTATTAATGATATGACCATATATTCCAATTTTAGGGTTAGGGTTAGGGTTTGGGTTAGGGCCTCCAGAGTGGTAACTAGGTCAACCAATCAGATGAATGATTACCTTGTCTTAAACGACCTTACATCGAGCCATACCTGCATGAAATCGATAGGAAGATGATTTATCTTCTCAGAAATCGTGAGTATAATATTCGTTTTGTCTTTAATCCGTTGACAGACGAGACGAAACTGCAGCGTTGATGAAATTTGACCTGGTACACGCCATTAGCATTGCCAGTCACATGACTACCCTAATCTCACAACCTACATGTCCAGGACATCAGAGGTCAAATAGTCACGTGATATCAACAATAAACCCCTTTCCAATGTTGTTGTACAAAAAATTCGAAAACATTAAATGAAAGTCACGTAATGTTTGTAAAAAAAACACACGAAAGGACACACAATTCTCAATATATTTATTCCGAGAATAACGACCATAAACCTGTCGCAGCAACCTGGAGAAAGCCAGATTCGTCAAGCACAGAGCACGTGCCAACGATGTTTTTGTTGGTATCACGTGACTACCGCGTTGACAATGTAGTTCGCATTGGTACAACAAAACTATAAATTGGAAGATGTTAACGGAGAAGTGTTAAAAGGAACCTTTTACTTGCATGAGTTACAACGAGTGACCAAAAAAGAAGACTTGTACGATATCGATAGCATTCTCGATTGAAGAAACCATAAAGTGGGCAAATGTCGACTGGAAGAAGTAAAAGTGCGTTGGAAAGGATATCCACCTAGTTTTGATTCTTGGATTGCCGCTTTTTTTTCTTCTTCCCTCAATGATGCCTCAGACATTTAAACAATCGCATTACTTACACAAGATATACCCACAAACATACTATCACACAAGATGGTTTATTATAATGGAGTGATTTTGTTGCTGTTTCAATTAGGAATCTTTTGAGTCGTATCTCTTTTACAAGTGATCTAAGCGGCTGTGGAAAGGGTTATATATGTCTATTGTTACGACTCTATGGTCTAAGAAAAATGTAACAGAAAGAAAGTGAAACCAACAAATCAAGTAAAAATCAACAATCAATTTATTACTAGATAATTAAAATGAAAAATCAAAAAGTCACTTACAGTAATGTGTTTTGAAATCCTAATAATCCAATAAGAATGATTGTTCTAATCACAAGTCCTAAATATAGAATGTTCCGAATTCACGGCTGTGTCCTTGAATGTTATGATGTGCTAATGGTCTCCAAAGTCCTGATGTACTAGTAATCTTGATGTGCTGATGTCAAAATGAAGTATTCCAAAATATCTGAATAAGTTCACATAAATTCCAAAATCATCAATTAAAAATCCAAAATCCAAAAGTTTGTGAGCACTGTTATAATCCAATGAATATTTAAAATAATTCCTCTCTTAGAATTTGGAATGAATTTTCACAACTGTATTAGCTCTTTACAAGACTGATGGTAATGTCAAAACTGAATAAATGTCCACCAAACATGGCATATATAAAGATTGGTCACATGACAGAATGTTCTAGAATATGAGTCATCTTAATGGAATTTTTACTTGTAAACAAAAATCAACCTTGACCTTCAAATTGAGAAAACATATTGATCAAAACAACCTAATTCAAGGACACTAGTTAAACATGTTTTTCCTGATAAACATTAAGATTTAAGCAAATATTAAAGTGAAGAAACATTTATAATTTCCTAAAATATTTATAATATTATATAAACAACATACATAACACCTCCCCTCATAAAGAAAAAGAAAGATTTATATAATAAAGCTTTCTTTTGAATATACATCTAATACTATAATAACCAAAATTACATAAGAACATGTTTTATGATACTGGACTTAATTACATCAAGCAATATTACATTTCTAGGCACGTGAGAGTGCATCTGCAATCACATTGTCTTTTCCCCTGATGTGTCTAATGTCAATGTTATATTCTTGCAATATCAAACTCCATCTCAACAATCTCCGATTTTTATCTTTCATTTTGTTGATGAAAGTAAGGGGATTGTGATCATTGTACACAATAATTGGAGAAAGAGCTGAAGTAACATACACTTCAAAATGCTGTAAAGCCAATATCAAAGCCAAACATTCCTTCTCAATTGTGGAATAATTTTTCTGGTGCTTGTTTAGTATTTTAGAAAAATAACACACAGGGTGATCAACACCACTTTTGTCTTCCTGAATCAATACTCCACCAACCCCTACATCACTTGCATCAACAGATAATTTAAATGATTGGCTAAAATTTGGTGCAGAAAGAACTGGTGCATTCTTAAGCATGGCCTTTAACTTGTCAAAAGATTCCTGACACTTGTCAGACCAACAAAATTTGGTTTTCTTACTCAATAAACTTGTCAAAGGTTCAGCAATTTTGGAAAAATTGGAACAAAATTTCCGATAATATCCAGCCATACCTAGAAATCGCATCAGTTGCTTTTTACAAATTGGAACTTGAAATTCAGAGATAGCTTTGACCTTAGCTTCTATAGGTTTAACTTGACCTTGTCCCACAATATGTCCTAAAAATGTGACACAAGCATGGCAAAACTCACTTTTGCTCAAATTAATTGTCAGATTCGCATCGCTGAGTCGATCAAAGAATTTTCGAATGGTTTCCAAATGATCTTCCCAGGTGTTGTTGTAGATAATGACGTCATCGATATAAGCGTCACAATTATCAAAACCAAATGTTATCATGTTCATCAGACGTTGAAACGTTGCAGGCGAATTTTTCATTCCAAACGGCATAACTTTATGTTGATAAAGTCCATCTGGAGTTACAAATGCTGAAATTTCTTTTGCCCTTTCCGTCAGTGGAATTTGCCAGAATCCTTTTAAAAGGTCAAACTTGGTGACATATTCCGCATTTCCAATTTTATCAATGCAATCGTCCATTCTTGGGATTGGAAATGAATCAGTTTTGGTGACACTGTTGACTTTTCTATAGTCAGTACACATACCGAATGTATTATCTGGCTTGGGAACAAGAATACATGGTGAACTCCAGTTACTTTTACTTGGTTCTATGAAATCATTCTCCAGTAAATACTGAATTTCTTTCTTCAGATAGTTCTGTTTGAGAGGATTCATCCTATAAGGATGCTGTTTCACAGGCGCAGAATCTACAATGTCAACGTCATGATAAATTTTACTTGTTCGTGTTGGAACATCAGGAAACAAGTGCTCATAGTCATGTAATAGCTGTTTTAGTTCATTTCTTTCCTGTTGTTGTAGATGTGAAAGTTTCTGGTCTAGGTTGTTCAATATTTCTGAATTCCGAAGATTGGTTATACCAGAGTCACTATAGTCTGATCGTACTCCATCGTTGATATCTTCACTGTGTGGGACAGGTACAACTAAATTAACTGAATAATTAGCTGGGCTATCTCTGTCAAAATATTCCTTTAACATATTTATATGACAAAGTTGTTTCTGTTTCCGTCTCCCAGGAGTGTTAATGATATAATTTACGTCATTTACTTTCTTTTCAACGGTATAAGGACCATAAAATTTAGCCTGAAGAGGATTCTGAGGTATGGGAAAGAGAGCCAGAACTTTGTCACCAGGTTTAAAACTCCTTTCCTGTGTATTTCTGTCATACCTTAATTTCATTTTTGACTGAGTAGTGTGAAGATTAGTTCTTGCTACTTCACAGGCCTTTGACAACTTGTATTTGAAATCAGAGACATAATCAAGAAGATTAATCTTTGAATCTTCATTTGAAAGAAGTTTCTCTTTCAATAATTTCAATGGTCCACGGACAGTATGACCAAAAACTAGTTCAAAGGGACTAAAACCCAACGACTCTTGAACTGATTCCCTAACAGCAAACAACAACAAATGAACACCCTCATCCCAATCCTTTTCTGTATCAAAGCAATAGGATCGAATCATATTCTTC
Source organism: Margaritifera margaritifera (assembly GCA_029931535.1). Lineage (NCBI taxonomy): Eukaryota > Metazoa > Mollusca > Bivalvia > Unionida > Margaritiferidae > Margaritifera > Margaritifera margaritifera. The sequence continues at coordinate 1,357,758 of JAQPZY010001271.1, read as the reverse complement.
AAAGTTTGATGAAATCTTTCCAAAGCACCTTGACTTTCAGGGTGATAGGCAGAAGATTTAAACTGTTGGATGCCTAATTCATGCATAACTTGTTGGAAAATTCCAGACATAAAATTTGACCCTTGATCCGACTGGACAGATTTGGGAAGGCCAACAAGTGTAAGAAACTTCACCAAAGCTTTCCCAATAGTTTTAGTTTTTATATTTCTCAGAGGAATTGCCTTTGGAAATCTTGTAGATGTACACATGATGGTCAACAAGTATTGGTTGCCTGACTTGGTTTTAGGTAAAGGACCAACACAGTCTACTATTATTCTACTAAATGGTTCATCAAATGCAGGAATAGGTTGCAGATGAGCCTTAGGTATCTTCTGATTGGGTTTTCCTACCATTTGACAAGTGTGACAAGATCTGCAGTATTTAGAAACATCACTTTTGAGTTTCGGCCACTAAAAATGATTCAAGATCTTGTGATAAGTCTTACGGACTCCTAAATGACCAGCCAAAGGAGTTTCATGGGCTAAATTAAGAATTTCCTGTCGATATGACTTAGGAACAACAATTTGATAGCTCACTGACCACTCGTCACCAGCGGGTACATCAGGTGGTCTCCATTTCCTCATAAGGACCCCATTTTTCACAAAGTAACACACTGGAACTTGTGTGGCTTCAGTTTCACTAATAGCCCTCTGAAACAAACAAGATATCTCGGGATCTTGCTCCTGTTCAACGACAAGGGATTGTCGTTTGTCATCCTGATTAGAACAAAGAGAATGAGTTGCCAAAAGAGGATCACTGTGATCAATACCATTTGATTGATCAATACCTGAGGAAAAAGTGACCTCATCAAAAGACTGACCAATACATGTGTCAGCTAAAGGAATAATATCCTGATCAACATCACTCTCAAGAGCTCTTTTTGCCATAGCTCTAGTAACTGCACAAGCAGGGTACAAATCAGGGATTTCAGTTTCGACAGGATCAACTTTCTGATCCAAACAAGGCTTGTCAGTTACAAGTGGATTAACCACAACCTTATCTCCAGCTAGGTCATTGCTTTGTAATAAATGAACACCCTCTATGGGTAAAGAAGGCACTGCCCCAACAGTCACAGGTCCAGAAACTAAGTCTGATGCCAAATTTACACAATGGAGAGGAACATTTACAAAGCTGCACTCTACTCCCTGAACAAGAACACTTTCACTTGAAGAAGACTCCTCAGACAAAGGCAAAGTACCTGACAATAAAAGACTCTGAGAAGCTCCAGTGTCCCTTAATATTTTAATTGGGATAGGCTTGGCAGAATCACCAATAAGTGATATAGAACCTTCTGACATGAATGGTTCATAAGCCTCCAAAATAGAATCAGACTGGGGTTTGTTTGACCCAACAAATGTATTGCTTTCAATACAAGACCGTGACCTTGACCTCGTAGAAATAAGAGCATTTGGAAAAGCTCTGTCTTTTCTCTGTTGCTTATTTTTCAACTTGAAGCAATCAGAAATAACGTGCCCTTTCTTTTTACAATAAGTGCACGTAGGAAGAGATGAGGATTTCTGATCAGTCTTATCAGATGTTTGATTCCTAACAGTTGTGCTGTTGTGAAATTTGGAAGTACTCGAATGAGATTGAAATGGTTTTTTACCAGAAAACTGCTGAGAGGACGACTTATTGCCAAATGAAATTTTGTGAGTCGAGGAATAATCATCAGCCATACGAGCAGCATTTTCCAAAGTTTCCACATTCTGCTCGTCAAGATAGGTTTTAACATCACTATGGATGCACCTCTTGAACTCTTCAATTAATACGAGCTGTCTGAGGTTATCATAAGCTTGATCAACTTTCTTGGCTGAGCACCACCTATCAAATAGTTGTTCTTTATCCCTTGCAAATTCGACATGAGTTTGTCCAGTTTCTTTTCTACAATTCCTAAACCTTTGTCGATATGCCTCTGGTACCAACTCATAAGCTTTCAAGATGTACTCCTTAACCACATCATAATCAGTTCTTTGTTGTACTGACAGTGAAATGTAGACTTCACGAGCTTTGCCAATAAGTACACTTTGTAATAACAAAGTCCAATGCTCTCTGGGCCATTTCAAGTTTTCAGCTATTTTCTCGAAATGAAGAAAGTATTTATCTACTTCTTTTTCCTGAAAAGGGGGTACTAACCTAATATATCTAGTAACATCAAAACCTGAACTTGTTTTTAAAGGAGTGGAATGTGCTCTGTTTGCCAGTTCTAATTCTCTTAACTTAAATTGCATTTCCCTTTCTTCTCTTTGCATCTGCATTTGTATTTGTCTCTCTTCTTTCTGCATTTGTATCTGCCTCTCTTCCTTCTCTCTCTCCATCTGTATTTGCCTCTCTTCTTTCTCTCTCTCCATCTGTATCTGCCTCTCTTCTTTCTCTCTCTCCATCCGCCTCTCTTCTTTCTCTCTCTCCATCTGTATCTGCCTCTCTTCTTTCTCTCTCTCTCTCTCTGAATCTGAAGCTTTGCCAATTCTAAATCCATCTGGTTCTTTAACTCGTATTCCCTTAATTTCCTGTCAGAACCAGATACAGGCTTTCTCTTCAAACTTAAAGCACTATTTTCAAAAATTCCCTTTCCTACTAAATATTGAATTAAAATAATCTTTATTTCCTGTTTTGTCAATGATAATTTTGCCTCAGATAGACTGTATTTTCTGGCAAGCTCGAGCAACTCATCCTTTCTCATGCACTCTAACCCCTCCTGGGGAGGTTTTGAAATGAAATTCTGAACATTAGATGCCATTGTAAATGCTTGTTGGTTTCACACAAAAAAATTTCTCAATTTAAAAATCTTTGCCAAAGACAAAAAAAATTCAGAGACAAAATCAATATGAATTTCAAAGATAAATTTAATATCTCTAATATGTTTTAAAGAAATTCAATCCCGGAACGGCCCCCAATTTCTGTTACGACTCTATGGTCTAAGAAAAATGTAACAGAAAGAAAGTGAAACCAACAAATCAAGTAAAAATCAACAAGCAATTTATTACTAGATAATTAAAATGAAAAATCAAAAAGTCACTTACAGTAATGTGTTTTGAAATCCTAATAATCCAATAAGAATGATTGTTCTAATCACAAGTCCTAAATATAGAATGTTCCGAATTCACGGCTGTGTCCTTGAATGTTATGATGTGCTAATGGTCTCCAAGGTCCTGATGTACTAGTAATCTTGATGTGCTGATGTCAAAATGAAGTATTCCAAAATATCTGAATAAGTTCACATAAATTCCAAAATCATCAATTAAAAATCCAAAATCCAAAAGTTTGTGAGCACTGTTATAATCCAATGAATATTTAAAATAATTCCTCTCTTAGAATTTGGAATGAATTTTCACAACTGTATTAGCTCTTTACAAGACTGATGGTAATGTCAAAACTGAATAAATGTCCACCAAACATGGCATATATAAAGATTGGTCACATGACAGAATGTTCTAGAATATGAGTCATCTTAATGGAATTTTTACTTGTAAACAAAAATCAACCTTGACCTTCAAATTGAGAAAACATATTGATCAAAACAACCTAATTCAAGGACACTAGTTAAACATGTTTTTCCTGATAAACATTAAGATTTAAGCAAATATTAAAGTGAAGAAACATTTATAATTTCCTAAAATATTTATAATATTATATAAACAACATACATAACACCTCCCCTCATAAAGAAAAAGAAAGATTTATATAATAAAGCTTTCTTTTGAATATACATCTAATACTATAATAACCAAAATTACATAAGAACATGTTTTATGATACTGGACTTAATTACATCAAGCAATATTACATTTCTAGGCACGTGAGAGTGCATCTGCAATCACATTGTCTTTTCCCCTGATGTGTCTAATGTCAATGTTATATTCTTGCAATATCAAACTCCATCTCAACAATCTCCGATTTTTATCTTTCATTTTGTTGATGAAAGTAAGGGGATTGTGATCATTGTACACAATAATTGGAGAAAGAGCTGAAGTAACATACACTTCAAAATGCTGTAAAGCCAATATCAAAGCCAAACATTCCTTCTCAATTGTGGAATAATTTTTCTGGTGCTTGTTTAGTATTTTAGAAAAATAACACACAGGGTGATCAACACCACTTTTGTCTTCCTGAATCAATACTCCACCAACCCCTACATCACTTGCATCAACAGATAATTTAAATGATTGGCTAAAATTTGGTGCAGAAAGAACTGGTGCATTCTTAAGCATGGCCTTTAACTTGTCAAAAGATTCCTGACACTTGTCAGACCAACAAAATTTGGTTTTCTTACTCAATAAACTTGTCAAAGGTTCAGCAATTTTGGAAAAATTGGAACAAAATTTCCGATAATATCCAGCCATACCTAGAAATCGCATCAGTTGCTTTTTACAAATTGGAACTTGAAATTCAGAGATAGCTTTGACCTTAGCTTCTATAGGTTTAACTTGACCTTGTCCCACAATATGTCCTAAAAATGTGACACAAGCATGGCAAAACTCACTTTTGCTCAAATTAATTGTCAGATTCGCATCGCTGAGTCGATCAAAGAATTTTCGAATGGTTTCCAAATGATCTTCCCAGGTGTTGTTGTAGATAATGACGTCATCGATATAAGCGTCACAATTATCAAAACCAAATGTTATCATGTTCATCAGACGTTGAAACGTTGCAGGCGAATTTTTCATTCCAAACGGCATAACTTTATGTTGATAAAGTCCATCTGGAGTTACAAATGCTGAAATTTCTTTTGCCCTTTCCGTCAGTGGAATTTGCCAGAATCCTTTTAAAAGGTCAAACTTGGTGACATATTCCGCATTTCCAATTTTATCAATGCAATCGTCCATTCTTGGGATTGGAAATGAATCAGTTTTGGTGACACTGTTGACTTTTCTATAGTCAGTACACATACCGAATGTATTATCTGGCTTGGGAACAAGAATACATGGTGAACTCCAGTTACTTTTACTTGGTTCTATGAAATCATTCTCCAGTAAATACTGAATTTCTTTCTTCAGATAGTTCTGTTTGAGAGGATTCATCCTATAAGGATGCTGTTTCACAGGCGCAGAATCTACAATGTCAACGTCATGATAAATTTTACTTGTTCGTGTTGGAACATCAGGAAACAAGTGCTCATAGTCATGTAATAGCTGTTTTAGTTCATTTCTTTCCTGTTGTTGTAGATGTGAAAGTTTCTGGTCTAGGTTGTTCAATATTTCTGAATTCCGAAGATTGGTTATACCAGAGTCACTATAGTCTGATCGTACTCCATCGTTGATATCTTCACTGTGTGGGACAGGTACAACTAAATTAACTGAATAATTAGCTGGGCTATCTCTGTCAAAATATTCCTTTAACATATTTATATGACAAAGTTGTTTCTGTTTCCGTCTCCCAGGAGTGTTAATGATATAATTTACGTCATTTACTTTCTTTTCAACGGTATAAGGACCATAAAATTTAGCCTGAAGAGGATTCTGAGGTATGGGAAAGAGAGCCAGAACTTTGTCACCAGGTTTAAAACTCCTTTCCTGTGTATTTCTGTCATACCTTAATTTCATTTTTGACTGAGTAGTGTGAAGATTAGTTCTTGCTACTTCACAGGCCTTTGACAACTTGTATTTGAAATCAGAGACATAATCAAGAAGATTAATCTTTGAATCTTCATTTGAAAGAAGTTTCTCTTTCAATAATTTCAATGGTCCACGGACAGTATGACCAAAAACTAGTTCAAAGGGACTAAAACCCAACGACTCTTGAACTGATTCCCTAACAGCAAACAACAACAAATGAACACCCTCATCCCAATCCTTTTCTGTATCAAAGCAATAGGATCGAATCATATTCTTCAAAGTTTGATGAAATCTTTCCAAAGCACCTTGACTTTCAGGGTGATAGGCAGAAGATTTAAACTGTTGGATGCCTAATTCATGCATAACTTGTTGGAAAATTCCAGACATAAAATTTGACCCTTGATCCGACTGGACAGATTTGGGAAGGCCAACAAGTGTAAGAAACTTCACCAAAGCTTTCCCAATAGTTTTAGTTTTTATATTTCTCAGAGGAATTGCCTTTGGAAATCTTGTAGATGTACACATGATGGTCAACAAGTATTGGTTGCCTGACTTGGTTTTAGGTAAAGGACCAACACAGTCTACTATTATTCTACTAAATGGTTCATCAAATGCAGGAATAGGTTGCAGATGAGCCTTAGGTATCTTCTGATTGGGTTTTCCTACCATTTGACAAGTGTGACAAGATCTGCAGTATTTAGAAACATCACTTTTGAGTTTCGGCCACTAAAAATGATTCAAGATCTTGTGATAAGTCTTACGGACTCCTAAATGACCAGCCAAAGGAGTTTCATGGGCTAAATTAAGAATTTCCTGTCGATATGACTTAGGAACAACAATTTGATAGCTCACTGACCACTCGTCACCAGCGGGTACATCAGGTGGTCTCCATTTCCTCATAAGGACCCCATTTTTCACAAAGTAACACACTGGAACTTGTGTGGCTTCAGTTTCACTAATAGCCCTCTGAAACAAACAAGATATCTCGGGATCTTGCTCCTGTTCAACGACAAGGGATTGTCGTTTGTCATCCTGATTAGAACAAAGAGAATGAGTTGCCAAAAGAGGATCACTGTGATCAATACCATTTGATTGATCAATACCTGAGGAAAAAGTGACCTCATCAAAAGACTGACCAATACATGTGTCAGCTAAAGGAATAATATCCTGATCAACATCACTCTCAAGAGCTCTTTTTGCCATAGCTCTAGTAACTGCACAAGCAGGGTACAAATCAGGGATTTCAGTTTCGACAGGATCAACTTTCTGATCCAAACAAGGCTTGTCAGTTACAAGTGGATTAACCACAACCTTATCTCCAGCTAGGTCATTGCTTTGTAATAAATGAACACCCTCTATGGGTAAAGAAGGCACTGCCCCAACAGTCACAGGTCCAGAAACTAAGTCTGATGCCAAATTTACACAATGGAGAGGAACATTTACAAAGCTGCACTCTACTCCCTGAACAAGAACACTTTCACTTGAAGAAGACTCCTCAGACAAAGGCAAAGTACCTGACAATAAAAGACTCTGAGAAGCTCCAGTGTCCCTTAATATTTTAATTGGGATAGGCTTGGCAGAATCACCAATAAGTGATATAGAACCTTCTGACATGAATGGTTCATAAGCCTCCAAAATAGAATCAGACTGGGGTTTGTTTGACCCAACAAATGTATTGCTTTCAATACAAGACCGTGACCTTGACCTCGTAGAAATAAGAGCATTTGGAAAAGCTCTGTCTTTTCTCTGTTGCTTATTTTTCAACTTGAAGCAATCAGAAATAACGTGCCCTTTCTTTTTACAATAAGTGCACGTAGGAAGAGATGAGGATTTCTGATCAGTCTTATCAGATGTTTGATTCCTAACAGTTGTGCTGTTGTGAAATTTGGAAGTACTCGAATGAGATTGAAATGGTTTTTTACCAGAAAACTGCTGAGAGGACGACTTATTGCCAAATGAAATTTTGTGAGTCGAGGAATAATCATCAGCCATACGAGCAGCATTTTCCAAAGTTTCCACATTCTGCTCGTCAAGATAGGTTTTAACATCACTATGGATGCACCTCTTGAACTCTTCAATTAATACGAGCTGTCTGAGGTTATCATAAGCTTGATCAACTTTCTTGGCTGAGCACCACCTATCAAATAGTTGTTCTTTATCCCTTGCAAATTCGACATGAGTTTGTCCAGTTTCTTTTCTACAATTCCTAAACCTTTGTCGATATGCCTCTGGTACCAACTCATAAGCTTTCAAGATGTACTCCTTAACCACATCATAATCAGTTCTTTGTTGTACTGACAGTGAAATGTAGACTTCACGAGCTTTGCCAATAAGTACACTTTGTAATAACAAAGTCCAATGCTCTCTGGGCCATTTCAAGTTTTCAGCTATTTTCTCGAAATGAAGAAAGTATTTATCTACTTCTTTTTCCTGAAAAGGGGGTACTAACCTAATATATCTAGTAACATCAAAACCTGAACTTGTTTTTAAAGGAGTGGAATGTGCTCTGTTTGCCAGTTCTAATTCTCTTAACTTAAATTGCATTTCCCTTTCTTCTCTTTGCATCTGCATTTGTATTTGTCTCTCTTCTTTCTGCATTTGTATCTGCCTCTCTTCCTTCTCTCTCTCCATCTGTATTTGCCTCTCTTCTTTCTCTCTCTCCATCTGTATCTGCCTCTCTTCTTTCTCTCTCTCCATCCGCCTCTCTTCTTTCTCTCTCTCCATCTGTATCTGCCTCTCTTCTTTCTCTCTCTCTCTCTCTGAATCTGAAGCTTTGCCAATTCTAAATCCATCTGGTTCTTTAACTCGTATTCCCTTAATTTCCTGTCAGAACCAGATACAGGCTTTCTCTTCAAACTTAAAGCACTATTTTCAAAAATTCCCTTTCCTACTAAATATTGAATTAAAATAATCTTTATTTCCTGTTTTGTCAATGATAATTTTGCCTCAGATAGACTGTATTTTCTGGCAAGCTCGAGCAACTCATCCTTTCTCATGCACTCTAACCCCTCCTGGGGAGGTTTTGAAATGAAATTCTGAACATTAGATGCCATTGTAAATGCTTGTTGGTTTCACACAAAAAAATTTCTCAATTTAAAAATCTTTGCCAAAGACAAAAAAAATTCAGAGACAAAATCAATATGAATTTCAAAGATAAATTTAATATCTCTAATATGTTTTAAAGAAATTCAATCCCGGAACGGCCCCCAATTTCTGTTACGACTCTATGGTCTAAGAAAAATGTAACAGAAAGAAAGTGAAACCAACAAATCAAGTAAAAATCAACAAGCAATTTATTACTAGATAATTAAAATGAAAAATCAAAAAGTCACTTACAGTAATGTGTTTTGAAATCCTAATAATCCAATAAGAATGATTGTTCTAATCACAAGTCCTAAATATAGAATGTTCCGAATTCACGGCTGTGTCCTTGAATGTTATGATGTGCTAATGGTCTCCAAGGTCCTGATGTACTAGTAATCTTGATGTGCTGATGTCAAAATGAAGTATTCCAAAATATCTGAATAAGTTCACATAAATTCCAAAATCATCAATTAAAAATCCAAAATCCAAAAGTTTGTGAGCACTGTTATAATCCAATGAATATTTAAAATAATTCCTCTCTTAGAATTTGGAATGAATTTTCACAACTGTATTAGCTCTTTACAAGACTGATGGTAATGTCAAAACTGAATAAATGTCCACCAAACATGGCATATATAAAGATTGGTCACATGACAGAATGTTCTAGAATATGAGTCATCTTAATGGAATTTTTACTTGTAAACAAAAATCAACCTTGACCTTCAAATTGAGAAAACATATTGATCAAAACAACCTAATTCAAGGACACTAGTTAAACATGTTTTTCCTGATAAACATTAAGATTTAAGCAAATATTAAAGTGAAGAAACATTTATAATTTCCTAAAATATTTATAATATTATATAAACAACATACATAACACCTCCCCTCATAAAGAAAAAGAAAGATTTATATAATAAAGCTTTCTTTTGAATATACATCTAATACTATAATAACCAAAATTACATAAGAACATGTTTTATGATACTGGACTTAATTACATCAAGCAATATTACATTTCTAGGCACGTGAGAGTGCATCTGCAATCACATTGTCTTTTCCCCTGATGTGTCTAATGTCAATGTTATATTCTTGCAATATCAAACTCCATCTCAACAATCTCCGATTTTTATCTTTCATTTTGTTGATGAAAGTAAGGGGATTGTGATCATTGTACACAATAATTGGAGAAAGAGCTGAAGTAACATACACTTCAAAATGCTGTAAAGCCAATATCAAAGCCAAACATTCCTTCTCAATTGTGGAATAATTTTTCTGGTGCTTGTTTAGTATTTTAGAAAAATAACACACAGGGTGATCAACACCACTTTTGTCTTCCTGAATCAATACTCCACCAACCCCTACATCACTTGCATCAACAGATAATTTAAATGATTGGCTAAAATTTGGTGCAGAAAGAACTGGTGCATTCTTAAGCATGGCCTTTAACTTGTCAAAAGATTCCTGACACTTGTCAGACCAACAAAATTTGGTTTTCTTACTCAATAAACTTGTCAAAGGTTCAGCAATTTTGGAAAAATTGGAACAAAATTTCCGATAATATCCAGCCATACCTAGAAATCGCATCAGTTGCTTTTTACAAATTGGAACTTGAAATTCAGAGATAGCTTTGACCTTAGCTTCTATAGGTTTAACTTGACCTTGTCCCACAATATGTCCTAAAAATGTGACACAAGCATGGCAAAACTCACTTTTGCTCAAATTAATTGTCAGATTCGCATCGCTGAGTCGATCAAAGAATTTTCGAATGGTTTCCAAATGATCTTCCCAGGTGTTGTTGTAGATAATGACGTCATCGATATAAGCGTCACAATTATCAAAACCAAATGTTATCATGTTCATCAGACGTTGAAACGTTGCAGGCGAATTTTTCATTCCAAACGGCATAACTTTATGTTGATAAAGTCCATCTGGAGTTACAAATGCTGAAATTTCTTTTGCCCTTTCCGTCAGTGGAATTTGCCAGAATCCTTTTAAAAGGTCAAACTTGGTGACATATTCCGCATTTCCAATTTTATCAATGCAATCGTCCATTCTTGGGATTGGAAATGAATCAGTTTTGGTGACACTGTTGACTTTTCTATAGTCAGTACACATACCGAATGTATTATCTGGCTTGGGAACAAGAATACATGGTGAACTCCAGTTACTTTTACTTGGTTCTATGAAATCATTCTCCAGTAAATACTGAATTTCTTTCTTCAGATAGTTCTGTTTGAGAGGATTCATCCTATAAGGATGCTGTTTCACAGGCGCAGAATCTACAATGTCAACGTCATGATAAATTTTACTTGTTCGTGTTGGAACATCAGGAAACAAGTGCTCATAGTCATGTAATAGCTGTTTTAGTTCATTTCTTTCCTGTTGTTGTAGATGTGAAAGTTTCTGGTCTAGGTTGTTCAATATTTCTGAATTCCGAAGATTGGTTATACCAGAGTCACTATAGTCTGATCGTACTCCATCGTTGATATCTTCACTGTGTGGGACAGGTACAACTAAATTAACTGAATAATTAGCTGGGCTATCTCTGTCAAAATATTCCTTTAACATATTTATATGACAAAGTTGTTTCTGTTTCCGTCTCCCAGGAGTGTTAATGATATAATTTACGTCATTTACTTTCTTTTCAACGGTATAAGGACCATAAAATTTAGCCTGAAGAGGATTCTGAGGTATGGGAAAGAGAGCCAGAACTTTGTCACCAGGTTTAAAACTCCTTTCCTGTGTATTTCTGTCATACCTTAATTTCATTTTTGACTGAGTAGTGTGAAGATTAGTTCTTGCTACTTCACAGGCCTTTGACAACTTGTATTTGAAATCAGAGACATAATCAAGAAGATTAATCTTTGAATCTTCATTTGAAAGAAGTTTCTCTTTCAATAATTTCAATGGTCCACGGACAGTATGACCAAAAACTAGTTCAAAGGGACTAAAACCCAACGACTCTTGAACTGATTCCCTAACAGCAAACAACAACAAATGAACACCCTCATCCCAATCCTTTTCTGTATCAAAGCAATAGGATCGAATCATATTCTTCAAAGTTTGATGAAATCTTTCCAAAGCACCTTGACTTTCAGGGTGATAGGCAGAAGATTTAAACTGTTGGATGCCTAATTCATGCATAACTTGTTGGAAAATTCCAGACATAAAATTTGACCCTTGATCCGACTGGACAGATTTGGGAAGGCCAACAAGTGTAAGAAACTTCACCAAAGCTTTCCCAATAGTTTTAGTTTTTATATTTCTCAGAGGAATTGCCTTTGGAAATCTTGTAGATGTACACATGATGGTCAACAAGTATTGGTTGCCTGACTTGGTTTTAGGTAAAGGACCAACACAGTCTACTATTATTCTACTAAATGGTTCATCAAATGCAGGAATAGGTTGCAGATGAGCCTTAGGTATCTTCTGATTGGGTTTTCCTACCATTTGACAAGTGTGACAAGATCTGCAGTATTTAGAAACATCACTTTTGAGTTTCGGCCACTAAAAATGATTCAAGATCTTGTGATAAGTCTTACGGACTCCTAAATGACCAGCCAAAGGAGTTTCATGGGCTAAATTAAGAATTTCCTGTCGATATGACTTAGGAACAACAATTTGATAGCTCACTGACCACTCGTCACCAGCGGGTACATCAGGTGGTCTCCATTTCCTCATAAGGACCCCATTTTTCACAAAGTAACACACTGGAACTTGTGTGGCTTCAGTTTCACTAATAGCCCTCTGAAACAAACAAGATATCTCGGGATCTTGCTCCTGTTCAACGACAAGGGATTGTCGTTTGTCATCCTGATTAGAACAAAGAGAATGAGTTGCCAAAAGAGGATCACTGTGATCAATACCATTTGATTGATCAATACCTGAGGAAAAAGTGACCTCATCAAAAGACTGACCAATACATGTGTCAGCTAAAGGAATAATATCCTGATCAACATCACTCTCAAGAGCTCTTTTTGCCATAGCTCTAGTAACTGCACAAGCAGGGTACAAATCAGGGATTTCAGTTTCGACAGGATCAACTTTCTGATCCAAACAAGGCTTGTCAGTTACAAGTGGATTAACCACAACCTTATCTCCAGCTAGGTCATTGCTTTGTAATAAATGAACACCCTCTATGGGTAAAGAAGGCACTGCCCCAACAGTCACAGGTCCAGAAACTAAGTCTGATGCCAAATTTACACAATGGAGAGGAACATTTACAAAGCTGCACTCTACTCCCTGAACAAGAACACTTTCACTTGAAGAAGACTCCTCAGACAAAGGCAAAGTACCTGACAATAAAAGACTCTGAGAAGCTCCAGTGTCCCTTAATATTTTAATTGGGATAGGCTTGGCAGAATCACCAATAAGTGATATAGAACCTTCTGACATGAATGGTTCATAAGCCTCCAAAATAGAATCAGACTGGGGTTTGTTTGACCCAACAAATGTATTGCTTTCAATACAAGACCGTGACCTTGACCTCGTAGAAATAAGAGCATTTGGAAAAGCTCTGTCTTTTCTCTGTTGCTTATTTTTCAACTTGAAGCAATCAGAAATAACGTGCCCTTTCTTTTTACAATAAGTGCACGTAGGAAGAGATGAGGATTTCTGATCAGTCTTATCAGATGTTTGATTCCTAACAGTTGTGCTGTTGTGAAATTTGGAAGTACTCGAATGAGATTGAAATGGTTTTTTACCAGAAAACTGCTGAGAGGACGACTTATTGCCAAATGAAATTTTGTGAGTCGAGGAATAATCATCAGCCATACGAGCAGCATTTTCCAAAGTTTCCACATTCTGCTCGTCAAGATAGGTTTTAACATCACTATGGATGCACCTCTTGAACTCTTCAATTAATACGAGCTGTCTGAGGTTATCATAACCTTGATCAACTTTCTTGGCTGAGCACCACCTATCAAATAGTTGTTCTTTATCCCTTGCAAATTCGACATGAGTTTGTCCAGTTTCTTTTCTACAATTCCTAAACCTTTGTCGATATGCCTCTGGTACCAACTCATAAGCTTTCAAGATGTACTCCTTAACCACATCATAATCAGTTCTTTGTTGTACTGACAGTGAAATGTAGACTTCACGAGCTTTGCCAATAAGTACACTTTGTAATAACAAAGTCCAATGCTCTCTGGGCCATTTCAAGTTTTCAGCTATTTTCTCGAAATGAAGAAAGTATTTATCTACTTCTTTTTCCTGAAAAGGGGGTACTAACCTAATATATCTAGTAACATCAAAACCTGAACTTGTTTTTAAAGGAGTGGAATGTGCTCTGTTTGCCAGTTCTAATTCTCTTAACTTAAATTGCATTTCCCTTTCTTCTCTTTGCATCTGCATTTGTATTTGTCTCTCTTCTTTCTGCATTTGTATCTGCCTCTCTTCCTTCTCTCTCTCCATCTGTATTTGCCTCTCTTCTTTCTCTCTCTCCATCTGTATCTGCCTCTCTTCTTTCTCTCTCTCCATCCGCCTCTCTTCTTTCTCTCTCTCCATCTGTATCTGCCTCTCTTCTTTCTCTCTCTCTCTCTCTGAATCTGAAGCTTTGCCAATTCTAAATCCATCTGGTTCTTTAACTCGTATTCCCTTAATTTCCTGTCAGAACCAGATACAGGCTTTCTCTTCAAACTTAAAGCACTATTTTCAAAAATTCCCTTTCCTACTAAATATTGAATTAAAATAATCTTTATTTCCTGTTTTGTCAATGATAATTTTGCCTCAGATAGACTGTATTTTCTGGCAAGCTCGAGCAACTCATCCTTTCTCATGCACTCTAACCCCTCCTGGGGAGGTTTTGAAATGAAATTCTGAACATTAGATGCCATTGTAAATGCTTGTTGGTTTCACACAAAAAAATTTCTCAATTTAAAAATCTTTGCCAAAGACAAAAAAAATTCAGAGACAAAATCAATATGAATTTCAAAGATAAATTTAATATCTCTAATATGTTTTAAAGAAATTCAATCCCGGAACGGCCCCCAATTTCTGTTACGACTCTATGGTCTAAGAAAAATGTAACAGAAAGAAAGTGAAACCAACAAATCAAGTAAAAATCAACAAGCAATTTATTACTAGATAATTAAAATGAAAAATCAAAAAGTCACTTACAGTAATGTGTTTTGAAATCCTAATAATCCAATAAGAATGATTGTTCTAATCACAAGTCCTAAATATAGAATGTTCCGAATTCACGGCTGTGTCCTTGAATGTTATGATGTGCTAATGGTCTCCAAGGTCCTGATGTACTAGTAATCTTGATGTGCTGATGTCAAAATGAAGTATTCCAAAATATCTGAATAAGTTCACATAAATTCCAAAATCATCAATTAAAAATCCAAAATCCAAAAGTTTGTGAGCACTGTTATAATCCAATGAATATTTAAAATAATTCCTCTCTTAGAATTTGGAATGAATTTTCACAACTGTATTAGCTCTTTACAAGACTGATGGTAATGTCAAAACTGAATAAATGTCCACCAAACATGGCATATATAAAGATTGGTCACATGACAGAATGTTCTAGAATATGAGTCATCTTAATGGAATTTTTACTTGTAAACAAAAATCAACCTTGACCTTCAAATTGAGAAAACATATTGATCAAAACAACCTAATTCAAGGACACTAGTTAAACATGTTTTTCCTGATAAACATTAAGATTTAAGCAAATATTAAAGTGAAGAAACATTTATAATTTCCTAAAATATTTATAATATTATATAAACAACATACATAACACCTCCCCTCATAAAGAAAAAGAAAGATTTATATAATAAAGCTTTCTTTTGAATATACATCTAATACTATAATAACCAAAATTACATAAGAACATGTTTTATGATACTGGACTTAATTACATCAAGCAATATTACATTTCTAGGCACGTGAGAGTGCATCTGCAATCACATTGTCTTTTCCCCTGATGTGTCTAATGTCAATGTTATATTCTTGCAATATCAAACTCCATCTCAACAATCTCCGATTTTTATCTTTCATTTTGTTGATGAAAGTAAGGGGATTGTGATCATTGTACACAATAATTGGAGAAAGAGCTGAAGTAACATACACTTCAAAATGCTGTAAAGCCAATATCAAAGCCAAACATTCCTTCTCAATTGTGGAATAATTTTTCTGGTGCTTGTTTAGTATTTTAGAAAAATAACACACAGGGTGATCAACACCACTTTTGTCTTCCTGAATCAATACTCCACCAACCCCTACATCACTTGCATCAACAGATAATTTAAATGATTGGCTAAAATTTGGTGCAGAAAGAACTGGTGCATTCTTAAGCATGGCCTTTAACTTGTCAAAAGATTCCTGACACTTGTCAGACCAACAAAATTTGGTTTTCTTACTCAATAAACTTGTCAAAGGTTCAGCAATTTTGGAAAAATTGGAACAAAATTTCCGATAATATCCAGCCATACCTAGAAATCGCATCAGTTGCTTTTTACAAATTGGAACTTGAAATTCAGAGATAGCTTTGACCTTAGCTTCTATAGGTTTAACTTGACCTTGTCCCACAATATGTCCTAAAAATGTGACACAAGCATGGCAAAACTCACTTTTGCTCAAATTAATTGTCAGATTCGCATCGCTGAGTCGATCAAAGAATTTTCGAATGGTTTCCAAATGATCTTCCCAGGTGTTGTTGTAGATAATGACGTCATCGATATAAGCGTCACAATTATCAAAACCAAATGTTATCATGTTCATCAGACGTTGAAACGTTGCAGGCGAATTTTTCATTCCAAACGGCATAACTTTATGTTGATAAAGTCCATCTGGAGTTACAAATGCTGAAATTTCTTTTGCCCTTTCCGTCAGTGGAATTTGCCAGAATCCTTTTAAAAGGTCAAACTTGGTGACATATTCCGCATTTCCAATTTTATCAATGCAATCGTCCATTCTTGGGATTGGAAATGAATCAGTTTTGGTGACACTGTTGACTTTTCTATAGTCAGTACACATACCGAATGTATTATCTGGCTTGGGAACAAGAATACATGGTGAACTCCAGTTACTTTTACTTGGTTCTATGAAATCATTCTCCAGTAAATACTGAATTTCTTTCTTCAGATAGTTCTGTTTGAGAGGATTCATCCTATAAGGATGCTGTTTCACAGGCGCAGAATCTACAATGTCAACGTCATGATAAATTTTACTTGTTCGTGTTGGAACATCAGGAAACAAGTGCTCATAGTCATGTAATAGCTGTTTTAGTTCATTTCTTTCCTGTTGTTGTAGATGTGAAAGTTTCTGGTCTAGGTTGTTCAATATTTCTGAATTCCGAAGATTGGTTATACCAGAGTCACTATAGTCTGATCGTACTCCATCGTTGATATCTTCACTGTGTGGGACAGGTACAACTAAATTAACTGAATAATTAGCTGGGCTATCTCTGTCAAAATATTCCTTTAACATATTTATATGACAAAGTTGTTTCTGTTTCCGTCTCCCAGGAGTGTTAATGATATAATTTACGTCATTTACTTTCTTTTCAACGGTATAAGGACCATAAAATTTAGCCTGAAGAGGATTCTGAGGTATGGGAAAGAGAGCCAGAACTTTGTCACCAGGTTTAAAACTCCTTTCCTGTGTATTTCTGTCATACCTTAATTTCATTTTTGACTGAGTAGTGTGAAGATTAGTTCTTGCTACTTCACAGGCCTTTGACAACTTGTATTTGAAATCAGAGACATAATCAAGAAGATTAATCTTTGAATCTTCATTTGAAAGAAGTTTCTCTTTCAATAATTTCAATGGTCCACGGACAGTATGACCAAAAACTAGTTCAAAGGGACTAAAACCCAACGACTCTTGAACTGATTCCCTAACAGCAAACAACAACAAATGAACACCCTCATCCCAATCCTTTTCTGTATCAAAGCAATAGGATCGAATCATATTCTTCAAAGTTTGATGAAATCTTTCCAAAGCACCTTGACTTTCAGGGTGATAGGCAGAAGATTTAAACTGTTGGATGCCTAATTCATGCATAACTTGTTGGAAAATTCCAGACATAAAATTTGACCCTTGATCCGACTGGACAGATTTGGGAAGGCCAACAAGTGTAAGAAACTTCACCAAAGCTTTCCCAATAGTTTTAGTTTTTATATTTCTCAGAGGAATTGCCTTTGGAAATCTTGTAGATGTACACATGATGGTCAACAAGTATTGGTTGCCTGACTTGGTTTTAGGTAAAGGACCAACACAGTCTACTATTATTCTACTAAATGGTTCATCAAATGCAGGAATAGGTTGCAGATGAGCCTTAGGTATCTTCTGATTGGGTTTTCCTACCATTTGACAAGTGTGACAAGATCTGCAGTATTTAGAAACATCACTTTTGAGTTTCGGCCACTAAAAATGATTCAAGATCTTGTGATAAGTCTTACGGACTCCTAAATGACCAGCCAAAGGAGTTTCATGGGCTAAATTAAGAATTTCCTGTCGATATGACTTAGGAACAACAATTTGATAGCTCACTGACCACTCGTCACCAGCGGGTACATCAGGTGGTCTCCATTTCCTCATAAGGACCCCATTTTTCACAAAGTAACACACTGGAACTTGTGTGGCTTCAGTTTCACTAATAGCCCTCTGAAACAAACAAGATATCTCGGGATCTTGCTCCTGTTCAACGACAAGGGATTGTCGTTTGTCATCCTGATTAGAACAAAGAGAATGAGTTGCCAAAAGAGGATCACTGTGATCAATACCATTTGATTGATCAATACCTGAGGAAAAAGTGACCTCATCAAAAGACTGACCAATACATGTGTCAGCTAAAGGAATAATATCCTGATCAACATCACTCTCAAGAGCTCTTTTTGCCATAGCTCTAGTAACTGCACAAGCAGGGTACAAATCAGGGATTTCAGTTTCGACAGGATCAACTTTCTGATCCAAACAAGGCTTGTCAGTTACAAGTGGATTAACCACAACCTTATCTCCAGCTAGGTCATTGCTTTGTAATAAATGAACACCCTCTATGGGTAAAGAAGGCACTGCCCCAACAGTCACAGGTCCAGAAACTAAGTCTGATGCCAAATTTACACAATGGAGAGGAACATTTACAAAGCTGCACTCTACTCCCTGAACAAGAACACTTTCACTTGAAGAAGACTCCTCAGACAAAGGCAAAGTACCTGACAATAAAAGACTCTGAGAAGCTCCAGTGTCCCTTAATATTTTAATTGGGATAGGCTTGGCAGAATCACCAATAAGTGATATAGAACCTTCTGACATGAATGGTTCATAAGCCTCCAAAATAGAATCAGACTGGGGTTTGTTTGACCCAACAAATGTATTGCTTTCAATACAAGACCGTGACCTTGACCTCGTAGAAATAAGAGCATTTGGAAAAGCTCTGTCTTTTCTCTGTTGCTTATTTTTCAACTTGAAGCAATCAGAAATAACGTGCCCTTTCTTTTTACAATAAGTGCACGTAGGAAGAGATGAGGATTTCTGATCAGTCTTATCAGATGTTTGATTCCTAACAGTTGTGCTGTTGTGAAATTTGGAAGTACTCGAATGAGATTGAAATGGTTTTTTACCAGAAAACTGCTGAGAGGACGACTTATTGCCAAATGAAATTTTGTGAGTCGAGGAATAATCATCAGCCATACGAGCAGCATTTTCCAAAGTTTCCACATTCTGCTCGTCAAGATAGGTTTTAACATCACTATGGATGCACCTCTTGAACTCTTCAATTAATACGAGCTGTCTGAGGTTATCATAACCTTGATCAACTTTCTTGGCTGAGCACCACCTATCAAATAGTTGTTCTTTATCCCTTGCAAATTCGACATGAGTTTGTCCAGTTTCTTTTCTACAATTCCTAAACCTTTGTCGATATGCCTCTGGTACCAACTCATAAGCTTTCAAGATGTACTCCTTAACCACATCATAATCAGTTCTTTGTTGTACTGACAGTGAAATGTAGACTTCACGAGCTTTGCCAATAAGTACACTTTGTAATAACAAAGTCCAATGCTCTCTGGGCCATTTCAAGTTTTCAGCTATTTTCTCGAAATGAAGAAAGTATTTATCTACTTCTTTTTCCTGAAAAGGGGGTACTAACCTAATATATCTAGTAACATCAAAACCTGAACTTGTTTTTAAAGGAGTGGAATGTGCTCTGTTTGCCAGTTCTAATTCTCTTAACTTAAATTGCATTTCCCTTTCTTCTCTTTGCATCTGCATTTGTATTTGTCTCTCTTCTTTCTGCATTTGTATCTGCCTCTCTTCCTTCTCTCTCTCCATCTGTATTTGCCTCTCTTCTTTCTCTCTCTCCATCTGTATCTGCCTCTCTTCTTTCTCTCTCTCCATCCGCCTCTCTTCTTTCTCTCTCTCCATCTGTATCTGCCTCTCTTCTTTCTCTCTCTCTCTCTCTGAATCTGAAGCTTTGCCAATTCTAAATCCATCTGGTTCTTTAACTCGTATTCCCTTAATTTCCTGTCAGAACCAGATACAGGCTTTCTCTTCAAACTTAAAGCACTATTTTCAAAAATTCCCTTTCCTACTAAATATTGAATTAAAATAATCTTTATTTCCTGTTTTGTCAATGATAATTTTGCCTCAGATAGACTGTATTTTCTGGCAAGCTCGAGCAACTCATCCTTTCTCATGCACTCTAACCCCTCCTGGGGAGGTTTTGAAATGAAATTCTGAACATTAGATGCCATTGTAAATGCTTGTTGGTTTCACACAAAAAAATTTCTCAATTTAAAAATCTTTGCCAAAGACAAAAAAAATTCAGAGACAAAATCAATATGAATTTCAAAGATAAATTTAATATCTCTAATATGTTTTAAAGAAATTCAATCCCGGAACGGCCCCCAATTTCTGTTACGACTCTATGGTCTAAGAAAAATGTAACAGAAAGAAAGTGAAACCAACAAATCAAGTAAAAATCAACAAGCAATTTATTACTAGATAATTAAAATGAAAAATCAAAAAGTCACTTACAGTAATGTGTTTTGAAATCCTAATAATCCAATAAGAATGATTGTTCTAATCACAAGTCCTAAATATAGAATGTTCCGAATTCACGGCTGTGTCCTTGAATGTTATGATGTGCTAATGGTCTCCAAGGTCCTGATGTACTAGTAATCTTGATGTGCTGATGTCAAAATGAAGTATTCCAAAATATCTGAATAAGTTCACATAAATTCCAAAATCATCAATTAAAAATCCAAAATCCAAAAGTTTGTGAGCACTGTTATAATCCAATGAATATTTAAAATAATTCCTCTCTTAGAATTTGGAATGAATTTTCACAACTGTATTAGCTCTTTACAAGACTGATGGTAATGTCAAAACTGAATAAATGTCCACCAAACATGGCATATATAAAGATTGGTCACATGACAGAATGTTCTAGAATATGAGTCATCTTAATGGAATTTTTACTTGTAAACAAAAATCAACCTTGACCTTCAAATTGAGAAAACATATTGATCAAAACAACCTAATTCAAGGACACTAGTTAAACATGTTTTTCCTGATAAACATTAAGATTTAAGCAAATATTAAAGTGAAGAAACATTTATAATTTCCTAAAATATTTATAATATTATATAAACATCATACATAACACTATGTCATTTACAAAATACTTAACCTTAAAATATATGTATGCTTGAAGGTATAATGTGGGTAAGCACTACTACCCTTCACATTTTTACCAATAGACGGAAAATTCTTTTCTTAATAACTACAAACACTCCATGTGCGATGCATAACTTCCTTTCTCTCCATTCTGTTTAATGTCTGTTGAAGATTATGACACTAAAGTTTTACCGTTTTCAATCTTGAACAGAAAATTTTACTTTCTCTCTGTCAGTCTTTGGTTTGGCACAATTTTTTATATCCAAAGCAACATCACCACCCAAAAATTGAAAATTAAAATTAAAAATGAGAGTGAAAATTGAAAAAGCTAAATTTGGAAATGAAAATTAAAAAATGGAAAATTGAAAATGAAAATTTAAAACTATGAAAATTAAAAAACGAAATTTGAAAATGAGTATTGAAAATGAAAGTTAGGAAAAATGACATTTAAAAATGAAAAGTGAGAAAACGAAATTGAAAAAAAGTAAATCTGGAAATGAAAATTAAAAAATGAAAAATTGAAAATGAAAATTGAAAGCTATGAAAATTGAAAAACGAAATTTGAAAATGAGAATTGAAAATGAAAGTTTAGAAAAATAAAATTTAAAAATGAAAAGTGAGAAAATGTAATTGAAAAAAGTAAATCTGGAAATGAAAATTAAAAAATGAAAAATTGAAAGCTATGCAAATTGAAAAACGAAATTTGAAAATGAGAATTGAAAATGAAAGTTTAGAAAAATGAAATTTACAAATGAAAAGTGAGAAAATGAAATTAAAAAAAGTAAATCTGGAAAAGAATACTAAAAAATGAAAAATTGAAAATGAAAATTGAAACATGAAAATTGTAAAACGAAATTTTAAAATGAGAATTGAAAACGAAAGTTTAGAAAAATGAAATTTAAAAATGACAATTGAAAATGACATTTAAAAAAGTAAATCTGGAAATGAAAATTTAGACTACCTAAATAACCACTGCCACCAGGTGTCAAAATAATTTGTAGTTTAGTGTGTGGATCGATTCTTGTATCTGCCATTTGTTTATGAAAAAAGCGTTGGGTATAATAAGGATTGTTTATGATGCCTTGAAGTAATTGATGTGCTGTCAAAGAAAACACTCGTAACACTTCTTTGAGACTAGCTTCTAACAAATGGGCACGGACTTGTGCATTTTGTTCGCGACTGATGCCATACAGGGCACAAATCAATTTGGCAGGAGGATGAGATTGAAAGGAAGTCATCTTGAAGTCTGTGAGAAAGAAATGACGTGGTGGATGTTTTTATGTTGTTGTTTTTTTCAGAGAGTGGCTGAAGGGGACATGTAAATGACAGGACCTCCTTCTTGACACCAATGGTGAAACAATTGGGTACGAAATCTCAAATAATCGGGAGTGGTGGGTTTTAAATCGATGAGTAAATACGCATGAGGTGTTTGAGTGGCATCGCCTTACGCATAATTCAGCCAAGGAGTTCCTAACTGTTTGGCTAACACTTGCACTTGATATTTGTATCTGGGGCTTTTAAACAACACCACGTAATGAGCATTGAGACTGATGGTATGACGGGCTTTACTTTCTTGAAATAAATTTTGAGTAATGTCAATGATACTGGCATTACGATGATGTCCATTTAGTGTAAACCAAAGTTTAATTTCTTCTTCGTCTTCTCCTAACATGTCATTGAAGATGACCAGATGTGTTTGACTCAAGTCAGACACGATCCCATCGTCTTCGTGAGGAATGCCTTCGACAAACGAAATGGCTTCTCCTTGACTTTCTTGAAGTAAAGTGTAAGACGACTGCCACTCTTTGTAATACCACACGATACGTTGAGGAAGATGATCAAACAAATGAGATTTGTGTTCGATCAAACGTTTGACAAATTCGGTTTTGCCTGAACCACTGGGTCCAGCAATCAACATGTTAATAGGATGGCGCAGATACAAAGCTTCCCAACTTTGACGATCTAACTTTTCGTCGATCACTTTGAGAACAGAAGAAGAGGAGGAAGAAGGGAATGCAGCCATGACTGTGGTGTTCAGAATTTTGAGAGGAACACGAAAGACACAAGACATTTTACACATTTCAAAAACGTTTAATGTTTTTCAAAAAGTGTCAACACAACAAAACGTATTTACATGTCATGAACATAGCATATGTTTTCTTTCATGCTGCAAAAATTCATATATTTAAAAATACATTTTATGATGCAGCATATTGTCATGTCATAAAAACAAAATCATGCATTTTCTTTCATGCTGCGATCAATGTCCATTAAAAAAAAACAAAAATAAAAAACCCACAAAGTTCATGTTTTTCTTTCTTTGTCTTTCTTTCATCCATCACACGCGATGTTCTTGGTAAGCATGAAGAGTAGATCAAGTGCAACGGCTGCCTTTTTCACCTGGAGGTGAAACCTGTGTCATGTGAATAGTCACTTTTCCATCGGTGATGTCAAATTCTTCTCTCATTGATTGAGCGTCTTGAATTTTGTCCAAGAGATTGGAAGAAGTTAATTCTGCCGGTGTACTAAAGCCGAGCCACACAGGAGATTTCAAACTGTTGTAAGACATCGATATACTCAAACGATCTTGATCTTTGACTTGGCACTGTCCTTTCAGTTCCTCTAACAATGAGTCAAATAAGTCCGTAATGAAACCTGCTGCTTTCTGTTCTGGAACTTCAGACGTGAAGTCTTTAAATTTCACTGTGTACGTAAAAGCGGTGGTTCTACATTTTCTGGAAGTCACTTTGATAATCTCTCGAATGTGATAATAATCTTTAGGGACTACTGAATCATTTTCCTTCTTGGACGAACTTTGCTCTGAAGGTATTGTGGAGACAAAGGTAGATGATGTTGGATATGGGACTTTTATCTGTGTAAAATTCATCTTTCTAGGTCGACGTCTGTATTTGCAATGAAGTGCTGGCCTTGGAACTTGCTTCTTTTTTATACTGAAGATCGGCGTGTCCGTATGGCAAAGTGGTGTGGTCTGAAAGTCGCACTCGTTTCTGGTACACAATTTGGTAAACTTTTTCTAAAGGACGATGGACAATTTGGTGATTTGGAAACCGTACGATTTTGTGAGGCTCTAAAGTTTTCACTCGAAAGTCTTGAGCTTGTCCAGACTGTAAAGCACTTTTCAAGACATCAAATTTCACCACTTGGCTGGTTCGATAGTTCAGTGTCAATCCTTTGACTTTGCATTTGGTATGGAGTTGGCCTTGTCGGTCTCGGTATCGGTAGCCGTAATTTTTAGGGCCACCGCTGGCAAAACTGAGGATCGTCTTTTGGGGGTGCTCGTCCGTCCATGCTCCTAAGCGATCTCCTTCGATGGTGGGGTGTGGGCAACCAGGGCGATGAATGTACATACAACTGTCGGTGTCAAAGTACAGGACTCGATCTCCCAACACTTCTAAAGCCTCATCGTACAATTTCAAACGAGCATTGGCTGTCACGTAGGCTGCAATGACCACATTGCTAAAGTCGTCGGGGTGAACAAACTTGGGTTCTTCTTCGTAATTGATCAAGATCAAATCTTCACGGATGATTTCCACGTGTTTCACCAGTTTTCCTTTGCCGTCCACTAGTTGAAAGTAGTGACTGGGATCTGTCAAGTATTTCGTCTTGGGCAAGATCGTATGTTGTGCCATTTTTCCACACAAGCAATTGAGCATGGCTCTGGCAAACGATCTTCTTCCTTCGTTCTTTTCTACGTCTTCCAAAGTGATGCCTTCTATGGCACGGTACTGTTCTTTGAATTAGACTTGGTCTTCTGGCGTCCGACACCATGAGGGATAGCCGCTGGCTTCTTGTTTCAGTTTGTGAAATTCGTTGACGTAGCTCGAGAAAATGCCTGGATTCGAGGCGTCGTCCTTTTGGTATTGTGCTGTGGTAGCAAAGTGCCAAATTTCGTACACTTTCAACAGGCGGTATCCCCGATCCAGAGCCTGAAACATTTCGGCGCTGACCCACGTTCCTGTCAAAGCGCGTTCTTCCTCCATGTGGTGACAAGGGTGGTCTTGATTGCATGTTTCAGCGCACGTACGGCATAAAGGATGGTACAAGTTTGTCGGGGGTAAGACTTTGCATTTGATCAATCCTTCGTATTAACGAATGTTTTCCACGTCGATGTGTTCTGTCAGGATTTCGGGGTGTCCGGTACGGAATCGCTTGTATTTACACACCCAAGGATACAACGAACACATGTCGATGTATTTGATCTCTTCTTCTCGAGATTCGTCTACATCGTACAGCAAGCGTGTGGCATTGGTTCGTCCTCCAAACAAACTGCGGCGTGGGTCCAAAATTTCGATGTCGACCACGTCGTAACTTTCGGCAATGCGTCTAAATTCTGGATAGGTTTTAAAACGTCGATCGTACTTGTGCTCCCACATTTCTACTACTTGGTATTCTTGACTTTCTAACTTCAGTCGTCGTCGGTAGGTGTGTTCGTACAACTCTTCCATGGTGGAGTCTGAAAAAGGACTTTGTATCCTTGACTTTCTAAGTGAAGTCATCGTTGGTAAGTGCGTTAGTACAACTGTTCCATGGTAGAATCTGAATAAGGACTTTTCATATCTCGATCAGGATAACAGGTAGGGCATCCGTGAAACAAGCAACCCTGAAACTCGTACACCGTGTGCGGGTTTTCTAAATCAAATCCATCCACGGAATAAGCTCCAATCTTCTTTTCTCCTCCTCCGTTTCTGGCATGTTGTATCCATTTGTCTTCCTTTTCGCACAAGTATGCAACCAACGCAATACTTTGGCCGAGTATTGACGGCTGGCCGAGAGATGAGTGTTAGGGTCTATGATGGCTAGTGTGTTCTCAGGCATGAACTTTTTTGTGTACACTAATGCATAGGCTTTGGGTAGGGTACAAGCTTCTTTCAAAGGATCGACTTCTCCGTGATCCAGAAATAATTGTCAAAACTTTTCACAGCAACGGCGTAAAATGTCCACATCGGATCGACAATACTTCAGCATTTCTTCTTGAAAGTCAAACGGGTCTGAAGCGTGAGCGTGGTACCAAGCGGGAAAGGCTTCTCGGTGTTCGGTGTGCATCCCGTCGGGGTCGTAATAGTGAAGATCAGGCAAATGCGGGAGCACTGCGTGTTGATTGGCTTCGTTATTGAAGAAGTGGGGAAAATACCCTTTGGCCATTTCTGTAATTCAAAATGTTTTAGGCATTCGACTCAAAGACATGGCCAAATAACTCATGGAATCTTTGAATTGTACTTGTCCCACCTGCATGTAGATGAGTTTGGCTCCGTTCATGGTGACTTTGGGGCATTTGGTACATTGTTCTGAATAATATTTTAACAGAAATTGTCCATCGTATCCAGAGAAATTGTGAGCCATGACGGTAGCATATCGATGACAGTCCCCGTAACGTTGAATGTCCTCTTTGCTCCAAGTGTCGTCGGTAGGATCTAAGATCCACTAGGCAAAATCGGGCAGAGTGTTGGGCTCACGAAAGATTTTTCCACGTCCTCCTGGAATCCTACTACAACGGGGACAGTGAACATAGATAGGTTCTTGTATGCACTTCTCACAAGCCCGATGAGCGACGCAGACATTAGGGATGTGATCCCCGTCTCTTGCAAGCATTCAAAGTAAAAAAAGATAAAATCCACTTTGGTCTTGTTCTTGTTTTGATCACCCTTTAATTCTTTCTCCAGTGTATTGTCATATTTTTGAATGTAACATTGACGTTCAAAGTCTACGAATTGGTCACAAATGCGACATCTTTTCTTTCCGGCGCAAACGTGTTTCTTGGGGTCGTTGGTTAGAATCAGCTGTCCACACGTGGAGCACAATCTCATTAAGTCTCAAGCACTTTTCTGCTGGTGAGCTTGTGTCCTGCGATGTTGTTCGTAACAAGAGGGATTGACAAAGGTTCATCGACACGTCGAGCAATGCATGTGTTTTTCAGGAAGGCATGTTGTGGAAGCTAAACAGCCCCGACATCTCTCTTTGCAATGAATGTGTTTGTCCCGACTGCAAAATCATTGGTCGCATTTCTCGCAGTAGTAAGTGTATCCAAGAAATCCTGTGATACTAGTGATGGCATCGAAATGTTCTTGATGATGATACATGTGAATGTATTTTCCCTTGGGGAAATCGGGTCTTCGAAACGCCAGAGCTCCTCGAACCTCTTGAGGGTGTACTTTCTAGGTGTACCGAGAAGCCAAGACGTCTTGAAGTTGTTGCATTTCAGAAATGCTACACACGGTATCTTTCACTATGCCTGCTTGTTGTAACAGGAGTTCTGCTTCTTTTCGTTGTTGGGGTCTCTCCGATCGTCGAATGTTCATCCATGCTCTTTTTCATTCATGTAAGTGTAAGCCGTGGTTCTAAATTTTCTGGATGTCACTTTTTGCGTCTCTCGAATGTGATAGTAATTTTAGGGAGCTACGGAACGACTTTCTTTTTTAGGGGCTCTGGACTCTCTTCGTCTTGTGGAGGTAGAGGGTATGGTTTCAGGCTCACTCATGTCCTCTTCAAAATCGCTGGCATGACTTGGGCTAACACTTCAGCTATCGGTGTATGAGGCGGCATGGAAAGTCGTCGTCGTGGCCTCTTAGTTTCTTCTTCTGGTTTCTCATTGACATTAAGTGATCGTTTCATCTTGGTGTCCAACTTGGATCTGATTGAGTTTTACACAGACTCTCTCCCTATATATACCCCCCCCCCTCTCTACCTTTGTATGTGATAATGGCTTGCTTTACTTAAAAATTTGCCAAAGTGGAAATGTCTATGAGCAATAGAAAGCTATGTGACATTAATTTTGAAACTTGCACAGACTATCAACTTTACATGTGTCACGACACAAATGTCAATCCGATGTTTGCCGTTTTTTCAAAACACACAAACTTGTAACTTTACCAGAAATCGTAACTTCGTACAAGCCTCCAAATTCACTAGTTTGAAAAAAACGGCCCCTAAATAGTGTAGCCCTTCTCACTCACTCTCTCTCTCTCTCTCTCTCTCTCTCTCTCTCTCTCTCTCTCTCTCTCTCTCAAAATGACTCAGTGACAACATTTTTGTCAGTTTCAAAACCCGAGCCAATAATGTTACAGTTCAGTATTTAGCGTGTTGAGAAAAAATGTTACAGGACACGGATTCTTAACATGACTGCAAATTCCCTCTAGTCTGGCTGCACCGTAATCGTAAAAAGCTAGAACATAGGCATTATTTTGCCACACCGCCTGTCTGGAATCTATAACAAAACACTTCGTCACTCATTATTAAAACTTTCATTGGCTACAAATATTTTCTTACCGCGTTCGCTTTGAATCGCCCTCAGTTGCTATTGATACAGTGAGAAGATTAGACATGTTTTTCTGTGCCTGACCGTTAGTCTCTTTACAAATAAAAGCTAACGCACAACCCAATCGTAAAATTTGTGATCAATGGAAATTGTATCAGCTTTAAGTCAAAATACATCACAGAATGTTTGGATGTAATATTTTGTGAAAATTTTACATCTACGCTTTCAAAAGAAGGATTTTAGTAGACTATGTCTCCAATTCAATCTCGTGATATTTTACCTAAAAAAAGCGGATTTTTCCTATCGATGTGATTTTAAAAAAATATAATGTGTGTTTTTGAAATTTCTTAAGGAAAATATACCTTTAAAACGTAAGTGTCGTGATATTTTTAAAAGTAGGAATAAAATATTTTCTCTCTCTCTCTCTCCATCGTAATATCAATTCTCTCTGTTTCACAAACACACACTACGTTTCTTATAAAATGATTCCAATTGAAAGGATAATGGTATCTGTTCCGTTTTAAGATGCCTCTCCAAAAATGTTGGCAGTAGTCACAACGATTATGTGAAATGTTACTTTAGTTTTGTAATTTTTTTTCAAAAACTTGCACCCCTAAAAATTGTAGAACGATTTTTCTTCGATAGGAAAATCGTGGATTAAAATCTTGAGTTTGGTTGTGCATGTCAGGTATCTTAGTTTTGTCCTATTTTATAGATCTACCGTTTTCCGAAGGAAACAAAATTAAAAAAAAAAACAAAACAAGCACACAGATTTACGGTGTAAGAATGACTCGAGTATGACCCATCCAATTCTGCACTCTATGACCCGTCCTATTCCGCCCTCTCATTCTAGAGCCAAAACATGCGTCCAGTAAAACTGTAACAATGTATGCTATATTTTCAGTCAGTCCATTGTAGACAGCCAATTGAACAAGACGTGTTTTTACTGTTCTCCCGTCTATGGTTCTGGGAAATGTTGTAACATTGTTCGTAGTCTCAAGGCGTGTGGAGCAAAACATAACATATCTTAAATATTTGGGAGGCATACAGCAAATGTTACTGCAGTCATTCGACAATAAATATAACACTACTGTTTTAAAACTGATAACTGAAAAAATTTCCAATGAACATTTCTAACATAGAATTTACCCTTGCCTTCAGAAACTCAAAAAAGTGTAACCTAATATTAATTTCTCCTTGTCCTATAATGCCGCAAAAAAATAGAAAAGTGGTTTTGTGAACATTATGGTTATCTATTTTCGTTAGCTTAGAAACGTGGTGTGTGAATCGATGGCAAAATGACACTGTACTAAACGATTGGAACTCTAGTCTCACGTTAAAACGTTGTCAACCTTGAATCATTGCCAATATTTTTGTTTGCGTATGTATTTATCTATGTTGTACACTAAAACTTAAAACCCCTTTTCTTGTGATAGTATGTTTGTGAGGGTATATTAGTGTGTCTATAAGCACTCCTACACTTGTCTACTTGTGCGTGATTGTGTGGTATGTTTGCGTGAAGGTATGGTATTGTGTCCATAAACAATCCTACCCTTGCCCACTTGTGCGTGATTGTATAGTATGTTTGTGTGAGGGTATTGTAGTGTGTCCAATAAACAATCCTACCCTTTTTGTTGGAGTGTAGGGGTGTATGTTTTAATTGTCGTAAAAAAAGAGGCGATGGGTGTATTTGGGGGTTTGTTTGGATAGTAATCAAAAGTGGGTGCTGGACTGTAGGGGGTGTGTTGTAATCAAAAAGTGACTGCTGGATAGTATATGTGGTGTTTTGGATTGTATCTAAACATTTTAACGTTAGCAATCCCGTTTGAGACTATAAATTCATTTATTATACACCTACCAATTTTCTACCCAAGAAAGAGCCAGAATTTTACCATCATTTCCTACAAGCCGGAAAACGATACTATCGTATTCCAAATCCGTATCACCATCCTCTCAAACGAGGCTGGGACTACTTTATCCTCGAGGTTTCCTGGTGAAACTAGCAGCGCCCCTAGCGATGGAATGCCAACACTAACAGTAAACAAAGCTCTCACAGCGACGTTAGTTAAGAAAGCTTGCGTTATATGTCAAATATCTGAAAGGTCCCAACAATGTTTTTTGTCAAAACAGCAATAAAAAAGCATTTATTCATTTATTTTGAAGTAGTACAATATTACCAAAATGTTGGTCTGAAACAAGATCACATTCGGAAATCGAGTACCAAAACATTACTGACAGTACAAACCATTTACGAAAGGTCATAATATGTAACGTTAGAGATTTTCCAGCATAATGGATGAATTTGAAATTTTAAATATTGAAGATTTGTTTAGCGATGAGTTCGACATGCAGATCATGGATGAATATGTGAGTTTGCCATCAATTCTAAATGATTTTCCTGACAATGCCGCTTCAGAACTAGCACCGAAACTAAACAAGGCCCCTGCCTTTGACATATCAAATGAAGAAAAGGCAGAATTTGTAAACAGTATGAAGAACAAAAACACTGTGAGAACAACAGAATGTGCTGTGAATTAATTTAGAAACTGGTTATAAGGTCCCCCCAGGTGCGAATTTAGAGACGTGAGTGAAATTAATGTGGCAGAACTTGATAACTATATTGGTTCATTTCTTCTCTCTATCGGGAAGTTTGACGGTGTTACGAAACACCCAAATCCACACCAAATCCACCCAAATCCGATCAAAATCCACACCAAATCCACACCAAATCCACCCAAATCCAAACCAAATATATGAAATCTTATTAAGTCTACCGTCTCGTCTCTAAATTGCAACGCACTCCCATTTTTCATTAAAAGTCGACGTTCCTGTGTTTGGTTGATATATAAATACAAAAGGACTAAAAAATATTATAAATGAAATGACAAATTGTAGTTAATAAACTTGCATATGTGTACGTTTAGTCATTAAATAAATTTATATTTTTCCCGCGTAAATTGTTCTGTTATAACTTGTTACTTTATAACTTACATGTATTACTTTGCACAATATATTGCGCATGTCCGTTATGATTCTCATTCAAAGTCGGGTTTCACTATGTCCTCCAACTCAATGCATCATTACATGTGCTAATATAACGGACTCACCCTTAGTTGTGTCCCTATATTTCGCGTTGTGACAACTATATATGCCGAAAATTGTTACTAAACATTTGGATTTGGGTGGATTTGGTGTGGATTTGGGTGGATTTGGGTGTTTCGTGACACCCGAAGTTTGATGGGAGCGAGTATGAGCCTGACACTTTAACTAGCTAATTTGATAACTGCAAAATAACTATAAATCACATATACGAGTCTGCTCCCCCCAAGCGTCGAAGAATCTGTGTTATTGACAGTGATAGTAGTCAAAGTGAGTGACCGTTGTTCCAAAAATTTGATTCATACAACTAATATTCATGCACATGTCTTTTCAAAAATGTAATTCGGTTTATGCTTTAAGATGAAGTTCGTATTAAAGAGGTTGAAATGTTTAGCAATTTTTTTTTTTTTAACTACATATAGTGATTTTATTAAATGATCTGAAAATTGGTAGGTATATAACAAAAATATAATTATCACAGTAACGCGATCTTGATTGCTAGATCACGTCTCGTTGTCAGCAACAGAAAATCCGGATCATGACTCGAGGCTTCGCGTCTCGTAATGATCCGGATTTTCTGATGCTGACAACTCGACGTGATCTAGCAATCAAGATCGCGTTACTGTGATAATACTATATATAGACCCATAGGTTTACATGTAGCGTCACTATGACCTCAAGTGTAGAGTCATCATCGATCGTATCGGGCATGCTGTTCAACCCGTACTACCCGATGTACTTGAAAGCTTCATGGGCTATCACGAAGATAACAGCTACAGCTCTTTGGAAGAGACGCATCTATGTGGAGAGACAAGGGTGTCTGAAGCGGGTGCTCCTCTATGGACCTGAAGTGCATAGAAGTTTAAGGAGAAGAAGATCCGTGAAGAGGTGTCATATGTGTTAACTTGGTTAACAAAAAAACTCCAACGGTTCTTTTCAGGGCCACCCACATCTCTTAGAAAAGAAACAATCCAAACTTGCCAATAGTGTTCCTCTGTTTCTATGTTTTGTGTTTGTCTATGTGTTTTTGTTTGTCTATGTCTATGTGTCACTTCTGTCCCTATAAAATACTTCTGTCCCCATCAACACATCTGACCCCAAGTACCCTCTCCATGTTCATTTCCCGCACGGCTTTATAAATTTCCAGTATGGCTCTGTAAACCTTCTCCATGTTAAATTCCCGTATGGCTCTATAAACCTTCCCATGTTCATCTCCCGTATGGCTCTATAAACCTTCCCATGTTAATCTCCCGTATGGCTCTATAAATGTTTGGACCTGTTTAACATGGAAGTCCCGTATGGCTCTCAGTTCTCTCTCTATACTACTCACATTGGTATTAAGGGTAATGAAAGGGCAGATAAAGCAGCCACCCATTTCTGAATGGAAGTTACCATGTACTGACATCAAATATTATATCAAATCAACATGTTATATATACTTGGCAAAATACGAGTGGTGTTTTGAAAAGTTCTGAGTATTATCTTATAACCTTTATTGTTTCTTTTAACCTGTCATCAGGGTCCGTTTAACCGCTAGGCAAACTAGGCGGTAACCAGGGCGGCAAAGGAAAGAATAAAAAGTTAATGGGCGGGGATGGGGGGGGGGGGGGGGCACAAGGCTGAAGGTTGCGCCGGCCCTGCCTGCCATTAATTTTAATGCCAATAGATAGACAAAATAACATTTACAAAAATGATCTGCAGTTGCAAATGCAGCACACCGGGAGATATATGCATGACATGACATAAGTAAATGACAATGATGTAAAAATGTTGGAGGAGAACAATTCTGTTAATGAGCAAAGAGCATACTGTAAAATCTGGGGCTTTTTGGTACTCTCTGACTGATATCAAAGCCGACACGGATGAAGTTTACAGATGTAATTTGCTTGCATATCCTACAATATCGAGGTGGTTTCATCGTTTTAAAGACGGTTACGAATCCATGGAAGATGATCCACATTCTGGAAGACCATAGTCTGCGATTGGTGGGTGGAAAGCAGCTGCTGTGAAGGGGACAACTGATGACGATGCTTGATACAGAGTGAAAGATATTTCTATTATCACAGGCACTAATTCATCAGCTGTTAATAAGAAATACTGGCTCAGACTCGGGTTGAGGTCAACATGCAACTACTCGCCAAACACGAAAAGAGTGAAAAGAGACGTTTGAATGATATTGTTACAAGTGATAAAACATAGATATACTTTTTTTTTAACCAGACTCGAGAGAACATAATAGTGTTTGGATCAGAGAAAATGAGCAGAGACCACAAATCACTCAACACAGTTGGACTTCCAAGAGAGATTTTATGTATTATTTTTTCTATGCAAAAGGCCCACTTGTCCAGGTACATGTGCCTGACTGTGCTAGTATCACTGGACAGTTCTATGCCTCCAACGTGTTGATAAAAGTTGTGGAATACTACCAAACCATTTATCCATGCACCGGTACTTGAGGTATATCTTTACTCCATGACAACGGACCGGCATGTAAATCAATTTTTGTGACAGACTTCCTGAAGGAGCACAGCATCTAAACTTTGCCACATGCTTCATATTGATCTCATTTAGCTCCAAATGATTTATCGCTGAATCCGTTATAATAATAATAATAATAATCATGTCTTTATTTAAAGAGGGTAACTCATTTAGTTAATATATCTAATATATCTAATCTCCCTTGAGACCCTCTACTTAAAAAAAAAAAAAAAAAACATATATACATTTTTGTTTCATC
Organism: Margaritifera margaritifera; assembly: GCA_029931535.1. Classification (NCBI taxonomy): domain Eukaryota; kingdom Metazoa; phylum Mollusca; class Bivalvia; order Unionida; family Margaritiferidae; genus Margaritifera; species Margaritifera margaritifera. Next base: position 1,323,344 of record JAQPZY010001271.1, on the reverse strand, counting down.
TCTCCAACAACTATGTTTTGAAATGACTTTAAGCAAGTTCTTCATATATACATAGCAGTTTATGATCACTTCTGCTTTGATAACCTTTAGGCTATTCTGCAAAAATGTGGCATGTGGTAAAGTTTATATCAGTGTTATACTTTGTCATATAACATTATTAGGTAAAAAAATAGAGAGAGGTTCATACACTGAGTTTATATATATATATATATATATATATATATATATATATATATATATATATATATATATATATATATATATATATATATATATATATATATATATATAACATTTTATGCATGCTGAATGCTAATATAAAAGATACAAAACAAGCAAATGATAAATTTGAAGAGTAGCATTGCAATAAATCCCAGAACTCAATCTTGAACTTACATTTTTCTTGATAGTGCTAATACATATATGTAGGTTTGAAATATTGCATGTACATTTTTTTTAAAGGATTTAACTGAATCAGCAGATCGAATGTGATCAGGAAGTGAGTTCTATATTTTAGACCCTGTATACTTTCTTTGAATTGTTCAATACAAGGTTTTGGTAATTCTAAATTGTTCTTAAAAATCAATCTTAGATTATACGGTGAAGACGTTTCGCAGAATAATTTAGTCATGTACTTTGGAACATCTCCTATGATACATTTTAAAACCAGAACTGCTACCAGAAAATCTATAATCTCATCTATTCTTAACCATTTTAATTCTGTGAACAAGTCTGATGATGATATATCAAAGAGGACATTAACAATCAACCGAGCTTTTCGCTTTTGAAGCCTGTGAATTCTGTCTAGTTGAGAACTAGTACAATTTCCCCATATGGTTTAACAGTAGTTAATCATTGGAAGTATATAGGCATTATAGTAAAGAATTCTGGAGTCCTTTGACAGCTACTTCTTAATTCTACTAAGCAATGTAATTTTAGGTGTGAAAGACCTATAGACACTGTCTACTTGTTTTTTCCCACTTTATATATACTTCTGTCCATGATTACACCTAATAGCTTCTCATCCATTACATTTTCAATTGCAGTATTATTAATGTACAGTGATGTATCTTTCTTTTCTTACTTTGCAAGCTTTTTTTTATGTTCCCATAAGCATGGATTTTGTTTTAGATTCACTTATTACCATCTTATTTTGGTTTGACCACTCCTCAGTGGAAGTAAGGTCTGAACTTAATTTGCACTCAAGGGTGTAGACATTGCTACTTGATGAAGAAATTGTTGCATCAACTGTAAACATGTCAGTATGTGTATGTTGTGTATAGATTGGAAGATTATTGATAAATAAAAGAAAGAGGAGGGGACCCAGTACGGAGCCTTGTGGAACACCATGCCTTGTATAACATGGGATAGAGTGAACATTTCCCATAAAGACTTGTTGCTTCCTGTCACATAAATATGAATTGAACCAATTTTTTGTATGGTCATGAAATCTATAACAACGTAGCTTACTTAGGAGAATATCATGAGAAACCAGATCAAAGGTTTTCTTAAAGTCTAGAAATATTATTCCAGTTAGATTGCCATTATTCATTTCTTAAAGCCATTGATCAGTTCATTTTGTGAGAGCTGTTTGACATGAATGTATGAATGTTCTTTGCAGAAAGCCGACTGTGGAAAAGGGAAAAAGTATTAAGGTAGTTATAGACCTGTTTCGCTACATGTTTTTCAAAAAGTTTTGATAAAGGGGTCTGTAATTTCCGGGATCACATCTACATCCTTGTTTAAAAATAGGAGTAATTTTAACACACTTCAGTTTATCTGGGAAGACACCTGTATTAATACTTAGTTTTATCAAGTAGGTAACAGACCGTGCTATAACTGGTGCTGATAACTGTAGGACTTTTAGTCCCACCTCGTCTGTACCACACTACATTTTTGTGTTGATTTTGCTAAGAATGTAGAGAACACTTTCACTCACAATATCTAGGGCAAATTGTAGATCATTAGGAACTCTAGCCTTTACAAAAGTTAAGATGAGGATTACTACCATTTCGTTCACTGTCAGAACATATATTTTCTATTTTGGTAAAGAATTGGTTAAGCATGTCGGTTATATCCTGTATTGAAGAAGCAGTGCTGTCATTATAACTCAAATAAGCTTGAATGCAGTGCTTTTTAAATGGAATGAGCTCATTTAGATACTGCCACAAGGAGCTAGAATGTTTGTTCTCTTTAATAGAAGTTGCGTAGTAATTTTTCTTATATTAATTGATTAAAAAGTTGACTTTATTCCGCCATTTTCTATAGTTTGTCCAGTCTTTATTTTTATGAAATGTATCCATTTTATGTCTAGATTCCTTTATTTCTGAAGTCATCCATTTATGTTGATATTGATGTTTGATGCATTTTATTTTTGTTGGTGCATGTTTGTTTAGAGCGTTGTTAAAAAGTCCATACCACATGTCAAGGGCAGTGTTAATGTCAAAAATGTTTTCAATCTCATGGAAAGGCATTTGAGCCAAGTCATAAAGGAACTCCTTTTTATCAAAATGTTTAATGTCTCTCTACTTTATTTCTGTGTGATGACCAACAGAGAGATGTGGAGATTGCCTGGGTTATACACACTGGATAGTGGTCAATTATGGCATAAATAGGCACTTTCATTTCACTAACATTTTCAGGTCTGTTAGTGTGGATATGGTCAATAAGTGTAGCACTGTATTCAGTTATTCTTGTTGGTTTATCAATCATTTGGGATAAATTATATATTTGGAAAAAATGTAACCATTTTGAGGAGGATCCTTCAACAGATCAATATTAAGGTCACCTATAATGATTGTTTCATATTCTTCATTCAGAAAGGCCTTTTCAGTTTCAGAATGTTTACATTTAAAAGTGTACACATATTGTAATCCAGTTTGTAGATGGTTAAGTGTTACATATGGCCTGCACTTCATTGCCTTCTACCTATTGGTACGTGCATGGCTTTTGTTTATGTCCTAGTTTATTACAAACAAAGCAGTTAACCTGTTTTCCATGCAGACACATGTGTTACATGTCCCTGTTCTCCAAAATACAGACAATATTCTGAGTCACGTCTAACCACTTTTATAAATCTTATGTATTGGTCCATATTCTTAAGGAGCAACGCACTACCTCTGTTGGACAAGTTTAATTTCACTGTACCTTGATTGTCTTTGAAGAAAGTCCTGTATTGTGGAACAAAGAGCAATTGGAAGTTTTCACACAAAGTACTTAGGGTATCATTTATTGGAGACACAAGTACATCCTTTCTTGGCAGAAGTCCCGGCACAATTATTTTGCACTCTGAATTTTTGAACCTAATGGCATTCAACAAGCTTTCATAGTCATCCTCAATGCCC